>JAPSGF010000075.1:1543887-1801485 GCA_035772895.1 Perdix hodgsoniae
CCCAACACTTGGGTCCCAATGGGATCAGTTGGGATGTTGGGCTCCCATCGCAGCCCATGCACTCAGAGCTGCTAAGTCGTAACCAAGAAAGGATAATGGAGACAAAAATACTGGTCTGCAAAATGCACTCGCACAGCAAATAAACATTTTAGATATGCTTAAAGTGCTTGTGACAGATTTAAGGCAAACAAATGCTCGCTAGAAGGATGTATTTTGTGACAGTCATTGTATCTGACGTTCCCTGGGTCGTTTTCGTGGATTTGGTTGTAGGGAGGTCCGTGAAGGGTTTTGTTTGTTCAAGCCACATTTAAATGGATCAGATCTTTCGGTATTTCTTTGTATTTTGGGGGCAGATGGAAGAGAAATACCACACCGTAAGTGATGCAAAGAAGTAGCAATAACAAGGAGAAGTGAATTTCTGCTTTTTTGTGTGTTGCATTAGGACTATTTTGGCAGTTGTTGTTGGTAAACCCTAGGAAATATACATCTTTCTCCTTTAAAGTTCTAATTCAAGGCATGAATGTGTGAGTTCTGAAGGGACTTAGGGACTGCGGTAAAAAATCGTTGTCATAGTAACAGAAAGGGAAATAGGCCTGGCTCACCTGGGACTTTAACTTACTGCAAAAGCTGTTTTTTTTATTTTTTTTTTTAAGAAAAGCACTCAGAGAAATAAATAAATAAGTTCTTTGTATTCTGAACCAATTCTTCAACTGTATCTTTTTTTTCCCCCTCATATCTGTATCTTTTCCGTTGAAATGTATCTTAAAATCTGACTTTTTTTTTTTAATTGTTGCTGTTAAACCCATTTTGTTCTACAAATGGAAACGCAGAAAGGAGTCACAGAAAATATTTTCACTTACAATAGAGTGAAGAATCTGTGAGATTTTTTTGCCTGTTTTGTCTGAATTGTGAAGACTTGCGTGTTTTTAATCCAACAACTGTGATCTTTCATGTAGAATTGGCTTCTTTACCTCGGAAATTTGAAATGTGATCAGATGAATCGGAGAATGAAGGGATGAATCCTAATGAAAAATTCTGTGGAGCACCCAGATTTGATAAATGCCTCCTAATATTGCTGAAATGTGAGATCTGTGTGTTGTAACACATGGTGCTGGGGGAGCCCATCAGCATCCTGAAGGTTCAACTTACATCCACAGCAAGCTGAACTTGATGGGAGAATAATGTATAAAGATAGATATATGTGACAGGGCAAAAATAATTGTCACGGACACACTGTATGATGTTAATGGGTTTATCTGCTTGGACAGCGTGAGCTGTCACCTATTACTTCCATTTGTGTTTTTGTTATCCTCTCTCAAAATCAGTGTAAGATTCTGATCTGGGCTCTTTTTTTTTTTTTTCTTTTTCTTTTTTCCCCCCCCCGCTTTAGTTACTGAAATGTTAACAGCTAAAAACATCATCAGGATGAAATCTCATCAGCTTCTAGGAGCTCTGTTTGTCTCCATGTTTCTTGATACGTTCTACGTAGTCTCAAGGCTTATCAGCCGCAGAGTTGCCCTGTCGGTTTTTGTAGTCATCACAATAACATTATCCTTCTATATTGTTTCATGAAAAATCTGTTCAGACAGCGAAAGAAAGCCCTTGTTTGCACAGGAGAGATAAAGGAACGGGCTCAAATCGTGTGGTCAAACGTGCAGTGGAGAAATGGGCGTAAATCAAAGTAGTTGGGTTGACTTATATCAACTCACAGCCCATCTCAGAGCTGGGTGTAGTCACATTGAGTGCAGTTCACATGATTTTTCTAAATTCTGGAGTGGTTTTTTGTTTGTTGGGGTTGGCTGTGTGGGGTTTTTTTCTGAGTTCTCCCAGTCCTGGATGGCTCCATGGCATACCTCCATGTAACTCACTCTGCTGTGTACTTTCGGTCTGAACACGACAATGCGTTTCGTTATGGTTAATAACAGTGGCACAATTCTTTACCGTTACAGATTCTTCTTAAAATTTTTTCTCAAGTGCAATCAGAATTGTTTGAAAACAGCAGGAAACCCCCGAGATATGAGGCGGTTCCAGGTAAGGCTCAGCATTAAGCTGTCTCTTTCATTCTCTTTTTCTCCTCTCCCCTACATTGCTCGTAATAAATATGATGATGGTCTATGATAAGCCATATCGGATATTGTTAAAGTTTTTCTCCATTTGTTGTGGTTAAACCTTTTTTTTTTTTTTTTTTTTTCCCCTCTCCTCTCTCTTTTCCCACTCCAAATCCCCAAGGGGAAGTGATGTACTGTACCAACCAGCAGTGGATATTTGATTTGACACCCTCGGGCAAAGCACTCGCACATACAGCTGCCCACAGCAGGGATCGTGTTTGTGATACTTAGATGCCTCAGAATTTTTCAGAGTAGCTCTGTACGTGGTACAGAAGCATCTCCCTATTTCCCTCCACTCTCTCTTCCCATCTCTTTTGCCTTTTAACTCTTTCATGCCCTCCTTTCAGCTTCTTAAAAAAAAAATAAATAACTAGCCCTTATAGTGATGGTCACTTTAAGATCTCACGCAGGAAAGCAACAAGACCCAGGGGATGATGACCCAGCTGCTTTGCAGTAAAATCTGCCACTGGTTTCATCATAGCTGTCGCTGATGTATTGTGAACACCAGCTAATAAAAACACAGAAGGAGGTGAAGTGTGTCAGGTTAGAAGCAGAGAAGGGAAAGGCTGACGCCGTCCCTCTTCTTCCACACTCTAATCTTTAAGCAGCTATCTCTAACAGTTTAGTATTCTACCTGTAAAAGGGTAAAATGGTTTTACTACTTCTTGCCATTTTTATTGTGCCCTCATTGCTACCTGTCCGTGACACGAAGAGGATTTTAGCTGTAGGGGGATGCATGGCTTTCCTTGTAGACCCATCAGGTCTGTGGAGGGCAGTGACGTCCTGAGGTCTGCCAGCTCATGGTTGGTTATTGGGCTCTTGCCTCAGTTTCCTCATTTAGAAAGCAAGTAAAACTCCGTAGGAATTTACAGCCCCGTGTCAAACTTTCCACTAAATGATGCATTTTGGTTCATGTTTTTAGTGGGAATACAGGTTCACAAGAGGGTTGTTTTTTCTCAAAGAAAAAGCTCGGGTTTATGAAAACAAAAATCCACTCTGGTATCCCTGAAAGCTCTAAAAATTTTAGAGAAGTGTTGGCTAAAGATATAAAAATTGTTATTTTTTTTGGTTTTCAGTGGAAATAAATGAAAAATAATAGTCCAATCCAACTTTGTTTTTTTGGCACCAGTGGTTTGATGAGACTGTAGTTTCTCCTTGTGTTTTTTGGAGATGATAAGGCATCAAAAAATTTAATAATAATAATAACTAAAAAAAAATAGAGGTGGCAATTGTTAGCAAATTCTACTGGTTTTTATTTCAATTGGTAATTTCCATCAAGGAAAAAATGCCATTGTCATCTGCCAGGAATGCCAAAAAAAATGAGAGTAAAGGAAAACTCAAATGATCACATGTGAACTTCTCCTGTTAGCTCTTAGGGCTGGTTGGAATGGTGAGGGCAGAGTGTAATGAAACCACTCTTCATTTGGCTGTGAGTTTGTGCACAAGGGCGTCCTGGTTAGCACTGCCATAATACCAGTAGTAGAGTTACGAGAGCAAAAACAATGAACTCTACATTGTGATTGAAGCTGAAATTGTAGATTTCAGGTGAATGCTGAATTGCACGAGGATTTTGGATTCTTTTTTTTTTTTTTTGGCAGAGATCTCTCTCTATTCTCAGCTTCACTCTTTGTTTGACCTCCACATCTCCATGGCAAAAATAGCTATTTTATTAAGAACCTAAACAGCTTCACATTTCTAGTGGGACACTGAAAAGTGAAACTAAAATGAGCTTCACAGCATGCACATGTCACCCATGGAATGCCTTCAGCCCATCCACCTGGCATTCCTCTTGTACGTGAGGAAGCATTGTCTTGCTTTTGATCTTTGTACCAAAATCAGCAGCTTACTGGAGACAAAAGTGAGCTGGGGCAAACTCCTCCTCATCTGGATTTTCTGCCTCCAAAGAGCCAAGTAAAACTCTGGTTCTGCTTTGCAGAGATTGCTTAAACTCTTCTTGCACTTGCAGTCAATGTAGATTCATATCCTTTCCAGTTTTGTTGTGAGATTTAAGTTCAAAATCAAGATTAGACAAAGCTTCTACATTCATCTGTCTGTCGAAACCCAAAATGTTCACAAGACCTTGTTTGGGTATTATGAGAATGAGCCCTTTGAAGCAAATTGTCAAATGCTTGAGGTTTTGAGGGAAAGCAGAATCTTTGTTCAGGTGCCTTCAGCACGGGGCGCGTTGGTTGATGCTGGTTCTGGGCTGTGGAGCTCTGAATGCATGAATAGAGTTACAAAAAAAAGGTAGTTCCATTGCTAAAACTGTGTGCATTCAGATGAAAATGGTAAATGGAAAATTAAATGGAAATTAGCCAGGATGGGCTGCAGAGAGAGCTTGTTTTCAGTGTGCTGGATTGCTTCTAAGGGTTGAAGCATGACTTCCATGGTTGTGATGTAAAAAAGAGCACTCTTGAGTGGTCTGCTGTGTCATCAGGATCCTCCTCCAATTTAGTATTATTGTTTTTAATTTAGGCAAACGCTTTTTTTTTGCCTGATTCTTGCTGTGTGTGGTCTGTCAGCTACCCTTGAAGTCTTGAGTGGAAAAAGAGGCGTTGTTCCAGAGATTAGCAGTACACACTTCTGCACCACGAGCATGGTCGTTTTCATTTTAGTTTTTAAGATGTGTATCAGGCGATGTGATTAATGGGCAGGATTGCTTCTTGGGTTTGAAAGGATGGATGTTTGTCCAGAAACGTACAATCAGAGTAAAAGCAAGGTCAAAAAGCACAGTACAGTTGGCTGCTCCACTGATGTTATTATTTAGCTCATTATTAAAAAACAAACAAACACAGAGGATTTAATCCCAGTCTCCAAGTTCCCATTGCTACTGAAATCTGGAACTGAAAGGGTCTCATCAAAACATTTCTGCTCTTTAATGGAGATGGAATGAAAGCCCAAAGCTCTGGCTTTGTTGTTGAGACAGAAATGTAAATAAGAGACATGGAAATTGTGCAGTACAACACAGCTTACTGAGTTCTCCAAGCAGGGAAGAATGGTTACTCATGTCTGGAAGAGTGTCAAGTCAATGCTTCTGATTAGAGATGGGTGTGAAGCTGCTCGTTTTGGTTCCAGGGAACTGGGATGCAGATCCTGGCTTCAGCCTCTGTATTTCTAGATACAAGATTTAGCTCTCATGTAGCATAGTTACAGTTTGTTAAACTAAATTAAATGTGAGATTTCATTTATATCACACCCACTTAAAAAAAAAAAAAAACAAAAACCAACCTGGGGGTGGGGAGAAAAAAAGGGTGGAAAGGTTACATTAACACTGCATTGTAATTTTAATACAGCTCCAGATGCCTGAAGAGTTGTGGTTGGGATTTTTTTTTAGTTTTTGTTTTTTGTTTGTTTTTAAGAATAATTCTTTAGTTTGGAGAGCAACACCAGCTGCTTTGTGATCACGTTAACTGCTTGAAATTTGCTTTGATATTAAGTAGAGCTTTGCAGATGAAATGAAAATCTCTCTACTTTTATAGGCCTTATACATCTAATATTTTTCAGCTGTTTAAATGTGTTGCACCTCAGAAATTAAAGGACATGTGATCACTATTTTGATGTCACCCCCCAGTAATAAGTAATTTTACTGTGACTCAATAAGGATGGGGAATCTTTCTTTTGCTAATGGATGTTTTCATGGTTACTTGTTGGCTGCCCACATGCATACATGAACACATTCTTGTCAATTCAGCTGAAGCATATATTGATTCTCTATCGGTTAAAACATTTCTGAATGAAAGGAAAAGGTGGAAAATGAAACAAACAAACAACAAAAAAGGAATGTTTAAGTTACCTGCTCAAACACATTGCTATTTGGGTTCAACTAATCTGCAAATATGAGCTTTCGTATGTGTTGTCATTACTGTCACTGCTGCACTCTCAGTGAGTGATCTCCCAGGAACAGAATGAAAAAAGAAATTGGTGATGCCCTGCACTTAATGAGGACTTCTTCTGGAGAACTTGATTGAAGCCCAATGACACTTAATGGTAACGACCGGTGTGTAATGGGGGACAATAATTCTGTGGAATGAAGATGAGGCACTTCAGCTAAAATGCTTCAGCTGAGACCTGGTGCTAAAGCATCAGCCTCCTGTTGGTTGGGAATTCTGCTGCATCCACTCACACTGGTTGCACAGATCCTACAGTGCTGTGGTTGTTAATGGGACCAGGCAACAGAGCAGCTAATGATGGCCATCTTTGAATCAACATCATTTTTTAGTAACAGAAAAGAGAGAGGTCGGCAACTGTCCTCTGTTTTCTGCAGAAATCTTGACATGGAATGTTTCCTGGCAAGTATTCCTCTCTAGGTGCTCTAGGGAGAAAGAGAAAGGAAAAATAACAAGGTATGTCCCTGGGGAGATCTCCTTCCTGACCTCGGAGTGGTTGGATCAGTTCATCATCAGGCACCTGAGCCAAGCTGGCTGTGTTTGAGAATTCGCCCAACTCGGCTCAGTATGAAGCACAGAAGGATCTGTATTGCTTGGGAAGGAATAAAACGGGTCAGAGCAGTCGGACAGTGCTGAGGCTTAGGAATGCTGTACTCTGTGAAGAAACAGAAAGGGATGGCAGGAGGAAAACAGAGCTGGTCTAAATCAAAATCACTTTCAGACTGATGGTGAGAGAACGTGCTAAGGACCCCCACAGTCAGATCTGGATGTGGGCAGAGATCTCTGTTAGAGAGATGAATACTGCAGGAACTGATGTCATTATGGGAGATTCGTTTCCCAGCTATAGATCACAGAATGAGAGCAACTTCTACCAGCGGAGTTCAGCTTCTGCTGGCAGAATTCTTCACTGGAGGTGATGTTATTTTATCGTCGCTATATGTAAGGGTGGGACTGATTGCAACTGCACCACTCAAGGAGCTTAATGTGCTCAGATCTGGAGGCCAAATGGCCATTACAACCGTGGGTTGCCAAACTTGTGTGTCGTCCATTAAAGCAAGCCATAAATGAGATCCTACTGGATCTCAGGTAGACTCTGCTGGTAGAAAGAAGGATGCGTTTGTGTCAGGAATGCAGTGCACTGGTTTTAAACAGAATGGAAATGGAATTGGTACAGGTGCAGGATTGGAGCATTATGTGGAATAGGGAGGGGTACTTAGCTCTCATACTCCAGGAACACACACTGAGAAAGGGCATAACTGCTCTCTGAAAATATCCTGAGGTGGATCGGAATGGAAAAAAGTAATTTCAGAGCTAGTGCTATGTATGAACTGACTACAGATAAACTTATCTCCTACCCACTGCCCTTAAAATGGCAGGAGGCCCCGCTCCCAAAATGAAGGCCATGTGCAGAGCTCCTATCAGCTTCCAGTTTTTGGCAGGCTTAGGGCATCGGAGGGGATTTCCCAAAGAATCTGATGGAAGTTCTGAGCAGAGAGAAGCTGCTGGCATTTTCCTCTCTGTTTATCTTATTCCTAATCCAACTATGAAGCAAACACATATTATAGCATCTACTCCTGTGTTACTCGACCCAAACGCCTGTTGACATCAATGGGAACCCCATCCAAATGAAGACAGCAGGATGAGGCCTGACATCTTTTCTTCCACCCAGCTGGAAAATAATAATAACGCTAATAATTTTTAAAATCCTCCTAGTAGTTATTCTTCTGAAAAGTTAAAATAACATGGTGCTGTGACTAGAGAGATGTAAGGGAAAGTGCATCAGGAATGTAATATTGTTTCCAGATGTACAATGTCATAAGAATTTTTTCCACAGTTGGAATGGTAACAGGAATTTTTTGAGAGAGATCATTTACACAGTGATGAGATATGCTACATGTAAATAAACGCCTCTGTGCCTAGAATGTTTGTACCATATGTCTAAATAGGTGTCTATGAGTGATGCAGCTTTTGCATGTAGATGCTGGGTATTTCCTTGCGCGCACACGGTTTGAAGAGGAGCAGACTTTATATTAATGAAGTATCAATACAATGTGTAGATGGGGGAGGAAAGATCGTAGTGCCTCTGACCAAGAATTTGGAGAACAAGAATTTCTGAACTTTTCATTAAGATACCATTAGGTAGGTGCAGAATGTGCCTTCCCCACTACCCACCCTTCAGTGGGTTCTGCAGGGGATGCAGTCATTAACGAAGAACGGCTGCTGCCAGAGCTGAAGATTTTAGTCTGAAAAAGGGTAATGTGAACTGTTAGACTGATTGGTGCTGTCAGTACTGGCGAGTCAGAGAGGTAATCTTTAAGGTAAAGTAATACCAACACTTTGAACTGCGCAGGGAAATGGAAGAGGGGCAATCCAGCGTGGGGAACCTGAGTGCCATGTGCTAAACCCGGTCTGACTGAATGTCACGGGAGGTGATGAGCCCTCACTGTGGCTTTTGAGGAGGGAGCACATTACAGAAATCCACCTGGGAAACAAAAACAACCACACGTTTCTTCAGCGCTGCTGCAGAATCATTGCTGCAGATCTGTGGCTTCATAGCTGGTTCTGAGACCCTTGCAGATGAGCAGTGAGATTCTGGAGACCTGCTGGAAGCCCTGCTGAGAAGCTTGCACACCTCCCTTGCTGTTGCTGTGGATGGACCCCACGTTTGGTGGCTGTAGGAGCACTTTGCTGTGTCTTTTTCTTGCTTGGGTTGATGTTCTCTGAAGCTCCACTGGAGGTGACTGGTTGATCCAGCTGCTTAGGAGCATGACATCTTTTTTATTTATGCCATCTATGTCAAATTTGGCCTTAAGCTACAATTACCAGAATGCATTTTCTAGCTGATGCATTTTGATGTTCTCAGGTTGTTTCCTTAGAATTGCGTCTTGCGTTAACTACTGATTTTAGCAAGATCTCAAATGGAATTGGTGTAGAAGCTGAATTTCCACACACTAGAAGTAGTGCCATCAGATCTGGAAACAGAAACCCCAAAACATTTGTCAATAATTTGCCAGTGCTGTGGGCAAATCCGAGAACTTAAATCTCTGGAGAAATTTGCACGTTGCCTTTCAGCAGCACTAAACACAGGTTTACAAAAAGGCCTGGGATGTTTTACGATGTTAGGAGAACAAGTGTTACTGATAAATATGCGTTCAGAAAGGTATTGGAAAAAAAAAAAAAAAAAAAAAGAGTCTAGAAATGGTTAACAAGGTAATGGTAAGAAGCGTTGACCTTGATTTGTTTAGCTAAGATGTAAAGATTTTTGAAGGTCAAAGGTGTTCTTGTGTAGTGTTTTGGAGTCTAACTGTGTCTGACCCTCTAACATTAAGCTGCTGTGGCCTGCAGTTTTGAAGAGTGAAGCAAACCAGGGGGAAAGGGAGAAGGGGGAGAGAACAGGAAATGGAGTGAGGTGTTTCAGGAAGTTGTCAGGAGTTGACTGATTGATTCCAGATGGAAAGGGTCACCCTTCATGACCCAGGAAATACTCACTGGGGGAAAGCAGTTGGCTTGTGAAAGGGAAGGGCCTGGGAGTTAGAGACCAGAGCGGAATGCGCATTCCTCTTCCCTTTATCCATAAAACATTGTTTTTTAATCTTCAGTATAAAACAACTGGGTTGCCATCTTCACCAGCCAAGAAGGAATGACCAAACCAAAGTAGAAGCAGCTCAGGAGTTGTTACGTCCATAATCTTGCATGTTCATACTCCACAGCACTGATAATGAGTTGGCTTGCTGTGTCGTAGTGATGATGACAAAGATGTGTGCTGAATTTCAGTAGTGCCTTAAAGATGACTGCAAAGAAGGTGTAAAACTTTGAGAAGGTTCTGGTCCAGATCTGCGCTGTGCTTTTGTCCTGTCCCTGAGGATTGCAGGTATTTACCATAGGGCCCAGGGCTGATGCAATGAATGCCAACTGGGTTTGACTCTGCTGTGATAAACAGGAGAGAGAAATAGAAATGGAGCCATTCACAGAGAGAGGTCTTCAGCTGGAATAAAGGATGCTCAACACTCAGCTTCTAAACACAAGGCTATTTTTTTTGCTATTACTCTTGAAATAGGACTCATTTTTTTTGTGCAACATTGACACCCAAATGGGTTTTCAAACAGGGAGTGTGCATACTTGCAGTCTGCAGATACTATAAAAAATCCCATGCCAGGGGCACATGGGTGTGCATTTATCACATACATACCTTGTGTATGTGAGGTCAGGTATGTATATATTATATAATGTAACTGTATATATATGATATACTTCTGATTTACATTTGGTTGCAATTTGAACACTTGTCGTAAATATTTCAGACACTGGAATAATTCAGGCCTATTCCCCTGTTGCCACAGTGTGCTCTGTGCTGGCCAGTGAGAGATTAAAATTTATTTCCATTGTTTAACGGAAAATAATGAAGTGCATCTGAGTGGGTTCAGCTATGTCATGCGGGAAGCGTTCACCCTGGATAGGAGTCTCACTCCACCCAAATGTGCAATGATGAAATCCGTTGGCACACGGAAAGCAACACATTTTGTGACAAGAATGCTTGGGAAACATAAGAGCACGGTATGACAAGAGCCTTTTGGAATGAATTAAACTTGTCTCAGGAAAGAAAGTATTCTTCAAACTTGCAGCATCCTGCCGGAGGGCAAGGCTTCTCATGGTGTATGACGAGTACTGCTTCATCAGCAGTTAGAGCCTGTTCTCTTACCTGGGCCACGCCAGCTGTGTCTGTGAAAATTCATGCACGCGTCCAGGGTCAAATCCTCAATAGCTGTGAGTTTCTATAGCTGCGTGGCAGCTGAGTGGGGCTGAGCTGAGTTACACCAACAAATGGCCGTAACCCCAAGGTTTCAACAAGATTCATCTTTTTTTCAGTTGTTAAAATGAAGGATTGTTTCTTTTCTTTTTATTTTTTTCTTTAAAGTTTAAAGACAGGTTTAGGGTGTTGTGTTTGAAAGGGAGAGTGAAGCAGGATTCATTAACATATTCAATTACTCTAAGAATTCCTATGCCTTCAGAGCCCAGCAGTGAAGCCATGGAGGCCAAGGCTTGCAAATCTGGTGCTTGACTCTGGGTGCTCAGGCTCAGGTGTTTTCTGAGAGGCACTCAGTCTGTATATGTAAAAACCAGACATCGTATTAGGTACTTTTTTCACGTCGCAGGAGTTTCTCTTTTGCTCGGTCAATGGAGACCTTTATTTCTGAAGCAGATGCAGATGCATTTGCATGTGTGTGCAGTGCAGCAGATGGCTCTGAATCTGCATGTATGTATCAGAGGGCAAATTGCTGCGGTGCTCTGCAGCCTGTCCTCCTGGTTGCTGTATACAGACCTCTTTGCCATCAGCTATGCTACGGTGCATCATAGGAAACGAAATTTAGGGCCATCTGCAGTAGCTGGTTGGTTATGCATTAAGGACTTTATATGGCCCTTAGGATGCTGTGTTAAATGGAATTAATGCACGGAGTAAAGGCTGAGAATGTTTTCTCTCATTCTTGCTAGGGAGTAAAACCTGCAGGACACAATTTCATTTTACAAACAGAATAAGATTTTAACTAAACTGAATAATTAATACATTATAAGCTGAATATCCAACTAAGCTATTCACCTGCCTCCTTTTTCTGCTGTTTGAAAATATCTAGGTTGTGCTATCCACAACAGTGAATGTTGATGGGCACGTGCTGGCAGTGTCTGACAACATGTTTGTTCACAACAACTCCAAGCACGGACGGAGAGCAAGGAGACTCGACCCCTCTGAAGGTAGGATGCTGTATGAAGAGTGGTGCACAAATGAGTGCAAAAGCATGTAACCCGTTATTCAATTTCTGTTTATTTTCAGGAGGAAAGGAGAGTTAAGAGGGAACAACAGAACCTCGGGGGGCTTAGAGAAGGAAAAGGCAGGAAAACAGTGTCTACTGCATGCAAAATATCATCCTCTTCACATATAAGATGCTGACTTCCCTCCTTCCCCTCCCAATTCATTTACTAGTTTGTCCTGAAGAGAAGAAAAACACAGAAACACTGAGTATTATCTAAAATTCGGACTTCTTTTTCAGCTGGGATTGATTTGATTTCAGGCAAATTAGGCAACATGACATCTTAGTTAAACAGAACTGTTACAGCACAAGATGTGTATGAAAAAGTGTCACTAGTTGCCTTAAACAAACTATGTGCAAAGCATAACAATGCACAGAAGGAAGCTGACACTAATTGATTTTAGTTTGTTTGGCTAAGCAAGGCTCACGGCCGTCTACAGGATGGTTTTGGACTATATTAATTACAAATACTTGTGTCTGTTACGTTTCAGAGTGGTTGGCCCCTCCTCTCCCTCTTCTCATGCATTCATTACCAATGCGTCCTGCCTTCTCATGCAGACAGTGCTCCAAATTACTAGCAAATGCTATATGTGTCTACTTTTCCCTCCCCTGCAGCTAGTGAAAGTGAGAAGAGCTAGTGATGTTAGCAGAAAAGACAAGCAGGGATATTATTTCATTATAATGTTTTGCTGCCCCACTCCTTAAATGTGCCCTATATCAACCTATAAGAAGAATTAATGAACTGGAAGAAAATGATTGAATCAGTAAAGAATTCAGAGTGGTGTTAATTCTCCCCCAGCGGGCAGTGAAATGGTAGAAGGAAAATCCCAGGATTCCTAGCCTAGGAAGCCATCCAGTTTTTCCTTGACTGATTGGATGTGATTGACTGGCTGTTCAAAGGAGTCTCATGTTTTTGGAGCCCTGCCAAAGTTCCCCTCCACCTCTGACCCTGTCAACATTGGGAATGGAGTGATGGATTGACTTTGGTTATGGCCTGGAAACCATATTGGGTTCCTGATGGGATGTATAGTCCAGAGGCCTTGAACATATGGAAGAGAGAAGGAAAAAAAATCTATTCCACAAAACCAAGAAAATTGTTAGAAATTGTCTCCTGATAAGAATTGGAGGAAACATTTGATATTTCCGTATCTCTCTTACCCATTGATAAACCTAATAAATCTTAATCTACGTCTCTTTGCACAGGGTTTAGCTTTTGTGTGATCATGTTAATGTGGGTGTTGTTTTTGTTGTTTTTTTTTTTTTAAACAACCTCTGCATGATCATTTAAGCATTTCATTTTTACACCCACTACAGTTGGCCTATTAGGGCTTTAATGACACAGTGTTAAGTGCTGGTAATGAATAGGCAAGTAATTAACACTAGCAAGGCAGAAAACATGCATTTATTCTACTTATTTATTTATTTACTCGCTGCTTTGGCTTTCTGAAATGGAAAAGCAGCCTTCATGGGTGACTGGCTGGAGGGACTTGTCCTAGGCCTCTGTCAGCACTGGGGAATTTGTGGCAGTGTGAAGCTGCAGCAGTGCAGAAGGTCCCAGGAGCAGACAGGTGAAGCTATGGTTTGTCCCAGTATGACTTAGGACTGCTTAACGTGCATAGAGGTCAGTTGCACTTATCTTCTGCAAGGGTTTACACCCAGCATGTTAAATCCCTTATCTGACCCTCTGCTCTCCTTTTGGTTTTGTTCAGCCACACCTTGCATCAAAGCAATCAGCCCAAGCGAAGGGTGGACAACGGGAGGAGCAATGGTGATCATTATTGGAGACAACTTCTTTGATGGGCTTCAAGTAGTATTTGGAACCATGCTTGTGTGGAGTGAGGTAGGTCGAAGCACCTCCCAAGCTGAAGGAACACTGCTGTTCTTTGGGAAGTAGAGGGAGCAGCATTATTTCCCATTCCAGTAATGCTACAAAAAGGTGGTGTGTAAGATGGGCCACGTAAAACTCCAGGAAGGTGATTCATAGAAATCTACTCTGGGGAACTACTTGCTCTGTGATACTATTGAGGCCAACTGCTCAGTAATATCCAGAGTAGGACTGAGTAACTCCAGGGGTCGGGAGACAGGTAAAGGTATAGAAGGAAAGAAAGAGGGAGTGAACACAGGAAGAGTTCATAGAAAGAATTCCCTCTGGGTCCACAAATAATGGGTATAAGTAACTCTTATTTTTCCTTGATGACAATTTATCCTAAAATGCTCTTTCCTCTCCTGGAGGTAAGAAAAGACACGAGATATATTGGTTGCCTAATCTGTAGCATCTTCTACATAGCATTAAGCCATGCACTTACTCATAAAGCACCTTTGGAGGGCGTAGGTAAGCAGGGGGAATAACACAGCTGTGTAATTGTGTCTCTCCTTTTGTTGTTTCCCAGCTTATCACGCCTCATGCCATTCGAGTTCAGACGCCTCCACGTCACATTCCCGGGGTGGTTGAAGTGACATTATCATACAAATCCAAACAGTTTTGCAAAGGCGCCCCAGGCAGGTTTATTTACACAGGTAGGTGCTTGTGATTTGCACTGGAGGAGCTCAAGCTCTGAGCCTCTTTGTTTTGGTAAGCACTGCTGACAACTCTGTGCTTTCCTTGTTTGTTTGTTTGTTCTGCCTCTTGCTGTTTGAAGGCCACTCTGCCAGTTGTTTTGGTAGGGCAGCTTCATTGCTGTGCAGAGGTGTTAAACAACTGCTACTACACGTTAATAGTTTTTCTAGAATAGAGCTCATGCTGTTATGTTATGGGTCTGCCCGTGCATGTATTGGATGTACAGCAACACAACAGGATCGCTCTGTATATCAGAAGATGTTTTATTTATAGCAGTATTTATTTTACGTTTCTTCCTCACTGGGGGTAACCTTTCATTTTCAAGGTAATCCCAGAGGACAAGAAGTGTCTTGTATTGAGAGAAGCCAATGAACTGAGTAGGAAATAAGTACAATTGTTTGGTGTTTTTTTTTAATTCTTAAATGGACTATCAACTTGTTTAGTGCCCTACATTCACCTCAGCCAGCAGGAGAACACTGATGTTCTGGAGAGAGCAGTCCATGGATCAGACAGGGAAAATCAGATGGGAGCAGATGAGCAGCTCGTTGAACATCAGGCCAGCAATGGCATGCAATGTGTGTGCTCAGCTTCCTGTACCCTATTAGCCTTGTCTGGAGAGTGATCATACAAAGAGTTTAAAGGGTGGATTTGTATAGATTGGACTTGCTTCCACTGGATCACATTCGGATTTCTCAAAACACAATGAATTATTGCTTTTTAAAGCCTCTTACCAACAGCCATCACTAACTAATCTTTGAGTATTATGTTGGTTGGATTTTGAGCAATCAATTAAAAGTAATGATGGAGGTCCAAGAAATTTTTATTAAAAATTGTAAGGGAAAACCTTAGCCACATATTGGATGAACTAGTTAGAATTTTCCTAAAACTGGAAAAATTTGGGTGGAAATCAGAGACTTTAGGAAAAACCATTGCTTTATGAGATTCCTGTTCCTGTCATAGGTCATTTTATATGTTCTTTATTAGTATAAATGCTAAATTACTGTTAGCTGTATATGTGGGAAGTTTTTTATTCATGACTGTCACACCTTGAAACCTGCAGCAAGAATTAAGTCTTAAATGACACCTGGTGCTCTGAAGAAATAGGAGTTTAATTGACATAGATCTGTTTTTGTTATGATCGTGATCTGATCCATGGTTGGTTGAAGGCATTAAAATTATATCCACGGAATGAGTGAAGATGAGGACTTTCTTTTGATCTTGCACCACAACAATTCTGAAGCAGAATAGATTTGTTCTGGAATTAGACGTGGACTTGCGAGATCAGGATCTGGCCAAAAGCTTTAGAAATACATCTTCTAATGTATTTTCTTCCTGATAATTGGCCAAAGCTACCAAAGACTGTTGGTTTCATATGCAGTAAAGGGCTCTAGGGGCAGCATTAGGTGTGATGCTTTTACCTTCAGAGAGAGTTAAGTATTTAGTTATTATTACAGATAGAAAATGTCAAGTTTTCCTGTACTTTTTTTTTGCTTGTTTAGGCCTGGGTTGTGCAGTTCTTCAGCACAAAGTGAGGACCATTGTCTGAGTGCTGTTGATACCAGTGCTGAAAGAGCTTTAGGAACGGAGTGATGCAGAGATGTGCAAAATAGAAATATGCATCTGTCTATGAAAATATGTATATTTCTTATTGTGAAACTGTCTTGATTGCAAGACTTACTTGTACCAGCTAGGAGACTGGAGGCAGACTGTAGTGCAGTTCTTTGACATATTAATTAGTGTGCTTCCATTAAAAGGGACATGAAGACGTACGTTGGAGCTGGCGGAAGAGAGGAAAGTTAAATCTACTATCCCTGTGTTACTGCTGTTGCTGGCATAGGGATATCTGTTAGCATTCTCTGAGGAGTGAGTGGGTGCTCACTGCCATATGTTACAAAACAGCACTTCGTGGAAGATGCCGAGCGAAGGTAGAATAGACAACGTTTCAATCTGTCTGTATGGGAACCTGCAGCTCTCCCACCATGGCAGGCAAAATGATAAACACAGCTATTAGGTAGAGGCTCACCTGTGTCATCAATTCCCCCAGGTCGCTGCTGCTAATAGCAATAAAAACAACTTCTTAGCTATGAAAATAACATGGTGGCTTTTTATTTATTTTTTTCTTTCCACAACTGTGATATCAGAAAACTGCTGGAACAAACACCAGTCCTTACCCCAGGCAAGCTGTGTACATGCAGTCAAGGTCCTTCCACTTGTGAGTCTTTTTAGGACCCTCCCAAAACTTTTGTACCATCAGTTTCTGCCAGAAAGGTGGAGGCATCAAAGATGCACAGCATGCTTTATAGAAATGGGAATTCATAGGAGAGATCTGAATCAGTCCTCCACTGAAGGAAAGGCTGCAGAGCTCCGATCACATTGTAAGACAAGAGAGAAGCTACCAGCCCCAGGAAACCAGGTTGTCTAAATGGCAGAGAACACGTGTGTGTGTCCATAGCACTCTGGCAGATATACTCAGTAGCACCACAGAAGTGCAGGTCTTTGCTGGGAAGAGCAGACAAATATATAAAGTATTGAATAGGAAAGTTCAATATATTTTCTCTTATTGAGGAGGTAGTCCAGTGCATCACAATGAAAACCTACTTTCTTGTGAGAATTGAAGCTTATTATTTTCGTGTTACTTTATATTGCGATGCAGCTGTCACACAGCTTCTATCTGACAAACCATCAGAGAATGGGGCAGCTTGGAAATGCAAATGAGCCCACTTCTGTCTTAAAGTGTGGTTGTGTCTATAAACAGGAATTTCTCCTCTAAATATATCCCCCTTACATCCAACCTGCGCTTGGCAAAAGCTAAAGAAATGTGGAGACATTAATATCTAGCCCAGGAGACCGAGGAGTGTGAAATTCTGCAAAGTGTAAGCATGGGAAGATGTACTTCTGTCAGAATTAATAACAGCAGCACCGACGAGCAGCTCCACTACCAGCAGGGTCATGTCGTATTAAGTCCTTAATAATTATTAAGTGCTGAGATAACCTCAGATGGAAAGTAGGAAGGGTCAAGTCGTTTAAAGCTACTGAGCAGCTGGCTATAGGCACATCACAGGTATTGCAATGATAATTATTCATAGAAAACCAGACCTTGAAAGGTTCATCAGGGCCTCACTGCATCAGACATGCGCTTCCATTCTATACGTGAGGAACTGCCATGGGAAGAAGAAGAAGGATTAAGCACTGCCTGTGGTTGTGCAGGGAGGCTGAAGATAGACAGGGGAACAGACCTCCCAGGTCCGAGGCAGATCCTTTTGTCACCAGGCCACCAATACTTTCCTAAAATGTGGAAGCAGAAAAGCAGTGATTGTAGTATTGCGAAGTGTGTTTCTGTTTGTGCCCTCAGTATTTAATATGCCATCAAATATTAATGTTTGACCTGATTATACTTGGTCTTTTTTTTTTAATTTTTATTTTACTTTAATAGTAACAATACAGGCTGTTTGAAGAAGAAAATGATAAAGTGTTAAAAAGATGAGTATAAGAGTTAGATATAAATTTCAAGGGTAAATCTAAGTGCCACAGCAGAGCTGTTGTGGGAGCTCATATGCATCCTGTAATGTGTATTTATAATGTGCTCCTAGCAAAGTGTGCTGTGCTAGCATTGCTGTAGTTATGGTTCTGTCAGCATTTCCACTCTTAAGTGCTATCATTCAGGGTGCTGCATCTCACCCATCAAATTCCTCTCATTGCCAAAATGTTGTGTGTGGACTCTTCCCTACAGATGCCAGATGGAAAACCCTTCTAAGGGTGAAGCCAATAGGATTCTGTGGGTGTCTAACAATGTCCTGGAGTATGGCAAAAATCTAGTGGAAGGGCTTGTTACTGGCAATAGCAGTTGCTGAACCAACTTACATCAGTAGTTAGTATAATAAGGCTGATAAGTCTGTTTTTAAATCACCATAATTAAATATTTATCCTCTATATAATCTTTAAACTGGTGTGAATACAGGTTACACATACACCTCCATGCTCTGTATTACTTCTCTATCATCAGTTGTTCTTAAAACAGGACATTTGTTCCCTGCTGCTAATCCAGTAGCAGCCTCATATTCTGCTTTAATACTACACAAATTCACATTCTCTGCTCCTTTAAGTAGTGCCATTATAGCTCCATTGACTTTAATAACGCTTGCCTCAGTTTACGCCAGCTGGAGATATGTCTCGTAGGCTTTCATATCTTAAGTTTGATCACAGCTCTGCATTTACTTTGTCGTACAGTTTCTAACCTGGAAACGTGTATTTCAGGGAGATTTTGAACATAATTCTCCTTGCTGAGTAAAAATCCTCTTGGAGTTAACTTGTCAGAGCAATGCAATATAAACTAATCTGTAGGATATGTTGGTCTCCCAGGCTGTGGTGTTTCTGTGCCAGGTACCAAGGATAGGAGGTACTGTTTTGCTGAAGCCTGTAAGTAGATTTGAGAAGGTCTTGTTATCTGCTTGTGGAAAGCAAGGCTTACAAGGATACAATGAGTTCTAGAATTTGGAAGAGTGAGTTCAGTTGGCCCGAACACAACTGGTGTGATCTGAAAGCATTTGCACAGAGCTCCTATGCTCCTTCAGCCTATTGAAGACGTTGTTGTGTTGGGAGCGTGGTGTTTGAGAAAGATGTTACTGAAACAGCAAATACAGCACAAGGTGTGTACTTCTGGTAGCATCCTTCCAACTGTAGATCTCCAGGTCCTAATGTACTCCTCCCAGTAGACTGACCAGGTGCACATACTTCCCAATGCACAGCATTGCTGTTGACTGTAAGCAAAGAGCTTCTGTAGTCAGCAATGTGAAAATAAATATTTTATTTTGTGGGGTGAATACTAAGCATCTCTTCACTGTTGGTTTGAGTGATGGTAGTCCTCAGTGCAAAGCTGGAGTCCAAGACTTTAAGACCACAGGTGCTTTGTTTTCTGTATGTTAAGCTCTTGAAGGTTAGGCGTCATGCATGCTCTAAATATTAAATATGCTCCCTAGCTCAGCTTTCTATGCTCCAGATACGTCTAGAAGTATGTATACCTTGTTTCTTCTCATTTATGCTTTGCCAACAGTGGGCTTGTGGCATTTGCTCTGTGTCATAAAGTAAAGCAAAGGCGAGCTGCAGAACTTTGCCAAATTTGGCAAAGGGTTTGATTGAGGCCCTTTTTTGACTGGCAGAGAGGGAGAACATGCATCTCCCAGGGCATCACTGTGATATCAGAGCAAGCTGTCACTCATGGTAAATTGTGCAGATCTTCAAAACATCCTCCTCCTTCACCAGTCTTATGTGCTTTGATGTGTGGTGAAATAATTAATACTTTAAATGTCAGCACTGTTATCACTGGGTATCTGAGTTAGTCCCTGTTGAGATGAAGGGGACTGAGCTGTTGTTTCAGGTTGTGCAATGCAGACAGGTGTCATGGCATCAGTTGTTCAAGTGTAAGAGATTTTTTTCATATTCCAGTGCGTCATAGTAGCTGGAGACCTTGTATTTAAAATGGAAGCGTGGTTTATACAGGGTAAGTAATAATATAAAAGAGGCAGCATTATGCCATGCTCTGTTTGGGTCTTGTCATAAATTGCCAGGCAGGCTGTGGGGCCTCCAGGCTTCTCCCTGCTGCTGACTGTGACAATTCTGTAACATAATTCTAACAATTATGTTAGAGTGCAGTTTATAAACTAACCAACAATGTAGTTTATTTACTAGATGAGTGCTCCTTCTTTTCACATGCTATCTCATGTCATGAACAATTTTTTAAGTTACTTTTTGGGAAATTCAAGAGACCCTCAGTGCCTGAAATGCTGGATCTGTGAATGGTCAAAGGGGTTTTGCTATGCCTCAGTCAGTTTGCTGGAGAGTTTCTTTTCGGATATCTATCTCTTTGTGGTCTCTACATCCAGAAAACAAAAAGCACTTGGATACGATTTTGACATACGGTCTGTGTAACACATAGATAAATCACTGCTGATCCAATAGTTCTTTCTCAGTGGGAGTGGTGTTGTGCTGAAGCTGTTTAAACTTGCTGGTAGAGTCTGCATCTCACCTCTCCTGTTGCAGCTTCAGTTGAAAAGGCACCATCTATTTCCAAAAATGTCGTATGTTGTTTCTTTTCAGGATTTCATGACAGATAGTTTTGTTTCATTAATGAGTAAAATAAGCAGTAATCTTTTTTTCTATAGATCATACAGAAAATCTTTTGTGACAAGAGGCATAATATGTGCATTAACTAAAAATGGTTGAGTTCTTAGTTCAACATTGTTGAGAATTTATTTGTTGCTATTTATTTGTCTGAATAGAATAAAAAAATATATCTATGTCAGTACTTTGGAAAAATGTTTGTTGAATAACAGCCGATTTCTTTTTCCTGAATTAGAATGCTGTATATTCCTGTTAGCTAATTTTAGTTAACTATATATAGAAGATATATGTTATGATTCTTGTATATTTTACATTGCTTTTGCTTATATCTAAAAAATGCACCATAACTCATTAGACTTGTAATCAAGAAGAGAAATGGCACACAATGATGTATAGGCTCGTGAGAGAACTGGCCTATAATTCTCAGGATTATTGGCAAAAAAAAAAAAAAACCAACAAAAACAACCCACCCCCTCAAAAAAACCTCTTCCCAAATGGGATGTAGATTCTGTGGCAGTTGAAATGTGTATTATTAAACTCCTTAAGCAAACCGGAATGGCTCCCAGTGGAGAGCAAAGACATTCTAAGTATAGCCAAGACTAAATTCTCAGGTCTGGGTTTTCTCTTCACAATTCCCACTTGATTATCTCCTGTAATATTTAAACTTCATGCCATGCCATAATTATTTAATAAAAAGTAAATATAAAATGTATCTCGGTGGGGAATATGACCTTTTACCTTCATGTTGTTATACCAAAGATAGACACAGATAAACAGAGAATTTGGATCGGTATAATAGTCTGTCTCACTTGATAGTTTAATTCTCCTGGTGCTTGAAATGGTTGTCCTGAAAGATGCTGAGAATATTTCAGAAGATTCAGTAAATGCCATCTGCATTTCTTGGAATCAGGTATTTTTTCAGCTGTGCTGATGTCACCAGTTCTTTTAAAAAATAAATAAACAAAATTGTAGAAGAAGGAAAAATTGTACAAAAAGGTGAAAGACGCTAGCACTGAATGAGGATCTTGCTGCAGGAGTTACATGCGTCACTCATTAAATGGTTCATGGAATTCTAAAGAAGATTCTTTGCATATGATTGCATAAATGTGTCATTTACATTACAATGCACATTCTGAAGTATAAAGAAATTCTAAAAATATATATATATTTATTACTAAACACTAATAATCCTAACATATTAGAGGCAAGCCCTATGAGCATGCGGAATTCTAAAGAGCTGTTGTTGGATTCTATATTAATTTCAAACAGATTTTAATTTTGAATAATCAGAAACTACATTATTACTGTCAGAGTCAAAGTAGAGATTATCAGCATGTCTGAAGTTTTATGAAATTATCAACAATACTCAAGCTCCACCAGCTTGTACTAAGGATATCTTGGTTTGTCCACTAGAGATTGGTTATGTATGCATGATAGCCACATACAATTGAAGAATTTAATGTGTCTAATGAATAGCTGCACCCTATGTTGTGACAGCAGAATGTATGCAGGGTGGGTGATGTGTTTATTAGATGACCAAATATGGTACTTCTGACTGTATAATCAAAATCGTATTTCTTTTTTTTTTTTTTTTCTTTTTCTGTCATAACTTGCTAGATATTGTGGCAGTGGAGAAGCTGTGAAACTCATCTTTCTTTGCAAGACTTCAAGTTTGTATTGCCTGAGATACATAATCATGTAATACATTGTTTTCTGTTTTCTTTTCAGCTTTAAATGAACCTACTATAGATTACGGTTTCCAAAGACTGCAAAAGGTCATCCCAAGACATCCTGGAGACCCTGAAAGATTAGCTAAGGTAAAAACATTTTTAAGCATCCCAACCAAGCCTAATAAGTATTTTCTTTCACTTTTAAATAACTCTTAAAGAGGGAGAATTGTACCTGAACAACTGACGGTTATATCTGAACATAAGTAAAAGTTCACTAATTGGTTGAAGGTCCAACAACAATTTGATCATGTTGACTCTGTAGCTACCAGTAAGTTTTACCTGTTAGAGCTCAAGCACTGTCTGTGAACTTCTTTTACTGCTAAAATGTGCACTGACTGCAGATACCTTCTCAATTCATATTCTTCTTCTGTTTCTCTTTATCCTCACTGGCAAATCTCTGAACCTAAATATGATAAGCATAAAGGAATTGTTGCAGAGGTCTAATCTGAAGGGAATCTTTTATTAAAAATCACTTGAAAGTCAGCTTTCTGCAGCCACAACTGCAGCATGTGTGTGTTGAAAGTGCTGTCTGTTATCTTACAGTGTGTTGATGCAGTGCCTAGCACTACAAGAGTGGCATTAATGACTTTACTCCTCTATTTCGGTGCAGTAGAAGAATAACTATTATTATTATCTGTCTCTGCGTGATGATAGGCGATTGGGTTCTGCGTTATTGACTGATGTGTCTATGCAAAAAGACGTACTGAAATCCAGCAGGAAGCCGAGTTGCTGTTGGAAATAGGGAATGGCTGAACGGCTTCAGGACGCTGGAGAGCTCCGGGCCCGGCACGCCGCGCAGCCACCGCCCGCTGCCGTCCAGCGCCCGCACCGCACCGCTTCCCTTGCACAGGACTCCTTTCCTTTCCAACTGTCTGTTTTATGTATCTCTCTATTTGGCCCTTCCCTAGGAAATGCTGTTGAAACGAGCTGCTGACCTAGTTGAAGCACTGTACGGAACGCCGCATAACAACCAGGTGAGAGTAACGACTCCGGGCAGTGGGATACCTTGAGATTTTTGTAGTAAACTCCAGCACTGTTCTCCCAGCACCTTGCTGAAGTTGTGCCCTTCATTCTGCAGGACATCATTCTGAAACGAGCTGCAGACATCGCAGAAGCTCTGTACAGCGTTCCGCGGAACCCCGCGCAGATCCCTGCGCTGTCCAGCTCCCCGGCGCACAGCAGTATGATGGGAATCAACTCCTACGGCAGCCAGCTGGGGGTCAGCATCTCAGAGTCAACACAGGGAAACAACCAAGGTGAGCAGTGCAACCGGTACAGTGTTCATTCACACAGGGAGAAATTGAATCTCAGTTATTTCAATAGTAGTGTCTCAACTTGAGTCTCCTTCGATGGAGATACTAAAGACCCATCTGGATGTCTGCCTGTGTGACCTGTTGTAGGGAACCTGCTTTAGCAAGGGGATAGGACTCGATCACTTGAGGTCCCTTCCAGCCCTTGCAGCTCTGATTCTTTACCTGCTACATTAAGAACAGGAAGTTTGCTTTAAACTGTCAGCATCAGAAGTGGATGTGTGGTTCTATTTTAGATAATATGGCAAGTTTTGGTCACCGGACTAGCTACGGCTAAAGCAATTCTTGAGTATTGTTTGAAACGAGCTTAATGCTGAACTTTCTCCCTGCTCCACTCAGTGTATTTTTTAGTTAGACCTCTGTTCTTATAAAATACAAGGATAACAACTGGAAAAAACTCATAGTTCAAGAGGCATATATATATATACATATATATTTATACACACGTATATAAATATAAAGGTTTCTTAATGTTAATTTTACCAGTTTGCATAGGTTGTACATACTACACTTATACTATTGACTTTTAGGACATTAAGTCATTCTGTGACTTATTAATAGCACTACTAGTATCATGGGAATATGTCAACTTTGGGCACTTTCTGAAACTTGAATAATTAATTTCTCTATCATACAAATCTGTGGTATCTGACTGCACAGATAGCTGTTTTGTTTAACATGATATGATATGGCTTTACTGCCTTAAAGTTAACTTTTAAGTGTGGTATATTTAATGTTATAATCTAGATATTATTACTAGATTTTTTTTTTTAATAAGTTCTTACTGATCCTGAATTAGAGCTTCAAAATACCAATGGGCAGAAATAATTTGATTTGGTATCTAAATGATAACCAATGTTAAGAGTATTAGATCACACCTTTCTAATGAAGGCTTTTCAGTGAAAAGACCCTTTTGCTGCTGTAATAATAGCCTGGTACTTTAATGATGATCGTTGTAGTATTCTTCAAATCTCTTTCTGGAGGAAAAGAAGGCTAAGAAAAATACCACAAATGTTTTGCAACCAAACATGAAAGACAACAAATGGCTTTTATTTACTCACTTTGTTCTTTCCCCCTCACAGTTTAATTACACTTATTTGACTGTTCTATTTAAGCTGGATTTAAATAATTTAACCACGAGGCAGTGTTGTTATTTGTTTATTTATACAGGAGCAAGTTTTAAGCTAAATTCCTTGGCATTCCATGAAGTATGTTTTATTTTTAGGTTACATTCGTAATACAAGCAGCATCTCACCCCGCGGTTACTCATCCAGTTCCACACCTCAACAGTCTAATTATAGCACTTCCAGCAATAGCATGAACGGCTACAGCAACGTCCCCATGTCCAACCTGGGTGTTCCAGGCTCCCCTGGTTTCATTAACGGCTCTCCAACAGGATCCCCGTATGGAAGTAAGTGCTTTGTTTCTTTTAGGTTTGTGCCAGGTCCTGCTTTGTTTCATTCACTGCATCAAATAACAGAGCAGTATCTTTCAAGAAAAGTTTTTGAGATTCAGTGAAAATTCTGTAAGAGGCTTAGAATTTGTGTTTAGTGTATTTAGAAACGTTCCCATCTTTCAAGAATAACAAAGGAATTTTGAACCCTTCCTGTGAATTGAATATCCTTAGTAAAAGACATTCTGAAATGACTTCTGTTTCCAGGAAGAAGTGAGTGAACTACATTAGCAATAACTGAGAGGTGAACTTTGGATTAATTTCCTGTGAAATTATTTTTACTTTGATAAAGTAAGTATTAATTGCACTTCCAGTTACAAGAGTGACCACAGGCAAGTCACTCTTCCTTCCAGTTTTCCCTCTGTAGGACTCCATTAAGGAAAGGACCAAGTCTGCAGCATATTATTATTCTTCTTTCTAACTAATACTTGAAGGAGACGTGGGGATTCATTTGAAAACACAAGAAATATGGGTTAATTCTTACAGTTTAGGCCAATTAGACACGCTTTCTTCTGACCTAGCTGTTCAATATGACTAACTACCTTTCTACTTTAGACTTACCTCAGCCAAGCCAACGGGACAGACATAAAGCAACACCAAACATGTCTTATTGCATCTCTGATGACTTTTTCTTCTCTTGCAGTAATGTCTTCAAGTCCAACAGTTGGCTCCTCCAGCACTTCTTCCATCCTTCCGTTCTCCTCTTCCGTCTTTCCTGCTGTCAAACAGAAGAGTGCCTTTGCTCCCGTCATCAGACCCCAAGGGTCTCCTTCTCCTGCCTGCTCCAGTGGCAATGGAAATGGGTTTAGAGGTAAGAAATGTACAATTTATATTCAGCTGGCATATACAAAAGCACACTGTGTTCACCTATAGCCAATACAATAATCACCTGAAAGACCATTACACCATTAGAGGACTCTATAGTGAAAGTCTGACCCAGCTCAGCTGGATTAAAGCATTGCTTCATGTTTTGTCTTTTTCATCTTAAAGCCATGAGGGACAGATACTCATTTATACCAAGAAGGATTTCACCCATGCTTCTTTTAAATACCAGCTTTTTTGTGAGGAATGGCTTCTCCTTAAGCTGCAGGGACTTGTAAAACAAATGTCTGCCCTGCAGAGTTAATAGACAGCTCTGCACACAATGGCCAATGTCTTGAAACCTGCTGCAAGGTTTAGGCTCATGCAGGGAATTAAGCCCTATAGTACATTTACAGCCTTTTTAAAGGTGATCTGCAAAACAAATGTGAGTGTTAAGATAAGAATGGAAACCTGTATTAAATTCCTTGCTTTAACAGGCTGTGGGAGGGGGGTGGGGTTATGCAGCACATAAATACACTCCAAGTCTCCATAAAGGAAAGCTTTTATAGGGCCTTAGAAGTCATCTGGCTCCTTCAGACTTCACTAGAGATATCATAGAAAAAAAAACAAATCTGGGAACTCAGCCATGCCAAGAGCCAGTGGTAATTCTAAAAATGAGTCCTACAATCCGCACCTGTTGATTTGGGTGCATTATAAATCCTTAGCTAGGCCACAGGGACCTACATAAACTGTGATTATTTTATATAATAAGGAAATTTTAGGTGTGTTGAGCAAAAATAATTACATTTTTAAAACCTAGCATGCAGAATTCTGCTATATAGGTGAAACAGTTTCTTCCCCTGCCGCAATTACCTGAAGCTGTGTGCCTCTTTAAGATTATCTCCTCCCCATTAATGAAACACATTGCCCCATCCATGGAAATGCACAGGCACCATGTTGACAGGGAACACAATTTCTTTCCCAGTCTGTTTAAAGGAGAAGGGCAGGAGTATTTGAAGCAGTTTTTGTGTACAGATTTGTACATAAAGCAAGCTTTGTTGACCCAACAGCTGAAGCTACTTATCTACCCTGTTTACAGGCAAATTTATCTTTGTGTCGGGTATGATCCTGGACAGAGGATTATCATCACTACCTGGTCTGCAGTTACCTTTTGGTTTTTTTTTTGAGTTTTATCAACTAATAGTGGAATATATTGATTTCACTGTATTTTTATGTATCTAAAAGCAAACAAAACCCATGGTGAGATTTCAGCTGTTCTGGGGAACTGTTCCAAAGCCACGTGATTGTAAACAGATTTGAACGTCGAATTAGGAGGGCCTATCAAGCTCAGGAATAGTTTGGTTCTTTAGCTTGAAGCAGTTGGACATGATCTAAAGAGAAATCACTCAAGGGCAGCTGTGTGTTCAGAGTAGATTTAAATTATTTAAATTTAAACTTCCACCAGGCTAGAAGGGCTAATTTTAAGAAATTACCAAAGGCAGTGCTAACAACTGCAGATCAGTTCAGGGAGAAATCACTTTCAAGACGCTTCCTGGGAGAAAGGAAAAGATCAGGTAATAAAAACCACACCGACTATTTATGAACTTCAGTTAATACTTTCCCTTAACTTACTATGTCTGTCCATCTGCCTAGGATGCTGCTTAGCAAGAGTTTTTTATTTTTCTTTAACCCCTTTTGTAAAGAAGTGAAGTAACAGAGTTCATTTTGTGCTATTAATGCCATTTAGTGTTTACGACGTGTTTTTTTTAATCTATTAATTATAAATAAGAGATTCTAGTAATGGAACTTTAATAACATAAACATGAACATAAAATCTTAAAACTAAAAACCCAGCACTCACATCTCTGCATTTGTCACTGATAGAAGCCCACTGTCTCTCCTTCATTGTAGGAAATCTTGTACTTCAGCACTGCAATACATAATCACAGTAATAAAGCCACAAGTGACTTAGCAGATACAGTACCTGTACACTGAGACTTGTCAGACTGCCACAGCAAACCACAGCTGTGACTCACAGCAAAGACAGCAGTTGATTCACAGACCACTCTGCCCCAGGTTCATTATGCCAGGTTTTCGTAGCTATTTAACTATTTCAGCCAGAGATGGAAAGTTTTTTTTTTCCAACTGAACTGCTTAAATTGATGCTGAGGAGCACATGATTTGGAAAGGATCCAGCCATGCGCAGCCTGATATCCAAATTAATGTTCCCACAGTGTTGACAGACAGATGTGGCCAGAAAGTCAACAGGAGGGTCCCAAACAGGCTTCCTGAATGGACTTACTGTGCTGCAGTAATGGGACACTGTTAATCTCCACTGCTATGCCATTGCCCTGTAATACATAAGCTAAGAACAGGCACACTGTTAATATATTTTTTTATTTTTAACATGGGCATCAGCAAAAGCACAGAACAAGCTGTAAGTATATTCAGGCTCCAACTGAAGCACATCATGCAGTGGTTTTGACATCACCTCCCAGTTTCCCTACCCATAATACAGCAAAAACATCTTTCCAGCTGGGATTTTTTTAAAGCTCTGTTGTAACATCTGCAGTGTTGTACTTTGCCTACATCTATTGTTGAAAGGCAAAAAGTTTCCTAGTGATACAACCTCCCTCCTACTTATGGCATCCTGTTGCAGTGATGGTATCAAAAACACTCCCTGGCCCTCAGGCATGCCACTCTGCTTACAAGCAGCAACAGAAATCTTGATTATAGCTTCTGTGTACGTTAACTACAGCAGTGCTTAAGCCTGGATAAAAACTAGTCTAAGCAGGAGGAGCCTCATGAGCTTGATCCTCAGATCAGCATTCTCATTATTCCTGGCCATTTAGAGATGCAAAGATGTATTTTTGAGGGACAATCCTGTGCTGGAAATAATAGGACAGCTTGAGGAAAATACACTGTGAGTCAAAATTATGAGCTAAGCATGAGATGTGCCTAACTACTGGCTTTCAGCTTTGGGCTGCACAACTCAGCCAAGACCTGTGGAATACCCTCTGATAACCTCACCCCATCCTGTGCCACGTGTTCTTGCTTTCCTCCTTCACCTGCCATCTGCTATACATTCTTACACTGTTATAGGACATGATAGGTAAAGAACAAGCAGCAATCCATTCTGGATGCCACTCAGTTCTATATGTTACCCAAATTGAGAGCAGGTGATCCTGATCAGAACAATTGTATTCTCCATTCATGTCAGATGTCAAGGGAGTTTAAAAAAGGCATTGGGAAGATATAATGTGATGTGATGCAACACGGCATGATTAGTACACAAATGCCTAATCAACTCATCTCAGATGGAGGACAGCTGATGGGGAAAAGTAAGCAAATTGGAAACTGCTGGAACAGCATGGACCGCTGACTGCCCAGATTACCTTTGGCCAGCTCAGCACATCTCAACATAAAAATGCAAGCTCAGTTACAAGGAATAGCAGGCAAGCCCCAGAAGGTCAGATGTTCCATTAACCATCAGGATCCTAGCCAACCCAAAAAGTATTGAAGTCTGATACCCATAGGAACAGTCTCAATTTAGCAAGGGGGACATCTGTACTATTTCCTAAGGAAATAGAGGTATTTGAGTTGAAGACTGTAATTATTCATATCTTGTCTTGACAAAGAGGTGTTAACACAAGGGATTCTTGTCCACTTGCATCAAACATTTGTACAAACAGGTAATGAGAAAAAAGTTGCTCAGAGGTTTGTAGAGGGTGGGATTCAGATGGAAGGACTGGCTCACATTTACAGAGCACTGTTCCTGGTTGCTGCCAGTGCAGTGCCTGACCTGCCAGCTGGAATCTTAGCTCCAGTCAGCACTTACAACACAGCACTTCAGACCAACTCTTAACAGCCATAACCAGGTGAAAATAAAACTGGGCATTTCCTTGCTAGGAACCTTCATTGATATGCTGCCGAGTCAGAGTGATTCCAGAGCCTAGACAGCGCTTTAAGTACCTTACAGACCATAAGTGATATATTCATGATGTCAGTATATAAGAAAACTATATATGTGTCATTTGATTAAATTTGATATGTAAGGATAAAGTACATTTTTCTCTGCAGTTTATTGGCAGAGATGTATGGGGCACAAACTGTTTCAAAGTAAAGAAAGTTGTAAAAGATATTTCAAATTTCTTGTTAGAAGTTAGCTAAACAAAAATCCTATTATTTACTTAACCTTCATGTGATGGGATATTAATTATAGTAGCTCATTATATGTCACAATTTACTCAAGCTAGACAAGAGCTCCATTTTTAATGGGACAACATAAAAATTTGCCTTTTATTTATAGGAAGATGGATTCAAGACTGTTATGAATCACCAAAGAAAGAGATATAATATTGATGTCTACTTTACAGGTAGAAAAACTACCACTTCCCAGCCCATCTGGAACCACAACTGCAGTGGGGTTATACGTTCCTGTGCTCTTTGACAATTAAACTAATGCATGTCACTGTGCAAACAGATGTTGATTTCTAACACTGTTCCTAATTATGTTGAACTAAACCGGTATTCAGGCAGCCTTTTGCACATCTACAACTCAGTACAACGCTGAGATCTTTAACCACAACAGTACAACTCAATGGGTGAGACCAAGTTAACTTCTGTATCACCTGCCTGGCAAAGGCTTTGTCTACATTTTAGAAACATTTTATGGTTTTAAAATATGACTTAACCTGCTTGTCATCTAAAAGAGACAAAACCATGACCTAATTGATAGTATTGTACCTGCTTGTGGTTAGACATCACAAATGGGTGAATGAAAATCTTCCATCCAGGTACAGGCAAATTTTTGTCCCCAGAATAACCTAAATTTCCTATGGAGGAAGATATAAAAATAAATTATTAAGGAAAAACAAGTATTTGGTGACTTTTTAGTATCTTTGTTGGAACTATCCTCGTGGGTCCTTCACAGAAACTGCAGTTTAGTTTGGTTATATTCTAGTATGAAGGATAGTGGTGCCCTTCATCCAAACTACTGATGCTTAAATGAGTCAGCTAGGATTTCTGGAGGAAAACACTCCTTTTTTCTATCCTTCTCAGCTGATTGCTCATTTGTAAAACAGTACACTGTTTTACAAACAGCTCCCCAGTCTTAATATTAAAGTGAAACAGTGCATTTTCTAGTGGTAGCCACGATGGGAAGCAAAGATAGCAATAGGGTAAAGCTTGCACCAACCAGCTGCAGCTGTTACCAAAAGCTTGGTGGCTTTTGCAATTACGAACCTACCTCTCTGTGTGTAGGACACCTCATGCATAGAAGTATTTCTGACATTGCAGGATAGCAGCATTCATTTAAGATGCTCAAAATTGCACCACCACAGCACTTTGTTCACCTCTGTGAAGAGCTGTAGAACCGTAAGATTGCAGTTCACTGGAAGCAGTGGCAAAAGAGGAAAACAAAGAGTCATAGAACCAAATGAGAGAGTGAGACACAGTGGCTGAAAACGTTCAACACCCTTCTTTAGAAAGTGGGGTTTGTAGAACAGGTCGTAATTTAGCCACCAAAGCACCTATGCTATCTGAAGAACTGGACAATGCATGAGCAGTGCAGAGCCCATCCCCAGTTCTTACCAAATGGTTGTGTGAACTGTGGAGTTCTTTCCACTGCTGAGCAAGATGGCATTTTCAGGAGCCACTTGTGTACACTGGGCTTATGATCATTATTAATTACACCCATTAAAGGTGCCTATCACCATAGCATCTGGGTACTATCCCTGTTTGATTATTTATTTATAAAAAAATTCTCCAACCTTGTGACAATTTTAATCAAGTGTTTCAGTTGATAATTGCAAGCTGTCAAGGTTAATACAATAAGGCTCATCTCTAATTCTTTTTCCATTTCCCTCCAAGAAGAAAAAAAAAAAAAAACCCTCTGGGATAATGACTGTGGTTTCTATATTCCCAACTCATCAGGGAGTGTCCTGCATTGAACCACCTTTATTGAAAAGTTACATCGATTCAATATATAGTAATACAGGCAAAAATAATTACAGCTTTGCTAGCAGTGTAAGACCTTAATCCAAACCTCACAAACATTCAATAAAAAGCGATACAGGCTGGGAATAGGCTTTTGACAGTGCAGCCCCAAAGGGGAGTGGAGGTGGGGTGGAAATGGACAGATAAGGGTAGGCAGAAAGAGAGAACCACAGAGCAAAGGCATTTATGTGAGCTGGGGAAGAACAGGTGAGAATCTCAGCCAACAGTCCTCAACCTACTTGTTTTTTGTTGCAGAAAGGTGAAGCTGCAACATTCAGATGAAACACCAGGGCAGCAATAAAGCTCGTTGCCTGTCCTTATTATCTTACAGTTCCACCTCGATTTCTCCATGGGCAGATTCCATCCTAACAGCTTCCAAGGGCTATCTCGCCACTCCGGAGCATTTACAGCCTGCAATGACAAACTTCTTAAGGGGGGCAAAAGGAGAGGATAGAGAGACTTGCTCAGGGGAAAAGGTGGCAAAAGAGAGATCAGAGCCCCAGAGGCAATAACACAGTGGGTTGCAGATGGCAGTTTTGGCAGCAGTCTGAGTCCAGGACTGCTGGATCTAAACATCTCCTCTTTAATTATGCCATGAAAATGTGCTCTTCCCTGACTGTAAGGGGCTTTACAAAATGCTGCCTCTGCAAGCTTTCCTAAAATATTTTTGAAGACTCCTGGAAGAAACTCAGACTTGATCCTTGCTTTGGTCTGCTGGATATTTAACTCGATTAAAAGAACGACAATAACATTGATAAAAGTAGTATCAGAAGTGGCTCTTATGCCAGTGTGACCTCTCCCCCTTAGGAACAGAGTTTAAACTACACTGACAGCAGACTCTGCATGTCTCAAATTAAACCATGTTAGCTGCAGCAGGGACTGCTGCTTCTCTGCAGAGTCATCCAAATAGCCGCGTGCAGAGTCTGTCTCTGGCTACACCAGGAGAGGAGATTGGAGGTACGGACCGACCAGGCACGGTCTGTGCAAGCGCTGCTTTCTTTGCTTCAGGCAAAAGACCCAGCCAGGATACTTCAGACAAACAACTTAAATTCTTTGAGCTAACTTGGATGGTTTTGCCCGAAGCAGATTAGGAAGTGCTCGCACACATTGCTCCGCTGGGAAACCTGTGGATGGCGGCGAGCAGCCGAGAGAGCGCGAACCTCTTCCACCAGACAAGGGCGTCAACCCAAGGCTTAAATCCAGTTTTCTAGAGGGTAGAAAGGCAGGTCAGTGGTTAACTCTTCAGTGTCCCAGCCCTCCAGGAAATTAAGGTCATTCTCCAGTTTGGGGGAGTGAGGAAGAGGAGAGGAGCAGCCCCTCATATGACCAGAAAACCTCTCTTCTTCAGATGCACTCTCTTCCCCCTTGACCCTCAGTAGGCATGCAAATATTTACCTTCCTCATTTAGGGTTATATCAATTGCCTGTTTGAAAAAAATCTCCATTTGAAAAACACTAACAAATTCATAGGCCATTAAGAACAGCAGATATTTGCCTCAAGATTGTTCAGTTTCACTTTCTTTTTCAGCTGTCAAAATTGGCAGGAAATTTTAGCCTAGTCACTTAGAAAATATGAAAATATTTGTTTTCCTATTGTATTAAATCACAGAACATGTCCACAGTTGTTTAAAATCAACAGAGCTCCAATAAAAGAGTCATGTTAGCTGAGGATCTTGCCCTGAGCTTTTTTTTTTTTAAACACTGTGAACGTAAGGGTGAAATTAATTCTCAGAGGACAGGGCTTTAAACACATGAATAATCCCACAAATTTCAATGAACGTAAATCTTCACAGGATTAGGACCTTGCACTACACTGAGGCCCCTTTGAAAATATGACTCACTCATTTGTTATATAAATACATATAAACTTAACTTACCCCTCAAAACCTTTGGGAACAGCACCAGTTCCAGGCAGCTTCAAATGTTGCTGTTGTCAGTTATGAAGAATATAACTGCAATTAAAGGTAGTGAGAGTGACTAATAAATAATTTACATAAGCCCAGTGTTCTGGGAACGTGTCAGGTAAGACTACAGTGATTCAGACATATGGGGTAAACCAAGCGAGAAAGAGGCTGGTCCATTATTTCCACTGAAACTAAATTAGTAAACCTCAGCTCTGGTCATTCTCCAATGAATCAGCACTCAGTTCTATGCGAGGTCCCATAAGTAGCTCCTGATTTTCCATTTGCATTCACATTATCCTTCCTCACTCACACCATAACCTTTTCTTTGCAAGCAGATTAGCAGGTTGAGTGAGAAACAAGGACCCAGCTTGGTCCTGACAGTTCTAGAATGATTTTGAGTGCTTCACTTGGGAAAGCATGAGAAATCTGCTAAGAACTGTCCCAGAAAATTCAGTGTCCGTTTCCAAGAAGTCTTGGAATGACACATGTGCACCAAAAAATTATTAGGCGTTTCTGAAAGTTCACGTACTACAGCTTCAATTAATCCATTCTCTCCTTTATTGACTTAAAAGCCACGATGGGCCTGGCCCTGTGGAACCTACAATGAAGTGGCACGTTGTCCATTTTCTGTGGTCGCTGTGAGGCTTGCACTGTTACCTCTTCTCACTAAAAACATTCAGAGACGTTGAAGGTCTTTTAATATCATCACTTAACCTGCAAATAGATGCACTGCTGCAATGTGTGACTGCACACAGAAGGGTGAAGGGCTCAAATAAACTTTGTTCCATAAAAAATATGCCAGCATTTCATCTTTGTCAATTTTCTTTTTCAGCCATGACTGGTCTTGTCGTTCCCCCGATGTAAGGAAGAGGCAGCTTTGCTCCTCTCCCTCTTCCCCTTTTTTCCTCTTTTTTTTCATTTTTCTTTTACAGCACAAAACTACTTATTGTGATGGACCACTAAAAAGAAAAAAAAAAATAGCACTACAAGCTCTTTTTTGGGGGAAAGCCAGGCCCAGGAAATAAAAGGAACATTTTTTATGGATTGGACGAGATAGAAGGCTGCATCTTTTACCTGTTTGATATTTCTGACACAACCACATCAACTCCAAGAACACTGCAAATGAAGAATCAGCCAAGAGCCAGAGGACAAACAACAGTTGGCAGATTGGGATCAGAAATGCAAAGTCTGTCTTGAAAGACACGAAACCTTCCTAAGATTTGTAAAATATTAAAAGGAAAAAGAAATTGGCAAAAATGATTCAAGCTTGATATTTTGGATACAATTTGTTTTACTTTGTAGGGGAAAAAAGTTGAAGTTTCTATTTTATATGGAGCCTTTCAGATATCAATTTAGTTTATGCAGAAAAAAAAATTAAAAAAAAAAATCAACAAAACAGGGTACCAGCATGAAAGAATTTCTAGGACAAACTGACACGAGTGATGGAACTTTGGTGTATGTGTGTATTTGCTTATAGTTTAACCTCTTTAAAAATGTAAGATGTTTTACAATTATTTAAATAAATAAACTTGTAACTTATTGTATGTAGAGGTAGAAATTAAACCTTTTTTGGATTTTTTCCTCCAGTTGTACAATGAAGAAAAATGATGCAAAAATGTAGTGACAAGTTCAAGATATATTATTACTGCTGCGGTCGCTCCTCACTTCTTCCCTCTTAGTGAATTCATGTACAAGGATACCATAGGATTCTTTCTGTTCAGTGAACAAAATCGTCAGAAGCTGTTATACACGTGACGATATACAGAACATTGGTTCATGTATAAATTTTCATCCTCCTCATCTTCCCCCCTCCTGTTTTTTGTTTCAATCAAGATATTCAGGTACTAAGATGAACTGGTAAGTTTCAAAGACCCTCTTGGCAAATGAGTGGCACACGTAGGGATTTGAACCATTTGGGGTTTTCATGAGGTACTGAGTTTATTTTATATACTCAGTGTATGAACTGGGGAGAGAAAGAGTTCTCTCAAACGTTGTTCTGTGCAGATGGAACACCTTACATTCAGTTATATTTCATATTAAGGGCACATTTATAAAGGGAAAATATGTTTTTAAATAACTTATGCACTTTTATCTTGAGTCATTACAAATGGTAAGTATTTTCCATTTATATACTAAAGTTTGTAGAAATATCAGCGTGTTTTTTTTCTGCATTTTGGCCTAAAACTGACATTTAGTTCTCCTTTGCTTCTCCCTTCCTGAAGTTGGAAGGTGAGAATGCAAGGAAAGCAATCACAACTTATCTGATAAAGCAGAGACCACTAAAAAGAAATTGATTTTGCTGGAAAGCCATTTTTTGAGGAAAATAAAAGTCAGCTACACTATTTACTTGCTACTAAAACACCATTCACAGCTGCATGAATAGTTGTTCCTAGGAGAGCATCTTTCTGTTGATAAATAAATCCTAAAACTACTTGTCCAATGCCCAGTATTTTTTACCAATACGTTAAATAGTATTCTTGGTGACTCAACAATATATGGTAGAAGATGAATATGAATATATATACCAATATATGGTAGAAGATGTCCCGAACTGGACAGCTGGGACAGCAATGGCTGAGGGCATTTGGAGCAAGTTTGGATTAGTAATAGATGAGAAGGTCTCCGTGGCTCAAAGCCAGCTGCAACGATTAGTGACTAAAGCACGGGGTTGTGTGGTATGGCTGTCACAGACTCCCACCTAACAGGCAGGGTTTTGGCATAGGACTGCATTCTGCAAACGTGTAAAATCATTCCTGCAAATAGCCTGGGGCAGGGAAGCTGACTTCTTGTGACTGCACTTCTGGTTCAAACTGCTAAAAAGTAGGGGCTCCTCAAAGCTTGATTTGGTGAAGCATTCAGTTCACCTTCTGAGAAATGTATTCAGTATGCAGGCATGTTTACAGGATGTGTTTCTAAGCCAGAATGCAGCACAGCAGGGAAGCCAGTGGACTGCACAGACAATGGAACCGAGCTCTTCCTATGGTCCCTAATGGTGATCCACTCACTGGGAAGCAGCTCTGTGCTGCTCCTGACTGCTGTGATATTTCAGGAGGGATATTTGTTGGGTGCCTTCTCATGTCATGCTTTAGAATGGGAAGGGAGAGGTTACTGTCTTCTAAAACTCATGGCCCAATTTATCAGAAAAAGTAGGAATTTAAAGCAACTTTAAAAAAAAAAATTGCTGGGAATAATGTGCTTTTAAGAAGCACAGATACAGTTAGTGAGAGTCTTACAGCCAGGATACTAAAAAAGTGTCTCATTCCAGAAAAGATGAAACAAAATAACTCACCGTTAATCGTGGTTGCGAGTTCATTGACGCTGCAGGTTCTGTGCATGTCCTTCGTGCCATCAAGGAAGGAGCAACCACTGGAGGTCAGCAACACAACCAGCATTGAAGTCAAGAACTCCTGAAATAGGAAGGAATGAGTCTTACCAGACTTGTTTCCAATAGACCATCTCTGTCCCCCCCACTCTGACGTACTGACAAATTTTCAAGCAGCTCCAATGCATAGCAGTACTGCATTTTCTTCCCCAGTCTCCCTCTCCCTTCAGGCTACTTTCTAATTTTATCCTAATTATGCTCAAAATTCCCTGCCCAGGAAACACTCCAGATACAAACTTCAGGCTGAAATGCAGCACCTTGATCCCTCACATTTTTAACAAACACATTCCCTTCACATCTCAGTTACTTCCATTAGCTCCACTCCATCCCACAGCTGGGAGAGCTGTGAGCCCAAATGAAAAAGAAAACCTCCCCAGGAAGGTACCTCCAGTGCTCTTTGTGGGACAAGAACCAAGTCTGGCTGCCTGAGCAGATGCAAACATGGAGACAGAACTTGTTGGGGTTTGATCTGAGCCAAAAGAATGAAAGAAGTCAACATAGGAATGATTTAGAACACAAATTTTGCTCACGCATGTAAATCCTTGTATTGAAATGAGCGTAGAAGTTACCAGTAGCTTTACAAAGAGAAAAGGTGTGTAAATAAATACAATCAAAAAATCCTTGAACGTGAACGGAGGACGTTGGCAGTGGCAAAAACACCCAGCAAAAAGGAAAAGGAAATGTGAAAAAAAGATATATATGTAAGGATTTTTTCCAATGTAATAAGGAAATCTGTCCTCTTTTAGTTATCGCTGTTTAATATTCCCATATGACTTTCCTTTTCGCCACTAGAAAGATGAAAGTGTTGCAATAGGTAATTACAAATCCTATCATAACTTTGAAAGAGTACATTTTATTTCATTATTTATCTTGGTATAGCATCTTACTCTCCCTATTTCTTTGCACACTTCCAATATGCATGGTTTTTTGAAGACCGTTTTCTCCCTTCTGTAAATTAAGGCCTCATTTCTCCCTACTGTATAGTTTTGGGGTTTGTTTGGGGTTGGCTGGTTGATTTTTTTTGGTTTGGTTTGGTTCTTCTTTGCTTTGTCAGTTACACTCAGTATGAAGTTGCTATGCACAGAGCTTTTGTAAAGATAGCTTTTTTGTTTTGTTTTGTTTACTGTTTTTAATGGTCCTACTTATGGAAGAATATCTTGTTTGTAAAATGAATATGTCTACTTCCGTTTTAAACTTTAAATTATCCTAACAAAAAAAAAATAAAATTTTTGTACTGTAAACAAGGGGGGGGAATTATCTTAATTTCAGAGTATCTGGTCTGCTTTATTCCTCACCTTCTGTCATCCTCGTGAGTCACTCAAGGCTCTGTTATGGCAATAATTCTTTAGTAGTGTTTTGTGCTGTGCAGCAGTTCTTCAGATCAAGCCTTCATGCTGGTCTGTAGGATGCCCATCCACAATTGGCAGCTCTAGGTTATATTTATTCACAGAATAAGGCAGTAATGCTCTCATCTCACCTTTCCCTTAACAGCACCTGGCTGCCAAATCCCAGCTGAAGCACGTGTAAAACAGGGAATTTGTGTTCCTATGAATGCTGGTCAGAAAGGCAAACTGGCTTTATTTTATCAGGGAAAAACAAAAACAAAAACTGGACTGCTGAGAAGTACCTTGGGAAATGATAGCCAACTACCAAAGCCAGGAATATTTAGTTTTCTTCTGTGAAATCACAGGAAAGAATGAAGATTTGGTTTCATGACAAAAGCCCCTTTTACTGACCCTTTTTTGCCTAACAAGTGACAGACACGTGTCAGTCTTTAAACTATTGCAGATATCCACAAAAGCAACTGAAATGGTAAGGCGCTATCGAGTAAATGCAGAGAAGAAAACAGGCTTTTTTTTGGTCATCTGCTTCAATTAGTCATAAACGCAATTAGTAGATGACCCCCTTCCCGGCAGTGATGCCGAAGTTGCCCACTGCTGCACTGCACACCCTTCAACACAGCCCGTTCTACTTGAGACCTGATTCAGCTTTTTTTCCTCCCCGTGAACTCCCAGCAGTGCACTCAGTGACGATCGCAGCCATAAAACAAACAGCTCCTTTGAAAGAGCCTCGGTCTGTACCAACGACCTACTTTTGTATTCAGGCAAGGAAGTTTATTATGCAGATGAAAGCCTGGAGATCTCCAGTGCTTTGCCGATCTGTTGCCTGCTGGTGATGTACTGTGCAGTGAATTGCACTGTCCCGCCTGGGATGGGTTATTGCTGCCACCTCTGGAGCTGCCCTGTAGTCTGAGCAGATGCCCTGTGAGCAGTTTCCTAATAAAACACTGCATGGGGGAAGGAGATGCATGAAGAACCCCAGCAAAAGAGTGTCAGAAAAGATATTAGCTACTAAGCACAAAAAAGCATTTGCACAGCTCCCCCAAGCCCAAGTGACTTAGATGGCATCATCAGAGAATACCTGTACTTAAAGAGAATCCCTGTTAAAAACAAACCCAACATCAAGGATCATCATGATGAACGTATGTAAATACCAGTATCTTGCCTGATGTGTTCATCTTTCCTTTGTAAGATTGCTCTGGAAAGAATTTAATGATGTTTGCCACATTAAAAAGGCTGTTTCTAAAGGCAAGTCATATGAATGGCCTTTAGCTCGTACAGCATCAGGAACAGCAAAGGAATTTTTCTCCTCATATTGGTGACAAACCGAAACTCTCCCATCAGATTTGCACACAAGCAGCTGGTTGTAGGCACAGGGTGCCCTGGTTAAGAAAAGCCTTGCAGACAACCAACCCCACTCCCACCCCTGTTTTTGCCTTCACAGCTCTTTTCTGGAGGGTTGTTTTGTCAGAACTTGAATTTCTCTTTAATAAATGGGGAAACAAAAGCCACTCCTTCAACCACTTACCCAGGGCAGCTAGGGAATTGCCAGACCAGTTAAAATATTTATCTCAGTGACAACACACAGCTGTTGAGGTGCAAAGATCTGAAGCTTTAATCGCACCAGGTTAGTTAAGGAGGAATGTCTCATTAACTCCACTTGCAGGACTGGATTAAACAGACAGCTGGCCGCCATGGCAGAGGGTGCAGACTGAGCACCATGGCAGAGAAATGCTGAGCAAACATTGGTGTCAATGGGGGGAAGTGGGAAACCCAACACTTCCCCCTCCAAAATCGACCCAAACACCAACCAATGGAGGACAGATAAGGAGATAAGGGGAAATCATATCTGCTGCCCTGCTTCCCTTGGGGTTGTGCTAAGGTACCTCTTGTTTACAACGATCACAGAAAAAGACATGGTGACAAAACACAACCCTGGCCATTGCCAGCTCCTTCTCCTGTGGCAGTAGGTGGATGCAGAGTGCTGTTTTCCTATTGGGTGAGTTGTACAGCATGCCTGCTTGGGGAAACTCATCCCACTTCATTCTTGTCCATAGCATCGAGCTCAGTCCCACACAGCTGTCAGTACTCAGCTTTGAATAAAAGTTGGTAAGTCAGTCTGTGATGAGAAGGTGAATCCTGACACCATTAAAATTAGTGGGAGCTTCAAAGCTGCCATACCACACCTGGATCAAAGCTTTAGCATGATGCTGGTCTGAAATGGGGATGTTTTTTCCCTGGAAAAACACATTTTGGTCCAATAAGATCACAACTTTTGCTGCAGGTTAAACAGTGTCACAACATTTTCCTCCTAGTGAGATGAAACAAATCTGCCCTTTCTTCAGTATTGAGGTAAGGAAAAACAGGGGAAGTAAGTAATTACCTTTCACACTTCAAGAAAGAGCTGCTCTTAGCCACAGCCACCATCCCACATTTAGGTCCTCAGATAAAGGACTTCCTATCGAACAGCAGTTCATGAAGTTGGTTTCTACACACAGCATAGTGTGTAGAATGCAGCTGACTGCACGCCTTTTGTCTGTTTTGTAATTGCCAACCTTCCAGAGTATGTGAGGAATGGCAAAACGAGAGAACAGAACTGGGGAACAAATAGCCAGCATCAGCCAGCAACTGTCTGTAGGTAAAAATACCACCTGGCCCCGTCCACAAGCTGCAGACTTGACAAGACGTGGGCCAGCTATCACCAACCTGAGCAAGTGAAGTACCATCAATTTATGCCATCTATAGATCTGCCCATATAATTGCTTTCCTCTCTGGCCTGCAAACCAGAAGCACAGCTACAAAACAAAAGAAAAATAAATACAAGCATTGGGTTTTTCTCCTGTTCCTGTTTGTTCTAGCCCAGCAACCCAGTGTGCATACATCACCTTCATTCCTTACAAGACAACGTTGTATGAGGGGTGGAGAATCCACACCCACCACGGAGGGCAATGTATAAACAAGTAATGAAACCACTTCCTGACCCAAGGACGTTGCAATCATTTTTCATGCTGACACACACAGTTATCAGGAGATGGAAAGCACAGGGAGGTGGGACAGGAAAAAGAAGTGACAGCAATAACTGAAATGTGCCGTTCCTTACAGTATTTACTGTAAAGTGTTTCTTATTTGAATTAAGGTTCTTTGCAGCTCTTTGACTTAAATACTTATCGTCATATTCCATAATAATGGTGTTGTCCATTCTCATGCCTACAGCTACTCTGATTTTGAAGGTCTTTTGTAAGTCTCCAGTTTCTAGAGGCAGAGGAATGTCAGCTTCTTAAGTAACTCTCTGGTGTGCTAATTTAAAGAGGAGGATCCTTAAAAACACAATCAAGCTTTTCAAAAAGGCATCCATGATTGAGATAAAATAAATAAACCAGAACTGTACAAAACGACATCATTTTGTAAGATACAATAGTTATTTCTAGGATTGGTAAGCCAACAGTATAAAGAAATATTTCCAACACCAAGTAGGCTTTTGGAGAGCTTCGTATCAATGTTGAGAATGTAACTCATCCTGATGAGAAATTCAAGCAGGCTACTTTGCCCAGCAGGTTCAAGTGGCCACAGCAACACATCCAGCCAGACTCAGATGTAGGAGTTCTCCCAGCACTTCACTGAGATCGTAGCAACTTGATTGAAATTTACCAGCAGGGTCCCTATGACACTGCAATTGCTGTAGTCATTTCTTTGTCTTTAAAATGCCATATAATTGCTAATGTAATTAGTGATGTAGACAGAGGGGGCCCGCGCAATTACCAAGTCCTAAGATCAAGTAATTAATGTTCTGTCAACAAAACTGCAACTGTTTCATTAACAACTGTCTGGATCTGAAAACAGATCAGCTCGGAACGTTACCACTTGGCTGAATTTTGCACCAGCAGCCAATTCATGCACCAAACACACCAGCCCAGATCAGCTCCTGCCATCCACCTACCTCTGCATCTCCTGCCAGGAAGAGGAAACTGTAACAGTGCTCAGAGAGGTTTCACATCTTTGTAGTCTGCTTCCATGCTGTCAACTGATGTTTCTAGTTTAATGAATGGTCTCAATAATTAAGGTAAGGCCTCTCTGACCTTTTAGTCCTTGAGCTTTGCTTCTTATCTCCAAACTGTTCTCTACCACCACCAACACTTAACTGGATGTAGAAGTAGGAGCTTGTAGTCACCTTGTCTTAATTTTTCATTCTCCTTCATTTACAACATTTATATACTCTACAGAGAGTAAATACAGATTTACCTTGCCTTTTTCCCTATGGCTGCTTTTGCTCTGACGTGTCCCATTCCATCAAGTGTCAACTAAACTATTTCATGTCATCTTCATTTCAATGCCTACATTAAGAGATCATTTTCAGTGCTGAAACCCAGCCATCTGAAGCCAAGGAGGAGGCCCTAGGTGACTAAGCCCTGTGCTATGCAATCTTGAGCACCATCTACTGGTCCTTTATCTCCCAGTTTGCTGTTTAGAAAGGGATTCAAGGTCTTCCCAGAACATAATACAGGCTCAGTGTACCAAGATGCTCTTCAAACTTCAACTACAAGAATGGTCCCTGCAGCTGAAATACCCCATTTGCTAAGCAAAGGGCTTTAGCACCATCACAGCTGGGGGCTGACAGCAGTCAAGGTTCTTCAAGCCTCTCCAAGGATGAAGTTTCCATTGCTGCAGTGTCTGGGGGCTGGCTAGGAAACCAGACCTGAGCTCTCAGTAGTTGCAGATGGCTAACAGAGCTCAGTGCTAAACAATGGCTGTGGTGGTAGAACAGAATTAGGCAGCAGAAGCAAGAGGGATCAGTGAGGATTTCCGGAGAGATTTGAAACACAAACAAGCACGAGGAACTCTAAAAGTACACAATCTTTCCTCCCGCTCTGCGCGTGTCATTTTATTACAGAGTAATTAAGGAACGCTTTAAAATTGTGATTAATAGGCTTTTTAGCTTCAGAGAAATCAAATCTTTGATGTCAGTTGCTTAAACATTCAGTTTACCATGGAGGAATGCAAATAAATAAAGAACAGCAACTGTGTTTTTTTCCTCCTTTCATTTTACTCAGAGAGGAAAGTTTGGGAAATTTTTCTTAACTTTTTCATTGAAAAAGGAATAAAAGTAAGATGGCAGGTCTCAGGCTTCAATCTGAATATACCAAACCATTGCATACACTTACAAGGTTATTATTTTTTATGTTTTAAGCACTATTGGCAGCAATTTTCCTTACGATTCTGTTGTAGCCTTCTCTCGAATCCTGCCTGACGAACTCTTTTCCTCCCAAATATTTGTACCCTGTCACACCCACATGCAGATTAAAAATTACAGTTGCTTTTCGTTCAGTTGCTCTTGGAAGAAACGCCACGTTTAATGCTCTACAGTAGCACAAACCTCTTGGGCATAAAGCATCGTTCAGGTAGACATCTGGTGAAATGCATCACATCAAATTAGTATCAAGGGTATTGAGATTCTAAGACGACTGGCAGACAATTCCCTTTCTAATGTACTGCTTTTTAGATTGTTGAAGAAACTTGATCCCAAATCTCCTGTGAAATGAGTGATACTAAACATGCCTGCTCAAATACTGAAAGTGAAGATCAAAGACGCAGTGTCCAAATTGGCTTTGCAAACAAAGCAAGCCCAGAGATCCCCAAGAGAACATGGTGCTAATTTTATCAGATCTCCTTGACTTCTTCCTCCTAACAGTTTGTCATTTAAGAAAAATAACAGCAAGGAGAATGCAGAAGCCTTGTTTTAAGACCAACGAATTCATTCCCTTTCAAATACATGCTCTGCAACTCACCTAATAGTCTTAATCTAGTTTAAATGAAAAATGAGCGCGTTTCATCCTCCGAAAGCTACCTACATTTCACTCCCCCAACCACACATATCCAAACACACACACAGGCATGAATATTTCAATACAACTCAGCCCTCCAGATCAATACAGGCAACTCTCAAGTTCCATTGATTTTTCAGAGGTTTGGCTCACAAGGGTGATAAAATATTTCTCAAGTTATGAAACCTGAGTTAAGGAGCTTTTGCTGACACTTCAGCATTTACCAGACACGTCTCTCTCTCTCTCTGTCTCGATTTATGACTAAGCAATAAGTCTTGGTAAGGTGGGCAGTATCATCCCATAGGGCCCACTTAAGGTCAAAAAGAGAAGTCAGGATAATAGGACAGCCCTTAAGGTCCCTAAACTTCTGTTTTCTGAGGCAATCACTTATTCTTTTCCACATGCCCTCAAAGTCCTTATTCCAACATTCATTAGGCAGCGAGTGAAATTCCCTTTCAGTGCACCTCTGTAAGCTGTCAGAAAGAAAGGGACACCAAATAAAGCAACTCCCTGCTGAGGCAAGGAAGCTAATCCCCTCCATATGGAAAGGAAATATACTTAATTATGTATTTATGCATGTCATTGCAGGCTTATATCTCGTTTCACTTTCATCCACAATGATCCAAACCAATTTAAATATAATGAGTAAACATTTCTGTTTTTACAATAACATAAGCAAATGCTTTCTCAAGATCTCCTGGCCATTTCCTTGCAGGACGTGGCAATCCAGTGCAGCAGTCATTATTTGCACAGCACCTAGGGAAGCCAGCCACAGACCATGACTCCACTGTGTTAAGGTGTTTATAATCACTAGAAGCAGAAGGCAATCGTCGGCCCCAGAGAACCTGCCATCAAATTGAGAAAGTACTTTCAGTCTAAAGATGGAACCTGTGGATTCTGGATCCAGTATTCCAATTATTCCATCCCCAAACGGGTACCTCTGCACAACGAAGAGTTACATTTTTGACCTGGTAGGAAGCACACAGGCTGACACACCGCAGCACAACGACCAGGGCTCTGTGCTGAACCCCACCAGGAGACCTGTTGCATATGGCTAATAATGCCATATGTACCTCAGTTTCTCCTCTTACAACTATTCCATCTGCTTATATTACAGCTTCCTCGGTGCAAGGCTTGGCTATATCATGTCCAGGCAAAGGTCTGATCTCAAGGAGAACAGGATATACATAAGCAACAAGCCTTACATTAGAATCTATCCAGGCAACAATAATGAACACATGTCAAGTACTAGAATTCTACAGATGAAAACAAAAGCAGCACCCATTGTTGGAGGTATTTATGGGCAGGCTGAATGAAATCAGAATCAGAAATCAGTTTGCTGCACACAAGCAGAAATGAGGGCCAAGACTTCATTCTGTTCCCCTACTCCTGAGCCTTACTGGTAGTTCTACACCTAATGTGACATTTATCACTGAAGCATCCCAAGGCATATTTTTGTAAGAAGATGGGTATTTATTATTCCTTGTGTACTGATAACAGTATAAAGAAATTAAAAAAAAAAAAGAGGTTAACTGACTTGACCCATGTAAGCAATCCAGCCCCTTAGCAGCTCTATTGATTCCCCACTGCCTTCTCCAGACTTCTCTCCATTTTGTATTAGCTCTTTTATTTTCAGGAATGAGGATTCATCTTTCACCACCTGAAATGTAAGGACCTTTATCTTAGAACAACCTCATTAAGCAGGACAAGTCCTACAGACTCTCATCAGACACCAACACCACCTCCTCCCCACATATCTGCTGTTTACCCCATACAGAGGGCTGGGCACTTTCTGGCATTATAGGAAATATGTTTGTTAAAATGAAATGGAAGATCTGAAATTGCAGTTGCATATTAAGAGATATTAACACTATGTTAGTTGCTGATGATTAGACACAGAAGCCATATTACTTTGCTCATGAGTCATTTCCCTTCCATTTGACCACAGAAGGCCTCTGGTCCCTGTTTCCTTAGGTGAAATAACACCAGCTACATGACTGTCTTCTGTTCCAAAACCCAGGAAAAGGTGAGGAATCCCTACTCCATGTTTCTGACTTCTCCCCTACAGCAAATACTTTGCTTCCTGTGAGGAACGAGAGTATTTCTGAAGCCTCAAGGAAGAAATGGAACAACGCAATGCTCATCCATTTAATTTTCCTCCTCTTTCCTACTGATGCTTTACACAATGATTTTTTTTCTCTCCTTTTTTTTTTTCCTTTTTTCTCCATTTGTTTGGTATTTTCTTCCAGCTGCAGCAGTACGATGGCATGATGGCTTGAAGGACTTTTCTACCAGAGCCCCCAAATCCCCTCCCTGATCAGTATGCTGTGCGGCTCTTCCATTTAATATGTATTCTCACTTCTGGTGCATTGCCCCCAAGACTTAGCATTTTATATTTATCTGCATTAAAACTACAGTCTCCATTTACTGGCCTCAGAGTCGAGCCCTTCTAAAGGGGGTAGCAGTGCTACCTCCTTGCTCAGTAAATCCTCTGCTGCCAGAAAAAAAATAAAATGAAGCGTATATAGTTCATACATACACAAGGCAGTACTAAACAGAAGTATTCCCAAGAACAACTGCAATGCAGGTAAGTTTTGGAATACCATGCCTACAAAGCCTGAATTCAGAAGTGTTAAGCATTCAGTTATCGTGATGCTTTATATTTTGGGGGAAAAAATCCCAACAAACAACCAACCAATTATTTAGTGTAAAGCACAGATTAGTATCTTAACTTCTGCCTCATCCCTGAAATTACCAGCAAATCTATTCTGAAATCTAAGTAAAAGAATAAATTGAACCTTGTTCCAGATCCTAAACTGCTTTTTCAGTAACTCAGGAATATGATACTACCTCTGTTTCTTCATTTAAAGCAATTTTATTATTAACATTTTCTATCCAGTAGCATGAAGAAGCCTTGAGGACTCTGAGGTCAGGGACATGCTGTGCTACCACTGCACTTCACGTGGCAGGAACCTGTCCCAGCCACCTGCTCACTACAGAGAAGGTTTGAGAGCACACAGGAGCACAGGAAAACTTGGCCAGCTTCACGGGTTCAGTGGCCAAGGCAAGAGTGGAAGCCACAAGAGACATTCTCTGAGCTTCAGCCTGTAATTTAGAAGACAACACAAAGAACATCAGCATTTTACCTCCAAAGTCATTCACACAAATAGATCTGCGTACCTGAGCAAAGGCCCACTGACAGTCACACCGTTCTGAACTAGGAATGACCTCAAGAAGGCATCAGAGTTGCAGTTGGACATCACAGTGCGCCCAGAAGAACTCATCTGAGGGAGCCTTCCCTGCAGAACTGCCTTGAGGTCACATCTTAGCACGAGTTCAGCTCCTCCACGTTCCGTCCCTTTGCCCTGTGTGCTGATCTTTAAGACTAGCAAGAAGTAGAAGGAAAAAAACAAACCTACTTCATTTCATTCTCAAAACAAAACCTGGCTTTCACCCCCTTACTTGGCTGAAAGGACTCATCACTCCCTTCTCTTAAGCACATTTCAAACAGGTTCAGCAGCACAGCTCAATGAAAGTAAGAGAAGCATCCCAGTTTGCCACTTCAAAACTATAGCACAACTGCATGCCATCCAATCAAGGCCCATTGTCTCCCCTGCCAGCAATACCTTTCAAGAATTCTGAGTTAGTTAAAACCTCCTTCAAAAACCCACGTTGGCCATCTCTAATCAAATTACACTTTTCAAGCTGTTCACTCCCAAACCCTCATAAAATGCTTTCTAATATTTTTCCCACAACTGGTGTTAAACCGTAATTGCTTGCAGTATCTTTTTGCCCCTCTTGAATAATGGGTGTTAGATTTGCCACTTTATGGTCCTTGGGAATGTGACCTGTCATTATAAAGCTTCTAAAAATATCAGTTAACACTTCACAATTTTCTCTCCCTTATTTCCTTTAACAGCAATGGATGTACCCTCCCTGGACCAGATACCTGATCTGCCTTTGAGCGTAAAACCTTTCAGCAATAATTTTTGCAGTCATTTGCACACTAACACCTTTAACGTGCCTGGAAATACAAAGTCAGATCTGTAACTGATGTAAACTGTAACTCTATTGATTTTAGTGGTTACGTGTTTGCGGCCCTCGAGGTGTTTGGTACAAATTTCTATATATATACCTCATTTAAAGGCCCCAAAAACCTAATTTCTCCTTATTTAAATTATTAAATATTAAAAATATTATTAAATATTTTTGATGCAATTAGCTGGAATGCTTCATAGAACATCAAACTCATACAATGACAACAGTTGCTATTAAGCAGGGTTGTGCAGAAGTTGGACTTTTCATCAGCAGCAGCCACAAGAATTCTCAGATAAAAAAGGTTCTACAGGGGTTCCTTTCTTGAGACATGAGATTTGAATACAGAAATTTTTCTGAAAGCCCACGTGTTTCCTAATGCAAACAAATGCTTTCAAGCCTTCGCCATCCATCAGCTGGTTCGTCCTGTTCTCAGCAGTGGCTGGTGCTCTGATTCCTGCCTCCTGAATCCTTGAACCACAACCACTATTATCAGCAGAGCTGCAACACATACAACCCTGCTTCTCTAATGAGCAGACTCTTTGTAGGTTTACCCTCTGCCATCTCAAGGCATAGCATGCAGCTGCAATATTTAGAAGCACATTTGTTGACCAAGGATCGAAAAAAGGCCAATTTATGCCTACGCAACCGCAGACTTTATACATTTCTCCTTCTTAGTGTAGCCCCCAGGTGGTCCTAGCACAGCCTCATCTCTATGTTTAAGCACAGGAACCATCCTACCCCTCTCATACAATAAGCCCAGACCTCAAGAGGAAGGGGAGAGAGGCGGCTACATTCAGCATTGTTGCTAAAACTCCACAGTAGACTGACCTCATGGCCTTTCCCAACAATCTTTAATACCCAGTGTTACATGATTCCTCACGGCACTTTTTTGGCGCTGGACAGGGCAGAGGTCAAGGTCTGGAATGTCACCAGGGCTGCTGCTTACCGAGCAAAGACAATTAGACGATTGTCTAGACAACTGAGCTGTGTGCTGTGCGCGATAAGCACCCCATCAGCTCTCGGAGGTGATATAAACAAGCTGCCTGGGCACTGCCTTTTCCTTTACAGCCTCCTCTTTCCTTTACGGGGGATCCCTTGTATTCTTCTATAAGTGCTGCTCTCTACAACCCTCCTCTGCAGCTGGAAGCTCTGGTGTTAGAAACAAGCCAGCTGTGAACGTTGCAGAACACAGACAGCACTTGAGCCACTGAGACAAAGATCTAGCTACCATGCTACTTACTGCATAAGGAAACAACAGAAGTGCTCATCCAAACCATTTTCTTCTAGAACATTAAAACCAAAAATTTGGTCAGATAACAAAAGGACATCTTACAGTTCTATACCACTTCTATTCCAATGATTCTAAATATTTGGTGAACTGCAACCACCAAAAACAATATAATCACAGAACTAAAATCCCACTGACCCCAAAAGAACTGGCTCAAGTACTTTGCTGAACTGGCTAAGCTATTAAATTTACATGCCCTCAAGGCAGAAGTTATCTATCCTGCTCCACAACAAGAGGAACACGAGTCTTGCGGAGAAACTCACTTAGACTTGCATGCCCAGATCAAACAGAAGGATGCACCAGAATCCAAAACCAACAGGCAGAAAGCAGAGTTGGGCTCATGAGGGGAAAGAGGAGCGTATGAGAAAGATAAGTGCATCAGCACTACGTAGCCTAGAAACATTATCCTAATAGTTCCCTTCCCTCAAAATGGGCACTCAGTTCCAGTTTTAGATGTGGCAAAGTGGCACAGACCCAACACGTTAAACCCAAATCTTGCCTCTGGTTTCACAGAAGGATTTATGGGAACACGACTTTTCAGGCTCTAGGGCCTGCAGGAAACCCCTCAAGGATGTCTGTCTTACACAGAGCTCTTTCATAGGACCTTTTCAAGCCAAACTTGCAACACATGGGAATCCTTCCCCCAAATTTCTAAACAGGACTCAGGAAGAAATGTGCCTCAGGAGAATCCTCTTTGGGCTTTTACACAGAACCCACCCACACGTAAAGGGAGGCACTTTTCAGCCCCATGCTGTGCAGATACAATCAATAAAGCTCACAGCTCTCTCCCTCACTATCAATTCTCACTGCCTCGATTTAAAGAGCTCCCAATAACTCAGGACATAGCATCAAACTTCACACAGAGAGAGCATTAAACGAGGGCAAATTCCCTCTTACATCATCCAAAGACTAACTATACACCAGTTAACAGAATATCCAGAACGTGTTTTATTTACATTCCTCAAATCAGGCACTTGGGTTTCTATTATTTTATTTAAAACCAACTTTAGTCAGAAGAGTTTGTCTGAAAAGTTCTTTTAAAGTCCTGAATAAGTTCTGCTGAGCAAAGCCAGGCCTCTCTTTACTGTTCTCCAAGCTTCCAAGGGACCTTCTTGTGCCATAATAGCACCATGACAGAGCAATGACATAAAACCAAGGGAAATGAATCAAAGCTGTGGTTATCCACAATATTAAATGTAAAACTTCTCTTTGTGAGCCTCAAAGGTTTCTTAAAGCATAAAGAACGTCATCAGCCCAACTGTGCTAGGAACAGTGAGTTGTGTAAAGCTTGATTTAGCACAACTTCTTGCTGGTGCAGAGGCACTCAGGATGATGTCCTGACTCACACAAAGTTGGATGTTTTATTAAAATTCAGAAAGAATGGCTCACTTGAAAAACATCTGGTCAAATATTCTTCACTGTCTAGATCAGTGATAGGCTCAGATCCAGGAGTCCAACAGATATGCCCGGAAGAGTGGAAGGACTTCTCAGAGGAGAAGTTTTAAAAAATAAAATTAAATTTAAAAAGGACTTTGGGAGAGGGAAGAGGGCATTTTCCAAAGGCATTCAAAATGCCATAGAACCTTATCTGCTAAATACCAAGAGGAGTGTAGGTGTAGTAGAGATTACTTGACCCACCTAGGTGACAGAAGCTAAACAAGCCCGTTCCAAGATCTGGACTGCCATTGGCACAGCACTTCCAGTGCCACACTTCTCAGCAGCTTTCCAAGCTTTCAGCAAAGGAATAACATGAAAGAGAAAAATCAACTCACTGCCTCCAGTAGAGTTTCAAGATGCGGTGCTCAATGTGATTAAAGTCTTCTCTAGCTATTTCTAGATGCCTGTCCACATGTTTCTGTGCCCAGCTAGGCTCTGGGCTTTTGGTTCTGGTTAATAAGAAATAACCATTAAATGGTTTGGAGGAAAATCTACACATGCTCAGTTCAATTCTTAAATTACTTTCAGCTCACAAGAAGTAACTTACATGTAGTAATCAAGACACAAAAGAGAAGTAAAAGAACATTTAAATGAAGACCAGTAACCTGTTCAGACTTTATAGCAACTAGCTATGCTGAATTCAAATGAAATCTGTAATCTGTGTTAAATCAGCTTCCATTGGTAGCAATTCTCCCGCAGTAACAGAGCCCTTCCTCCTCCCTTCATATAATTTGACCCCCAGGGCACAAGAGCTTTCTCCTCTGCAGCTCTTGCCCATCGGTGCATCTTCTTTGCATCTCTTTTCCCCTTCAACTCATTCACACTCTCTTCTAAACTCAGCTGGAAGCATCTCTTTTCCCCCTTGCCCACGACTCTTAATTTCTCTCTCCCTTGGCAGTTATTTAACTCATTAACTGAATTAATTTTAACCCTAAAGCACTTCGGGTGAATAGATTTTATGAAAGATCTGATACAAAATAAAGTCTTGGGGATTTTATGCCACTGTAGGTGCACAAAGGAGCCTCGGTGTAACTGAGAATCAGACCCTTATTTCCAGATTCTACGCGGAGTTTAATCGCAGTGCGACTCACAGATTCCATTTAATGACAAAGTGGCTCTGTGATTGATAAAGGTCCCATGCCTCTGCTGCAGACTAAGTAGCCAAGCATCCTGACTGGTGGAAAAATTATTCTTGGAACTGTTTGAAATAGCATTCTTCATCATTTTCCCCCACCAACTTGCTTCTTAGCAAAACTCTGATTCATTTTAGAATGCGTTTTCATTAGGTAATATTAAGAGAAAAGTAGAGTCTGATGAGGTGGCTTTGCCTTTTGCTCCAAGAGGTGGCTGCTTGGCAGGGGAAAAAAAACAGAAATTCTGCATAGAAATAACATGGAAGTTGCCCTCCAGAATGCTTGTTTTACTAGGTGTGCTGATGGCTTTGAAAATCAGCTAAGTTTCTTTTCAGGTCAATTAAACTTCTGTTCAGGAAAAGTGCACTGGAGACAAGAGCCTACAAACATGAGGTATCGACTGTAACCTGGTAGCACCCAAAAAGTGGCATTTTGCCTGGCTGTGCACAAGTGGTTCCTGAGCTTACAACTTTCCATATAAACGTTCAGGAAAGGAGGAGGGAAGTCAGCAGGGCCTGCAGAAGTGTGCTTGGGACAACCAGGGGAATTGTGGCCCTTCAGCAATGGTTGCACTCCATAGAGCATCACACAACTTCACAGCATTCATGTTACATAAAATTGTATAGATATGTAGGCTGCTCTGAAAGTAATGCCTCCTACTTATTTCCATGGAAACTACAATAGATGCAAAGAGAACAGTAACCCTTTGATAGTTTGGTAGCTGAGAATTCACACTGTTTTTCAGCATAGCCAGAAGAGGCCCTGCTTCTAAAAATCTGCCTGGCTGTCCAGAATGTGGCTTCTGGTATCTGTGGAGCTTAATAATTTGCTACCATTTTAAACATGCATACAAGACCATAAAGACTTCGGTTGGGTTTTCAGATATAAGGAACAGAAACAAGTCCTGCATGGCATCATCGCAATTGCCAAAAGGAAAACATTATCAGCTTGCAGAGCCAATGTGGCACATGTATGTCTCATCCCATTTTTATTACAATATACTTGTGTATTTGTAAATTTCATTAACTTCTGTAGCATGACTGCTGTTGTTGGCTGACCAACAAAAAAGAAGAGAAAGAGGGAGAAAAAGAGAGGAGAAGGAAGAGAGAGAAAAAAATTTAAAGATAAAAGGATGAGGTAGAGGAATTAAAAGAAAAAAAAAAAGGAAGCTGTCTGGGACTGTGGTTAGTTTCTCCATTACAGATACTCTCACTATAATCATGAGCACTAAAGAACTTGCTGTGATCTCCTCAGAATAGATGACCTTGCAGCTCTTTCCTCATCTGTAATTTCTAGATTTCAGCTGATTTACAAGACAGCTAGGAAACAAAATAGTGTTCACAGATCAGCGCCAAAGAGAAGTCCTTGTATCAGGAACACGTCTGTCTGTTTCTGATACATGGAGCAAATTGACCCCAAATACAGCCCTGGACTCGTCAGTCATTTTCCCTGGGAGCAGTAAATAAGGAGCAGGGCTGAAAAGCTAAGCCAAACTAATTTGGCCAGTTATTATTTGACTGAAAGGTGATACTGAACGTTTAAATGGTTTATCCCCTTCTTGTTAGTGGCATCATTCAATCAAGAGTACTAAGCCTCCAAGTGAAGGGATTGCAACCACCGAGGGAATTACTCACTCCAACCAGGAAACGTGGGGTTTGTTAGTTCAAACAGCATCTGTAGGAAGCTGGTAAACAACAGCTGAGATGATGAAAGATCACATCAACTCCTTGCTTTGAAGTAAAAGATATTAAAACTACGAGTGTACGAGTTCTTATTATAGCTCAGCCCCCTCCGCCTGCTCATCCCCAAGAACCTGGCATGGTTGTTCTTGCTGCATAACAAGCCATGTAATAAAATTCCATAAAAACATCAACGATGCGTTTGAAAGTGACATGAAAAGGCGAGGGAGGCCTATTGCTGGTGCTGCTGCCATTAAAGGCAATTTGTTCCTTTTCGCCTGGAATGAAATCAAACATTCTGCCAGGCCCAGAGTGACATTCTTAGCCTCAGAAACTTAAGGTACGTTGTCACTCGTGTGCATGTTCTGAAGACGCAGCAGCAGAACCATGAGCACCATTGGTGCACAGAGTGCATGTTGGGTGCTTTGCAGCTCAAGGACGAGGGGTCACATTTTAACAGCAGACTCATGAGGCACTGAAGTGCAAATTCTCCCATTTGCAAAGTTGGTCAGATACTTGCTGATAATTACGGAGCTACAAAAGCGAGTGAGGTGCCTCCTTCTGCACATTAAGGGGCTACAGGTTACTGCCTACAATGGCTTTGAAGAAACAAAATTATTGGAAGCCCGGTCCAACTCCCTGAAAACTACCTCAACATTCAAGTACTGAAGAAGCAGAGTATATGCATCTTAAAGTTCTGTTGCTGTCAGCTTCTATCACATCAGTCCACTCCAATTACAGAGAACGATCTCTCCTCTTACTCCTTACCCAAGATCAACTCTCCCCATCTGTTCTAAACCCCCTCCAAATTTACTATTGGGTTTCTTCTTCCCCTGACAATAACCCCCCCACACCTTGCTTTCTCTTCCTCACTAATACATCCCTTCAAGTTCTTCAATCTTTACAAAAATGGTATCTCCAGAATCCAGTGGCTGAGGCACTGGGCTGGGTCTACGGAGGGTCAGGCTTGAGTTTCAGGTCTCGAGTGGTCCCACAGTCGTTTCTCTCTAAGCCATTCCTGTATAAAATAAGGGTAACAACTTACATCTTCATTTGCAAAATGCTTTGAGATCTCTGCATGAAAGTGCCAAACAGCAAGCATGGATAATATATGAGAGCTGCAGGACAAGAGATGGTTTTTGTTTCTGGTCCTAACGCACATAGGGAAATGTTTTATCTATAGAAATATTTTCCCACAATATCTTATTGTTAACAGCAGCCTTTTCCCCTTACTATTTAAAGCCTTGAGCTTTGAAAACTAAAACTTGCCTCATTGGAAGGATCTCTAAAACTGTCACCCTGACAACATGGACTCAGTTTCTGGAGTTACTGCTGAGTCTCACATTTCCCACCAACCATTTTCCTCCTCCTCCCCTCTGAGCCACTTTTGTAACCATCCCTTTATGGGTATTCTTCGCTATAGCAGCATCAATGATTTTAATACCTTAAAAATAACAGGTGCTTCCCAATGAAGGAATGCTAAGAGACACAGAACCAGCTATGAATCTGCATCTCAGAACCACTGCATTCAGCCAATACCTTCCAGAAAATGGGATTTTCTGAGCCACCTCCTCCTCCCCCTTAAAAACAATGGTCAAGCAATTCTAATCCATCCTTCCTTGCAGAGGCTATGAACTGTCACGTTCATTTGCCAAATGCTTACACATAAACCTTAACCAGAGACTGGTGGCAAATAATGGGTTATTAATTAAGGCTGATAGATGTGGCCAGTAGCTTTCTCTTCATTTCCATTTCTGGGTGGAAAACTGCACACTTCCCTTGGGCAGACAGAGTGTTGTAGCATGTCCTGCTTCTAGCTACCAAGTTGAGCACATACAGGACCCTATTTAGCTTGTCACCTCTGTGACAACCTCTGTGCCTACCTCTGGTGACAGCATCAAGCATATATTGCAGGAGTTGGGGATAAAGAAGTGAGGCACGAGGAGGGCTCGACTGCACAATCCTGCCATAGTGCTGCTGTTTGTCTACAGGAACACCTCTTTTTCCACCACAGAGCTGGTGGGTCCAATTCAATCAGCTTTGCAACATAGAACATGAAAACAAATCTGTTCAGGTTCTCTCCCTCTCATTACAAGACTTAGCACCTTTGCAGAATGAGCACAGAGAGAAACACACACTCTGCAAATGAATTAATTAGACATCATGAAAGAATATGCAAGGCTGGGAGGGCTGTCTTACAGAGAAGATTCCAAAGTAACAATTGGTGAAAAAATTCAATTGGATTCCCCAGTGCCCCAAGTATGAAAGATTACAGCAGCCAAGGTAGGGAGAAACATAGGTGTGCTAGGACTGATGCACTGATCACCGTGCATTCAGATCTGTGAGCATTGCCCTTTTCCCTACTCTGATGGCATCTGCCTGCATTATGGGGCTACAAGTCATGCAGTAAAAAAAAATTCAGGTTTCATTTGACTCTTGTTGCACTGCACACCAGAGCTGCGTGCTTTACAAGTCTACTAGAGGGAAATAAAAAATAAGACTTCCTGCACGTCTGCACCGCTTCTCAGGTTATGAGGCAAAGAGAAAGAAAAAACCCAGCAGTAACTGCTTTACATATAAATGTGAAAACAATTTTAGAACTCCCTGGTCCTGTATCAACATGCATGCATGTCTTTTACCAGCTCTGAACTGCACACTATCATAACACCTATGAGTAATGATAAAGGAAAAAGTTATACTCCACAGTTCTGCGTTAACCTGTTTATATCTGAGCATTTGCAGAATTGCTCTTTTCCCCTTGAGGTGCACACGGGGATGCTAAGGGCTCTACAGCTTGCTTTATTTTGCAATGGGTAGTTAAAATTTAGGGTTATCTCCCCAGTCCTGCCACAGTGTGCAGTAGGAGGAAGAATCCAGTGCACAAACTTCAGCCCCAGATGCAGACAGGGTGTCAGTTCATAGGTAACGATGGCTGAGCTGGATTGCTGCAGTGCTATAGTGATGCAGAAAGTGTGACAGAGAAAGAGAAGTGCTGGTATGTGCATTTCATTAAACAAACCCAAAGAAAAGACAAATTCCGTGTGACAAACAAGCAGATTTTCCCCAAAATAACTGAATGGGTTTTTAATTCAATTGTATTGTTATTTCAGTGCTAATCTACCCACATAAACCAGCCGTGTATTCTACTACATCCATCAACAACAGAACATACGCTCCAGCAAGAAAAAGGAAAATCAATACTATGCAATTAAAAATATTTCTTTTAAGTAGCAGTAACCTAACCTTGGCAAAGACAGCCAAAAGCTTGTATTGCACACACGTAACTAAAATAAACCCAAGTGGACGTTCTCCTCAAGCATTCATAAGGAAGCCCTAGGGAGGTGAGTGCCACTTGAGGGAGAAACAAAGCACTTACCTCAGTGTAATGCATTGCCAGAATCCATTAAAAAAAAAAAATACAACCCAGAGCACTTCAACTATTTGCCATGCCTGCTGCATATGGCCCCATGTTCCAGTTAGATCTATGGAGCAGTAGTTACAGCTCTTTGAAAGAGGATTGAAACTCAACAGCCATAGTAATTTATGCATTGAATAGTGAGCATGTGTGCTGCTGACAGACTGGGTTTGATTATTATTGTGTTGGGAAGTCCTTCTGACCAGACCTTGTGCCAACCCACTGTAATTAATGGGATCTGCAAAAGTCTTTGCGTGGGCCCAGGAGCTTGTGGAATTATTTCTTAGATTTTAAGGCCAGTCAGTGCCATTAGATCATACCATCCAATCCAAAACAGCACAGCCTACAGAATTCCATCAGTCAACCTTGCACTGAGCTCACCAAGTTGGTGTTTGTAAAAGGACACCCAAACTGTGGAGAAGCCCTTAGACATGCAAAGCCTAAACAGCAGACAAGCCAAGCTTCAGCCAAACTGATGACAAACTCCTTGGTAGAAGAAAAGAATTTGGTTGCGATCTGCTCTCTCTGACCCTAAAAACATTGAAGTCCTTTCTGAGACAACTAAACTTTTTTTCAGGTTGAAAGAAATGCAGAATTAGAAAGCAGACGATGGGGCATCACGACAAAAACATGGATGCTATTTGTAACGAGCTGCAGTTTGAGATTTTCCTGCCCTTTTATACTACGCTTTCATTTCTAAACCCAATTAATTTTGTATCCCATCACACGAGTGCAGTCCTTTCAGTATGTTCTCCTATCGCTGACTTGTAGAAGGTACTAAGAATTTTCAGTGCAATCATTATCATCTCCACTCTCTAGAAGTTACCTTTTTCCCCCCAAATCCTCATCCTTTCCACTTTCATTTTTTAAACACTTCAACTCATCATGCTATTTTTAAGATTAAAGAAATACAGCAACACAGTGACAAATTTCAGTATCTGAAGGCAGTGATAGACTTCTCAAGGTGCCGTATCTTAAACTCCATGAAGCTGCTAGTACTGGATTTAACTAACCTTTCTAATGTAAAGACCTCAAAAGGAACATGGTACAAACCCTACTCTTGAGGAGCTCAAGGGCTTCACAAAAAAAGAGAGTGTTTTATTCCTAAGCAGAGTAGAAGATCAACAGGCAAACTAAGCTGAATTTAAACTTGAAATGTGATAGTCTGCTTGGATGCCAAAGACGGCAGTCTGAACACTGTCCAGAATGCTTAAGGCTCTGATTTAGTGCCCACTGAAATCAATTATTGATTGGAGCAAGCGTTGGAAGATGTCTTATGTGAGCCGCCCAAAGGGACATGGGAAGTTCATGGCAGAGCTGAAGCCAGCCCCAATCTCCAGACTCTCCATTTTAACCATATGTCCATCTGTCCTTTTAAATTTTTCTGTATTCTTTTTTAAAAGCAATTCCCCCCACTTCTGCCCCCCCTGCTCTGCTAGGAAGAAGAAGATGGCACTTTAACTCTCCTAGCTGCGCTCTGTCAGCTCTCACTGCCACTTGGGATGTGCTGTCGCTTCCATGGAAACAGAATCATGAATCTTTTTCCCAGGAAATGCCTCCAAACTGCCTTCATTTTGTTTTGTTGTTGTTTCTAGGCAAGCCTGTGTATGTGCACATATGCATGCTGGGGCTGTAGGACTTCTGCTGCTGTTTAAAGTAGAAACACCCTTTTGGAAACAGAATTAGGTGTAATGTATTACAGTTATCCTAATATTATCTCAATTTTTAAAGGACTTCCCCTCTTCTGTGTGGGACTTTTTTTTTTTTTAAACCAATACTGGTTTTGCAGTTTGGATGGCATGCAAGCATTGAAATACTCAGATTTATCTGCATCTCTCATGCTCTAGGAAACATAGTTCTCTGCTGCAATCAAAGAAAAGGGGAATCTCTGCCATGGCAGGTCTAGGTAAAGCTCTGCAGCTCACTCTGACCTCTTGCTTTAACACGGCTGTGCATTCCACCACCTCGGTCAGTGCTGGGGATTGGACTGGAACAGAAAACTTGACAGTCTGCAGCTTGGGCTGCCACAGCAGATCCCACTGCTTGAAATTGGGAAGGATCAGCATCACATACTGAATCAAACCCCAAAGAGGGGATATCATGCACACTGACAGTGATTTACAGCCAGGCAGGTTCTCTTACACCTGAAGAGAAATTTAAGAGGAAAGAAGTCCATAGAAAAGGCTGCAGATCATATCAAGTCACACAGTTGCAGAGATAAGGGTCAGCTTTACCCATCCTGTACAGGTTTTTCCCCATCAATATCACTATGCAAAGCTGCCAGCTCTAAGCGATGATTTACCAACCAGGTTTACATCGTGGCAATCTGAAACAGAATATGAGACTGAAATCCTGAGCTCTGCTCCTTGAGAGCTCTTTGTAGATCAACAGGACACTGCAGGGCATTAGTGCTTGCATATTTTCAACTTCAATTCTTCCCCATGTATTTTTACTGGCTCTCCCATGGTATATACTCCGTACAGGGAGAGATACATGCACAGTATATTGTGTACCCTCATATTACTGTAACTGACATTTTTTTTGTACCTGAAAAAATGCAGATGCAACCGAAATTTGTAATAAATTTCCTAAACTTTGAAACCAAAGTGTTTAAAGATTATCTAGAAGCAAACATATCCTTGCTGCTCATATAGAAATTATACTTCATTACAGTATTGATGCCAGCGTTACTTCTAAAATCCTTAGGGATAAGACAGAGCACTAGAAGAAGTCTGTACCACTGCCTCTTTATCAGTCTCTAGTAAATGTCAACTATAAGAAAACCTTCAAATACTGATATTTAAGTGGATCTGCTGTAGAGAGAGGCAGTATTCTGGTGGCAATGGCACCATGCTGACCCAAGACATTGGCAGAATTCTGCAAGAGAATTTAGTAGCATCTGGGGCACTCATTCCTATGCAATTCCATCTGACACGAATAATAATCCTCTCCTGTCTTCTACTGCTCACCTTCCCTTCTATTTGGACAGTCAACCCCAAGGTGCATGCAGTGAATACAGTTATCCAACAACATGAGTCACTTGAGCTTAAATGCTCCTATCATGGACATCACCCAAAAAGTCTAAGCTAATTACAAAGCAGGGCCTTAGCTTGTGAATAGAATGCCATCGGGTATGATGCAAACTCTTCTGATTACAGACCCTCAGTCTTACAGTGTTTTCATCCATTCCCAGAAACAAAATAGCAACCAATAGTAGTGACCAAGGTAGAATCATTAAAGTTGGAAAAGATCATCTCATCCAACAGTCAGCCCATTACCACTACACCCAGTAAATCACATCCCTCAATAATACACATTCCTTTTAAAAGCAGTTGATGAAGCCAACTCAAACATGGCAAGGGTTAATCTATCTGACATAGTAAAGCTGTATGAAATGGGCAGAGAAGCTTTGCTGTCATGTCCTTGTACCAACTTGCATTGTACAACAAATGATTTTGGCTGCAAAGAATTCTCCCACTGTTATATCTGCAATTCTAGTGCAATCCACAGAAACAGTGTTGGTTTCGTGTATCATAACAGCCTGAGGGAAACTTTACTTTTTCTCTCCTTCCTATCTCTTCCTAGTTTTCCCTCCATCCTGTTAACGATTAATTATAAAGCTACACCTAAATTATAAATTACTAACTTTAGAAGGGAAAAATTTACTTGAAATTCTGAAGGGCTGATATGTCAAGATTGGAGAGAAGCAGCTGTTTTGGAAATGTTGCCTTTTTCTTTGTTCCGAATGCTATTTAAACATTGGCAGGGGGCCTCATTAAAGATGAATTGATGAATTAGTAAGTAGTGTTGTAGCCAGAAGAGACAGCATGTGCTCCTGTGGTGAAAACAGATTTACACAAAAGAAAGGAAGGGGGGAGAAAATATCCCATCTCAATGCGTAACAAAGTCAGTTTTACAATATTCTATCAGAGCTGCACCAATCCCAAGCAGGATCCATTAGAATTTCCAATATAAATTCATATTTGGGGATGGAAGTTGGAACTGGATGCAAAGTTTCCTCTGGGCTAAAAATGTAATAGACAAGTTTTGGGCCCTAGAGCATTTTAGTTACCAAAATGTTATGAAGTGTGAAATAATAATAATTAGGGATATAACATGGGAATCACAAAACATGATAATACAATCCAGCTGAAAAAGCAAAGAGAAACATCAGATGAGCTATCGCAATAGATGCACGCGTGCCTTAATGTTAAGGGCACCTTAAGTTTTAGCAACTGACTTCAGTAGAAGTCTAAGAAGGAAGGATCAGATAGGCCAAGATGATAAGGGAAGAAATACCAAGGGACAGACCCAAGGTGGAACAGTTTATCTGACTGAAACACAAAGAAGTCAAAGACAAAAGACCCGTCATGGCTCCTGCCTGTGATACTCACTCCTCTGGCCTTCATCTCTTGCTCCATCACCGGGAGATGCAGAACAAGAGATGGGGCAGTTCCCACCCTCAAGACAAACATGCACCCATCACCCAGCCCTGAGCACCCCCATCAACCAGTTGGACACCAACCCATCTTCTCACGTGGCGTTTTATCAGCAGGTGAACAAGTGAGACTGTGACTCTGATCTTAATAACAGAAACCAAATCCAAGTGCCCAAGAAGACTTCTGTGTCAGAAAAGTTGCAAGTATTTGTCTTCAAAATCTTCCTCAGACCTCCTTCTTGAAAGGCACTTCAACATTTTGCCTATATATGTTTTTTTATTCAAAAGTTACTAAGAGTTGCAATTGTATTTTAGGCAAATGGAAGAGAAGGTCCTTCCACTGACCTATGCACTAGATAAGTGAATCCCATGCTATTCCTTGATGCTTAATTTCCCTACTAATTACAATAATTTGGCCTCTAACAACAAGTAGAGCTGTGAAAATTTAGCTGATATATTTTTTAAAGACTATAGAATGATGAGGGAGATCCATTATTATTATTTTACCACCTGTGAGCTGCTACTAATTATTCTCCTTATGTGCTAGGCACTATGCTGGCACAGGTTAAATTAAAAATGTACACAGCCCACAGAGTATTTTAAATAAGTTGGCTTAAAAAAAAATTAAAAAATCAGAGCAAATATAATTTCTGAGTTCTGAAAATGAAGTATTCAGTCACAAAGAGGCTTTGTGATTTATTCAAGGTCACCCTGGCGATCTGTAGCACAGCCACAGGCTGCATCCAGACCTCTCATAGTCGATACCTTTTCACCTGTGACTGATCCTGCAAATTATGAAACAAAGGGACATAACCAACTACCAAGAAAACAGATCTGAGTGACTCCAGTGGGCGTTCAGTGCTTATAAAAGTATATATATTTATATATAGAGAGAGCGCGCGCTCCAGGTTCCTACATGCTGATTCATTTCAGATCTATCACTATTAATAAACCTCAAGAAGAGTCCTAAAATCTTGCAAGACATTAGTTGCTCTTCTGCAGTTACCAGAGGACCATTTATCCTACTTTGTTAAGTGTATAGAGTTGAGCTTTTCAATTGCTTTAATTTTTTATCCATGTCAAGGGTTTGGGACAAATTAAAAAAAAGTGTTATCTGTGCCCAGTTGCTGCAAGGCTGGGCTCCCTCTTGTTTTGTTCTGTTAAATCATTTATGAATTCAGATCCGGTTAGAGACATTTTGCATGTGATTTATTTTGCTTTCTTTAAGAGGAAAAACCCAAAACTTTCATGGTGAACACCACCAAAGTTACTGATGGTCACAAAGGAGAAACTGAGGCACAGAGCAGTTACTGACTTAGCACTGGCATGTGAGCATCCTGAGCCAGAATTCGGACTCAACCTCAAAATGCTGCTTCTTTCTCAGAATCCCAAACCAGATGGCACAGCTGGAACATCCCTGCACAAGGGCTACATGCCCATTTTTCAACTGGAATTCTACTTTTCCCCTTTTAGAGGCACAGGAAGAGAAATATAAAGAATAATAGAAAGTTCCTTACAAAATAACCAGCCCTGCTCTTACATACACAAGCAACAACAGCCAGCAGTTAAAGATGAGGAGTGTAGAATTTGGCTTCCCTTTTAAGCCAACTTTGGAGATCTTTATGTCATTTTAAGTTTGATATTAAGGGATGGTAGGAACAGATTTTTTTTTAATTAACTTTATGTCCCCTGACTCCTCCTCAACTGCTCCATGTACTTTATTACTCACGTTGACTCCCTGTGACCATGACCCAGATTCTCACTGATGCAGAGATTTGATCAGGCAGAGCTGAGACCATAGAGAAGCCAGGGGAGCCTCCCAAAGACACACTGGGCAGCCGCACCAGGCCTAACTTGATGGCTTAAGTTAGAGCAACCCAGTGGTTCCTCCAACTCCATTAAGACTATCAGTCTGACTGAGACACAAGAGCACATGAAAATTTGGTGTCAGATTTCCTGTCCCTTATAACACGCACCGGTACAACAGCACACTAACCTGGAACTTCCCTATGTGAACAGTTGCCACTGATGGTTAAAACCTCACTGCTTTGCATCATCTGGGAAAAGCAGAATGGAAAAACATGGGAAAACTTTGCTCTGCTTGTGTCCATATCAAATAACGTTTTACTCCTTAAAAGTCAACTGAATTACTAACAAAATAAAATACCACCTAGCATAAACAAAGAGAATGATACTTGGCCCAAGAATAATACCCTAATTTAAATGAGCTACCAAGAAAATAGAGATGGAGAAAATTCTCCATCGGATTTGTTTTCTAGCTCAACTAAGAATCACCAAATGAAAAAGAATGCCAAATGGAAGATTAAATCTGAAGTGCTATAATTATTTAAATCAAAGAGAAAAAAAAATGTTAAGGGAAGCAGAGAAATAACAGCAGAAAAAAAACTGGAAGTAGATAAATTGGGCACTTAATGCCAAAATAATTTTAGGGTTGCAGCCCAGAAATAGTTAATGCACAGTTATGGCAGAACATGTTTTAAAAAAGTAAATAAATGAATAAATCTGAGCTGCCTATTCTTCTAAACCAAGACAGCTCCCATTCAAAAATGTTTGTTTCATACCATTGCTTCTACTCTGGCTTTGCTGTACTTTCTCTAGGTAGGGTCATAAAAAAATATTGTACCTTAAAAAAAATGTACTTGAATCTATTGATTTCTGCTGTACTAAAGCCCCTGACATTCCAGCGCGATGAAGATATTGCTCTGGACCCTGTGTGCCTCCTCATACTTCTCCTCTGCTTATGAGGGTCTCTAAGGATGGTATTAAAGATATTGTAGTTCCCACTTTCCGACTCTGGGATATCAGCGAGATTCTCCTGTGTAAAGAATAATTATCAGCACTGCTGTTACCTCTAGTAAGTGTGTAATTACATGCTCTGTTTTGTGGGCTGTAGGCTGTGCAATTTTAAATTATACAGTAATGACAAATTCTCTATTTTTCACCACCTTCTTCCAAATAATAATAATAATCATAATCATCAACATCATAATGAAAGAAAGAAAACCTCGCGTTACGATTGGCAGCTTGCATTTGGTTGTGGATTTTTTTTTCCTTTAAGATAGAAAGGGGCACTGAAATCTAAAGAATCTACCACAAAAAAAGAAAAAAGCTGATAGAGAAAGGGAATGAATAAAAACAAAGAGAGAGGGAATATAGAACAAACCTTAAGAGAGAGGGGAGGCACAGAAGAATATTCGATTCAATTCACCCAACAGAGTTTGCCCTGCCTTTATTGGAAAATCTGGTCAATAAAAGGAGCCAAACACATACTGGAATCCTCCAGAAATGGAAAGAATCTCTTTACAAGCCCTGAATTGAGATTTCTTTACGAGAAAGAAATCAGCACTCAGTGAAGGAAATTAGCCTGACCATGATAAACAACATGTAGTGCAGAGTGCGTGTAATCAGTTCAAGAGATCAGATGTCAGAGAGCTCCCTTGTCTGTCCCTGGATCATCACACCAATTAGCGATTAAATATTAAAACAAGACCACTGCATACGTGCAGAGATCACTAGAAGCTATCCTAAGAGTGCTCTTATGCCCACACAGACAAAGGCAGAAGAGACGTTCAGCAGTACACCAAGCCTGTTTGGAAAAGAGGGACCACCACCAAAAAGTGACAAAGCCCATTAGCAGCAATGCCAGAGCAACATTTTTCTGTGCAATCCTTCCTGAATGCGGCGGCAGATCTTCAGCTTGTTTATTTGGCTTCAAGTTAAACCAGTTTATACTTGCTGAAAATTTTAAAACCGATTTTCATTTCCTTGCACCTACTGTATGGTTTACATACAACCACATTCCCTTTGGGATAAGACTTAGGCAGATTACCAGGGAGAAATGCAAAAGGGAGGTATAGAAAAACACCCTCTAAAACCTACGGGATTTGCATTAGATTATTTCCACAGATTATCTCAGGGATGAGGCTTGCAGGCAATTCTATTGAACTGAATGGTTAGGAGACAATCCTCAGTGAAGTTGGATAGGAAAGCTACAAAATAGATAACTCATTATGATATAATTTACTATACAGACTTCTTTTTGTTTCCAAGAGCAGGTTGTTGGTTTTGCTCCCATGCAACCACACATAACAACAAACTGTTGCTGCTTACATTAATGTTTCCAATACTACTATTCATACAAGGAAAGCAGATTGGGTCAGATCTTAAGAGCGTTGAGGTATTGTGGTAGCTGTCCATCAGAATAGCCTCACAATAACAGAAACATATGGAAACTTTGGCATGCAAGCCAAAGACTCCTTAGAAATAGAAACTTATAGTTATTTTTGTAGAATAATTACAGAAGCCTATCTGGGACCCCGAGTCTGCATTTTACTACTCAAGCACTTTGTAACACCAAGATCTGAAAACAACTTGGGCTTCACTTCAACTCCATCCTCAGTGTCCTACTAGGAATTCAGTCTTCCACTGCTGTGCTATTCAGAGGCTCTGATTTGATAGCATTATGTCAGGTCACACGACATAAATTGCAAGAAACATGAATGAAAGCATCTATGAGAAAACAGGTGGTAGGACAATCCCACCTCAACACTGCCTGCACAAAGATCAAGGTCAACAGAAGCATCCCATTCCCTGTCTTTCAGATCACTTTGTGACGAGTTCTTCCTGTCTCAAAGTCCTAAAAGAAGCAGTTTTTTGTCTGTAGTAGGGGAAATTAATAGAAAATTATTTCCTTTTGCTCTATTTCTTGTGCACCCTGTAGGCCTTAATACAGGACTCCAGAACTAGCACTAAGAGAGTTCTTCTCTTCCTCAATGTTATAGGTCTTTTAGTTGCTGTGTCAAAATACTACTGACATGGGAAGCAAAGGACAGCCTGGAATCAAGTCCCACTGAAAGTCGGTTGGATTTGGGGACTAACATGACTTGGAAAAATATTCTGCATTAACATCTGTGGGACTAGTTATATACTTATGTGAGTTATTGGATCAGACTCAAAAGACAAGCAGCAAGCCCTAAAAGAACAAGGTGAGGGATATGCACAATTGGGACATGAAAAATAGGAATTAAGTCAAGCGTGCAAAATTGTCATTAAAATTTACCAGTCCAGGGACTAAATATACGTCTCTCCCTTACAAAGCCTCATGGAGAAAGTCTTGTAAAAATTAATAGGCACTGAGTCAACAGCAGTCTACAAGAATAAAATAGGGTGCCATATAAATTATTCTAAAATCTACAAGGAAATGTGAAGTTTGAGAGTTTTATTTTCTTAAATAACAATATTTTAAAAAACTCCGCAATCACAATAAAAGCCTCACATAAGTTTAGAAGAGGAAATAACTTACAATTAAATATCTTGAAGACACTAGGAAAAGTACTGTTGTCTTTAGGCAAGCCATGCTTTTTTCTAGACAGTAGGATTTTATTCTCAAGTTTGATCACACTTAAATTTGCCTGGTATTCTACCATTTTTGATAAATGCTGGAGGAAACGGCATCTTTAAGCTATGAGCATGATCTCGTTAGTTCTGTTCTGTGACACAAGAGTAGTTCTGCACTGGTTTACCAATGGGTATGTCAGACCCACAAAAATGTTAATGTTTCATTATAATTAATGAACAGGACCATGAGGAAAGTGGTTCAGACGCGCTGCAGCAGATGCTTGTATCCTTTCCAACCAGAAGTTTGATAAAACTGCGTTGTGCTGTGAGAAGTTACCATGCCACACAAATGGAATACCTTTCCCATGAGGGCTTGTTGTCTGTCGCAAGAGCTATTTAAGAACTCTGGATGATGCACTGGAAAATAATCTGCTGGGAGGACTGCTGCATCAGTGGGAGGGAATGGCCTGATTATCTAACAGGTGTTCTCCATGTCTAATAATCAAATTTGGGCAAGGAATTGAAGGGAAAAAAAAGGAACACAGCAAAAAAAAAAAAAAAACCAAACCCAAAAACATTTTAGAAAATATTAAGGATGTTTTCAACACAACTACAGAAGAGTTTTGTGATCTTTACAAAGCAGGTCTCTGCCTGACCAGCATTAAGTTCTGCGCTTTCAACCTGCCCACACTTCCAAGAGGTTCTGTGCTCCAAAGGCAGCCTTGACTGAACACCCAACCTGATGCCAGCCAAGGACATTTTGAAAGATACTACATTTGAGCCTCAAGTACATGAGTGTTGGAGACTCATAAGCAAACAGTAAATGGAAAACAAACCCTAATGAGGCTACAATCAAATATTTTATATATCTATATCTATATATCTCTATCTCACTTCACCTGGTGCCTCAATTCCCCTTTCTCAAAACAAGCACTATTCCTCAGCTTTACTCCCTTGCGTATCACTTTGCAGCCAATGAGATTCAAGCAGCAGGTAAAAGCTGTGATTCTTTATTACAATGAATGAACTGCAGACAAAGAATTCTTTTGGACTGGTTCTGTATGGCCATAGGTTAAGTCACGAGTAGCTTCTGTTCGAGGCAATCTGAGGGCTTAACAGCTTTCAGGATATGTACAAATAATGCAGTCTTTCTGTATCTGTATATATAGATTGACCATTACAACAAGCACAAAGCAGTGATTTGTTTCACATCATCAAAAGGTTCATTAGTGTACACAGCACATTCAAGGTCCTGTTGAAAGATGCCCCATAGCTGCCAAACATTATTCATTAATACCTTCTATATGCACAAGAGAATTTTTTAACTCTCCAAAAAATAATAGGCTGTTTTCCTGTCCGTTCTGCCACATATCCATACAGATATAGGTGCAGAGTTTTTCCTGTAGCACCTCTTCAGAATTTGTTAGGACAGATTTGGCTCCTCTGTTTCAGCTCAGTTAGGAAGAAGGCTGTGAAAGTTCAGCCATGGTTGAATTTTTTTCCTCTCAGATACAGAACGTGATCTGATCTGTCTATGGAGAGCTTCAAAAAGCATCACCATTCTCCCCACCCTCTACCTGGGGTTCACGTTCCAGATTTTTGAATGGATCTCTTCTCCTAGATTTTAATTGACAGTGAAAATCTGATTTCTGAAGCCAAGGTAAGGTACTGAAGGTAAGTGATCAAAACACTGCCCCTGTAATAAATCACTGCAGTCCAGGTCATGGTTTAGAGTGTGAATGCAGCGTTCAATAAAGAAACACACTCCACCTTTCAGCTTCAAGCCGACCCCAGCTAATTGACCTCATTGTGGTCCCACCATTAATCATTCTGGCACAAGGGGGCAAGAGGCTGCTCCACTGCATAGACTTGCACAGGGTGGGGGTGGAAATAAAAGGTAAGAGGAAATCATAGACAATTCTTCCATAATTAACTCATAGGATTTCCTGCTTTGTTAAATGTCACTGTTTTACCAATAGGATACAAAGAACAATATGAGTGGTTTGGCCAGTTTGTGTTTGCTCAGCCCACGGATGCCCAACACAGCAAATGAAAGAAGATGGGGCCAACTGCCTGGCACCAAGCAGCACAAAGACACAGGAGAGCAAAGCAGAGCTACACAGTTTGAACACCCAGGGAAAAACAACAAATCACGCCCCTCACTCACGAAGCCTCCAAATATTTTCAGCTCAGTTTTGTGTGTGACCCTGCTGTTATTTGCATGAGACCAGAGCTAATGACATTAGAGCTGAATCTGCATAGAGTTGCTTGTAAATGCTGTGGCAAAGAGTCTTGTGCCAGCACACTTTGAGAAACAAAGAATCCAGCCCTGCACTTGTCACACCAGGTCTTAGCAATCCAAGACTTAAAGTCACTTTGTTTGCAGTCAATGAAAACTAAATGTTTATCTATTTATCTAACAAGTTAGAATAATCATCTGGAGACCTGTGGCCACGTTCATGTGAATTATTTCAACAATTTAAATGAAGGAAGCAATGTTATTCACATAGAGCTGAAGTCTACAGGTAGACCAAGAGAAGTTCCAAAAGTAAATAAATTTTGAGGTCCCAGAACAATCAAACTAACAATGTTATTTACATGTATGGACACCTCTAAAAACTGCTTAAAAGAAAAAGCCAATGGAAGATAGTGGAATTTAAAATCTGAAGTTTCTACTGAAAAACTTTAATGGTCCTGCTTTGAGGGTATTGGAGCAGATGACCTTCAGACATCCTTGCCCGTCCTAAATTATCCTACCCTATTACAGGAGGTAGGAGATAGACAGAAATAAGTCTTTTAAACACTGAAATTCAAAGGGATCTAAACGTGAACATCTTCTGAGGAAACAAGCTCCACAACTACCTAAAGGATTTACTGCAAACTAAGAAATTAAATTGAATAAATAGCTCAATACTCTTGGACACGATCCCATGCATCAGTGACAGAGAACACTAATCATCTTCAGCGATTGGTGAGAATTCAGAAAGAGAATAAAATACATAGGAGCCATACAGTCCTTCCTTCACACAAAATGTTCAGGAGAGCAAGCTCAGTGGGACAACTGCTATTATACTGCAGAGATTTCACAAACTGTAGTGCCCAATGAATGCACAGATTTGGAATCATCTTCTAGCTCAAGCAATTGCTATGGTGTTGGGCTGTTAGAAAAATCACAAATCACAGACAATCAGTGCTTGATTTTCAAAGGCCCTGAGCACGGAAACCCAATTTCTGGAAACAAGAGCATCAGTATTTCTGCCAAGCCAGATCCTCATCTTTTTGAAGACATGCTCCAGTCTTCCCTGAAACACTTCTTTCTTTCTTTCTTCATTTTTCTCCATTTACATTGAGTGAATGCTTGAACGCCTCCCCGCTAGCAATTCAAAGGAAAGGACAATCCCCTTGGAGTGCGAGACACAGAACCTATTAATAAGCAAATGGAGAGAGCTGGCATATATTCCTCATTGTTTAATTCGTCAGCCACCAGAGTCTGAAGCATTTCTCTCCAGGGCCTCAGCCACGTAGAGTCAGTGTGGGAGATGACTTAATGCTATTGTCTTGAGCAAACTATCTCAAAGCCTCACACACAGCAAGGACTTGCAGGATGAAGGCACTCATTTAAACAGACAAGTCTACGTTTTAGGGGAAACAAGCCTTTAAGCCTATACATGCTGCCCACATCTGTGCAAGATTCAATTGTGTGGGTGAAAAGGAGTGCAGAGCTTTAGGGAAATGACACGCTCTGCAGAACTGATGAACTGTGTGAGGATGGCTGGTGAGAAGATCAAGCCCTTATCCCCACCTGGAAAACTATCACTTCAGTTTGTGCTTCTGGAGCTGTCTTAACCCTCTCCTCTCTTTAATCTGATTTTCTCCTTCCCCTCCTGCAATATTGAGCAGTCCAAACTGATTACAAGTAAATGCTGTCTGATACACAACTTCGTAGCTCCCAACATCACTCACTGGGAAAGGAATGCTGGGTTTGAAATCAGGCAGAGGGAGAGATGTTGCGTTAAGTTCTGCTCTCACTGAGTCCTCCAGCTTTATAAGAATTTTCACTGCTCTGCATGAAAAAGCATTATTCTGCCAAGCAACAAGAAATGTCAACACTGATAGAGCAAAATTAAAGCACAAGAACCCACTGGAACACCAACTGATGGACTGAACAAAGCGTTGCATCCATCTGAGACCCAACTCCTGCTCAACAGGTTGACTGCTTCAGCTTCAGTCCCTTTGGCAGTTGCTGCATTACTGCATCTAACAAACCCAACTTCTTTGTGAGTACACCAGAAACCCATGAAGAAAAAACCCAACACCACCACCCAAACCAACAGCCAACCACCTGGATAATTCCCCTCAGAATGCACTTCCCCCACATGCTCACTGTGTCTCCCTAAAGCTTCTGTCTTGGCTCTTCTCACTGTGTGTGATCTGCTGTGTATTTAAATTTCAGTCTGTGCAACAATACTACAGGGCATAGCCTGTACTTAAATCATTTACTTGTCTTTCATATTGACACTTTCTCAAATGCAGTGCCATCACACAAGTGCTTCAGTGACACACTGAATACATAACAGACTCCCTAGCGGACAGTGGTCATTTTAATGTTGTGAACAGCTCGTCACACCTTTCATCCTCCTTCCACCTTGCTGCATTTGCTATTTCTACTGTATAAATTGGGGTGACCGCAGAATGACAATAATCTCACATTCATGCACCACTTTTCATCCCACTGGATTCCTAAGTGATTTACAGATTTCACATATGATTCACTGCATCATTTCTGTGACAGAACATAGGCTGAACCAGAGCTCAGATTAGGTGAAGCTATCACTGCTTGAAATTGCAGGTTATGTTTTAGGAAGGGAGAATTTGAATAACCCTGCTGGAAAAACACACCAGTCAAAATGCCCAAGAAAAAAAACAACAACAAAACATTGGAATTAAAATTATCTCAACTCTTGAGGATTGTTTGTGATTCGTGTTCAAGCAAATAATAATAAATAATGAGCAAATAATGCTCCTGGCATTGTACATAGAGGACAGAGCATTTGAGCTGGCAAGAGGGAAAAAACAGATAATGAGATGTGTATACAAACACCTTACCTATCTAGTCTGGGTCTATTTTATCTTTATGTTCTGCCTATATATACATAGACACAGACATTCAAGTGAAGAAATATATCCACTTTTATGAATATTAATTCATGCACTTAACTGTGTAGAGCAATGGGACAAGAACTGAATTCTCCTGTTGGCCACTACAAAAAAATAGATGTAGTTTGGATTTGGAACACACAAAGAACCTTTCATGATGAATTTGCACAGAAGACTGAAAAAATTACAGTGAACTCTGAATGTGTTGATGAAAACTGTCATAGGAAATCCACACAAAAGAAGCCAAGCAGTCTGAGCAAGCTCCATACTTATTGCTGTCTCCATGTCAACTTCTGAGCTTCATTCATTAAAATAAGCCAAAACTGTCCACAAGTAAGAGTTGCAAGGACTCAACATCATTTCAAAACTTCAAAGTCTGATAGAAGGCAGGCATGTCTTCAGATAAATGCTGGTGTGAGATATATTGCCTCACCTGGCATCACCAGGCCAACAGGACAACTACACTACAGCAACCTGTGGTACAGCCTGATGAGCAACTTTAGCCTGACCAAGTGTAAGATGTGCCCCAATTAGCATAAAGCTACGCTTCACCTTTATCAAGCTTTTCCATTAGAATAACATTTTGATGAATGCTAGAAGTTTCACCATCTCAAGGCCAGGTTTTCACAGTGGAGCCTGCTAAGTGAAGCCACTTGCTTCACTAATCTTCTTGAATATCCAGAAATTACACATTTCCTCATTAAATCAGCTCCAAAGACCCCAATTCACTCTGCTTAAGCATTCTTACACCAATGTAGAGAAGACATCTTTTAAGATAAACCATATTCTGCATACACAGATACAGTCCCTTGTCCAAACAAGGGCAGCAAGGTTAACACCCCATTTGCTGAAGTTTTACAAAGAATTCTCAAAGCCTACTTCAAAGTTAGCACAACAAACTCAAATGCATTCACTTACAGCAGAAGAGCTTGGAAACTGTCTTAGGGGAAGGCTCAGGCACTGCACGTATGTCATCAGCACAGTGGAAATAAGCAGCCTTTAATGCACTTCAGATTTTCTCAGTGATCTCAATGTGCTGGCTTCACAAACACTGGAACACGTAGATAGTTTTTAAGCCCCCCATTTCAACTTCTACAGTCAGCCAAAACAGGAAGAGTAATGAATGGCGACACTGCCCTTAAGAGGACCGAAGTTATTAGCCTAATGCATCGGGAGGAATGATGCATTAAGACATTAAGAATCAAAACAATCACATTAATGCTTGACAGCGTAAGGAGGAAACAAAAGATGAGAGCTGTAATACAAACCATATGGCTTAATAACTAATCTCTCATTTAAGAACCATTATTAAAACACCTCCTAAATGTTTAGGCCTTAACAGAACATCTCAGCATCATTATTTTACATATTTATCCTTTTATTCCCTCCTCCCCCGGTCTTCTCCCAACTCTTTCCTCTACCTAAAAATATTTTCTCTGCAAAGATCCTCAAACTGCTTCTCCTTTCACGAAGTCCAAATCCTACGTCAACCCAATTAAGCCTACACAGTCATAATAAATGAGTGTTGTCAGTTAGTCTCACTTGAGACACAAACTGCAGCTAATATTACTCAATATGCAGATGTTTTCTGTCTCTTTCTGTTGGAAAAAAAAAAAGGATTATTCAGATGGATTAATGATAAATTGCTATTAAAATGAAGAGGATATGCTACAAGATGACACAAGGTTGCAGAAATGTCAAGTGGAGATGTGTGCGAACAATGAAGTCCTCTCAACATGATGCATTTCAGTAATTTATGGATTGCTGTGTTTCTGGACCACGCCAGCCAGCCCTTAAAACAAAACAAAACAGGTTGCATACAAACGTTAGACCCTCTTATGTGGGTTCCAGCATGCAGATGGCGCTCAAACTGATTTCAGATGGGGACCTGTCAGAGGGAGGCCTTCCAGTGGAAATTGCTGAGCTCATTTTCAGCTCTTAGGGAAGTTGCTGGGAGTTACAAGTGCTCTGAATTCCTGAAAACAGTTTGCACCTGATTCTAGAAAGCAAAGTGGCTGCAGTACAAACTCAATGGTAGTAGCTCAAATGACTCCAAAGATAATCTCTACCCAAATTAAAAAATTGCCTCTGATGTGTTTTCAGCATCCTCAGTGGTATCAAGACCAACTTCAAGTCATCTCCAAAACTATCAGCATCTGTTTGAAAAACATTATTTGATTTTATGCTGCTTTTTCTATGATCCTTGGGGTCCCCTCCAACACAAGCCATTCTATGTTTTTATGATTCTACAGCTTTCCTGATTTTTCTGTCATTATTTCCCAGATCAATGCATACCGCTAATGGCAGAAAACGCAGAGCTGAATTTCAGACATTTCAAAGCTTGGGAAAGCATTCAAATCCCAAGTCCAAGACTTATCTTCAAAACAGAAAATGTATATTTGAGTAACAGATGCAGGAAGAAACCACCAAAACAGGTCTGGGAAAGCACTTGGAGCAATTTTTTTAAACAGTATCTTTAAATTTATTTTTAATTGAAGACATCACTGCTTGGAGGAGCTGCAGGGACTTAAGAGGAAGAAATACATACCATTCTGTATTGCACTGTTGCGCGGCCAACATTAAGGCATAACGCAAATAATTCCAAGTTCCAAGTTTTCCACAGAAAGAATCAGAAAGGACCTTCAGTTCGCTTCCTCCTCAAGTACCCACTGCTGCCTTTTGTACTTTACCAATCACATATTCCTACTGAGCAGAAATATAAATACTAATGATTATGATCGTTCCTTTCTTTGCTTTCTCCCTGTCCTACAGTTAAGGATTTCTGCAGTGTAACTGAATGCGTGAATATGTTTACATGACAGCCAATATTTAACTGAAGACAGAGTAGTGTTTTCATTCAAGAACAGCTTGCTGGAAAGCACCCAGAGTTTGAAATTTTGATGATGGGTGGTTTTCTTCTCCTCTTCCCCCCTTTTTTAAGCTTCATTTCTGGAGAGAGGGAAATGGATTTGATTACAGTTATTGATAAATAAATACAGACAGTTTGTGGTTCTAAAATTGAGATACTGTAGATCTGTGTTGTTCTTAAGTCATAACAGTGTCATTTGTAGCAGTTACAGGAGATTAAGTTCATTTACTTAAGACACGAGGATGAAAGGGAGAAAAATCCCATAGCAAATGAACATGAAGGTTATCTGCTTGGAGTTGTATATTACTTAGCATCACCTGTGCTTTGGTGGAGCTTAACAAAACAAGCTTCCTCATAGAATCTTTTGAGTTGGAAGGGACCCTTACAGACCATCTGGACAACTCCCCTGCAATACACAGGGATGCCTTGGCTGCCTGCAGGGACAGGGCATTACCACCTTTCTTGGCAAACTGCTCCAGCATCTCACCACCCTTGCTGTAAAAGACTTCTTCCTTATATCCAACTCTAACTCTCCTTTCTTTTGGTTCAAAATCAATTCCCCTTGTTCTATCACAACAAGCCTGCTAAAGGGCCCTCCTTTCTTATAGCCCCTTTAGATATGGAAAGGCATAGAGGAATCACAAAGAAATGATGGTCCCAGACTGCATAGGAAAATGCAGGAAAGTTTAGATTATCTTATTTCATTTTTTATTCAATCCTTTTGCATCCTCTGTTTGGAAAGAGTTGGCTAAGTGTGTCAGTTTCCTGCCTTAATTGGAGTCTCTGTCTACTGAGATCTACAGTAAGTAATAAATAGATTCTCACCTACCTACTTTCTGAAGCTATTCAGAGCCCACCTGGGCTACCGATGTTCTTGCTTACAATGGAGAATAGAGAAGGAGCTGAAGGATTTGACACTGCCTGAAACAGACACTTAATAAATAGTGTTCTCTTGAAATGATTAAAACCAGCTGGCCTCAGTAAAAGAGTGTAGAATTTAACTTGGGAGGCTGAAATAAAGATAAAGTCAGTATAAATTCATCTTCTCTTCCCAGCCTCACTTTCCTCATCCTTTTCCCTTCCCCCAGCACAGCAAACCTGTTTTTCATAACTGTAAAGAGGGAAAAAAAAAAAAAATAATAATAATAATCCTGGAATTCCTACTAAAAGAGATGAGCCAAATTTCAGCTGTTCCAAAAAACATGAAAACCATTTGAAAATCTTCTGTGTCTCCAAGAGAATTGTAATTCCCAACATTTGGCTGCTTAGCTTCAAAAATTGAGGGGGGAGGAAAATTTAAAACACAGGAACAAGATTTCCAGTCATGAGTGATGATTTTCAGGGACCTAGACTGAAATACACTGAAAAACACCTGCCTGACTGATAAGCAATTCCCTTTAAGAAACATCAGATTGGACTGCCTGGAACAGATTCACCTAAAGCGATTTTTTTTTTTCCACTTTGGAAAAAAAAAATAAAAATCTGAGCTCTGAGATCTTCCATTAAAATAACATCAATCTTTTTTTTTATCCCTAAAGGAGTCACAAAGTGTTTCAGAACCAGCACATAAGGGAACCTCTGTGCTCAAGTGAAGTCCAGCTGCCACTTGGGTGATGAGCAGCAGCTGCCAGACAGCACACAGCAGTGCTGCTCAGCCCATTTAGCAGAGCAGAGCGTGTCAGCTCAATGGAAGCACGGAGCAAAACGAAGAAGTTGGAGCATCGTTAACTAGCATTGAGTTTCACCAGCATGACAGGGCCAGCATCCGTACTTATGAAGGGTTTGTGGAGGTCTTTAGTTCTAGAGAGGGGTTGGTATGGTGCCTGTATTACTGGTGGGGGTCCAACATTTGTATTGGTAGAACCAGCACTGCAGTAACCCAATGCAGCACTGCTATCAGCTCCCAGATAGTGAAAGGCTGACTATGATCAGACTGGAGAAAATCAGCTGTGAATGTATAAAACAAGACCAAAACAAAGCTAACCATTTGTTTCCGTTTGGGTTTGCAGGAACATTCACCCTCTTGTCCAGCAGCTGAACACATCTATCAGAGGGGGCACACCTAGAAGCTATTGCGCAGGTAAGGAAACTCACCGAAGGGTTTTCTGCACAAAAGGTTTCCATCCAAGGCTAAGAGAACAAAAGTTGTTTTTCAGACATTGTGAAAAAGTGAAAAAGAAAATATTCTTAGAACGTTTAGTGTTCTAGAAGCTCATTTGTCATGCAACACATTGTAACTGACTTGAAGAAATACAGACACAGGCTGAAAAAAACAAAACCAAGCATTAATTTTTGAGCTTGTGTTCAGAGGTCACAGGCTTGAGGTTGAAAGGTAGGGGAAGAACATTAACACACGCAGGCAGAGAGGAAAGGGGTCTGATCTTCCTTAGTAATACCAAGCTAGAGTGATCCCTCCAATGAGTTAGCAGCAATATACTTGAGGTTAACCTCATTATGAAAGCTGCTTCAAGATATTCAGAAGTTCAGAATTTAGTTAGGATGTCTGATGGCCACACCTTGAATACGTCTCATTCCCAGACACTGGATTTATTCTTTTATCCCTTTCCCCAGGACATCAATGAAAATTACACACGCATATCTACAGGAGAGGGACAGCCTGATGTAGCCTACAAAAAAAGCCAGAAAGCCTTGACCAGCCAGCTGAATGGATAAAGCTGTCAATAAACCAAGACCCTCTATTTCTGGCAGCCCACACTGCCTCCCTGCTCTTCCTTGCCTATAGCATCCCTGCTTTTGCAGGACAATGCTTCCCTATGTATTCCAGAGTTCTTTGATCCAATGACAATGTGATTTGGAAAAGAAATGGAATCATCTCCTATTTTTTTTTCCCCATAGCTAGAACTACTTTTCTCATAAACTTTAAAGCATAGGAGCGTGGTGTGTTGTCTTACTTCAATAATAGGAGGCGTACACATATTCCTCTCCCAAGGCAGAGAAATTAGCTACGCACCAAAATGCTGCATTTTATACTAATTTTATTTATTTATTCCTTTTTAAAAAATGAAGGTTCTATTAAGATACTTTGCTGAAAAGCAGCAGCACCTTTTGTGACCCAGACTATTTGCTGGAACGCTCCCATACGCCTTTCAGAATTATATGGCAAGTATGATCTAAAACCAGAAAGCTTCTCCAAAAACAGCAAGTCTATGTGTACAAAGGACCCCACTTAGCTCCTTCAGCCCCATTTCCCAGTTAAGCAAGGCTGTTATCTAAAAAAGAACAAAACACCAATGCTAATTTCTACTGCTTCCACGAGGGTTTAGGCTTCCAGTTGCATTCATTTTATTAGGAATCGGGTGATCAAATTCCTTGGGCAGCCTGGGACATTCTGAAAGCAACATTTTCACCGCCTTATAACGAGAATAAAAATCCCAGTTGGTGAAAATAAAATACTTGTAAAGAACGTGTCACCTCCTCAGCTGCTGGGGGTGCTTGAAGCGTTCTTTACGAGTTCCCTTCCGCAGCCACTTAACAGAACGACGCCTTCGGTGCCATTCACTGAAGTCTCTATTGGTGCCGAAATCTACGGTTCAACTCCTGCCAACCACCTGCTGCAGTGGTTTCTTTTCACAAGAACTCTGTTAGGGTTGTTAATCTGGGGGCAAATTTATGACCCATTATGCACCACCGTTAGAGCTGAGAGTCAAAGAATGAAACCAATGAGGCTGACTAGGAACAGGTCCTAAACATGCATGCTTTCATTTGATTTTAATAAACCAGTGTTCAGCTCTGGCAAAAAAAAAAAAAAAAAAAGAAAAGAAATCTCTCTTCTGTAGATTTTAAAGCTGTTTGTAGGACAGAGCCCAAGTTTTTATGTCACAGATAGGGAAACTGAGGCAGAAAGCTGCATAATGAATTGCCTAGAGCCATGTAGGAAGCCTGTTCAAGAAGCAGAAGTAGATCCTGACAGATCCACATTCCAGCTCTCTCCATTGGGTTGACAGAATTCTATGGCCATTGGGATACAATAAATGAGCTGCGATACACTTAAGTCTCAGATGAAATGTGGCCTCATTGCAAAAGCAGAACAAGTGCTGAGAGGGAAGGTCCTTGTCCTGACAAACATCCCCCAGACAGAGTGGAAATGGGGAAACTGAGGCAGGAGAAATGGTGTAAACTGCTGTACAGGAGATGCAGAACAGAAAGCAATGTCCCCTATCCACTGCTTCATCAGAATGGCAACAATCCAATTTGAAGTCTGCCTGACTTACGAAGGGTATGAAATAGAAAGGAAGAAGGGGGAGAAGAGGAGGAAAAAACAGGAGAAAACACAGAGCAAAGAGAAAGAACTTCCCCCCCAAAAACCAACATACAGAGCCTCACTAGCAGCTGCCCCAGCAGCAGGGCAGACCTCCCACACCTGATGTGTTGCAGAGCTTACCAGCACTCCATAGGACTATCAAGAGACTGCAAATCACGATGCCAGCAACGCTCAGCCCGACAGGAGTGAGCCCCCTGACATGCCATTAACGGTATGAAATTAGAACACCAGCCTTGATTTATGGAGGCTGGATGATTCCGTGTCACTCACTCACTGTAAATCGATTAGGAGACAGCGAGGTCCTATTAGAGAGATGTCATATTCATGCAGTATTTATTGCCTGATCTCACAGAAGCACATGGGGAGACCACTAATTGGGATCAGCCTTCCCAGGGACAGAAGCCCTCAGAGCCACCACAGCTCCTAGCAGAGGGCTGGGACACGTGGGAGGGAGGTGCTCCAAGGTGGGACCTGCAGACAGAAGGACCTGGGCAGCACGAGCCACTTCCGATCTCATTGCTAATTAGCAACAAGCTTCTAATTGCTTTCAGTAGGCTTTGAATCAGGACGAGCAGGTAGAGAGCTGGCAGCTCCCCAGAGCCAGAAACCTGAAATAGTCACTGGAAGGTGGAATCCCAGCATGGCTCGTGCATTGCTGCAGCCACATCCCTGCTTGCGGGGAGAAGCATTTCAAACCCATTTCCCATGTGTTCTACCTGTTTACCGCTGTGTGCGAGCGCCAAGACGATCTGCACGGAGATTTTCATCTTCAAAGAATTTTGCAAACCTGCATGTCTTTGCCACTGCTACAGAAGGATAATTACCATCAAGCAGGCAGCATGGATTTGTTTAAGTGAGAGAAGACTCTCAGTCTAATTTTAGGGATTTGAACAGAAGGCGACACTCCAGCTGGGAGAAGATTTCCACCGAAAATAATTTTTTGATGAAAACCAGAGGGTGAAGGGGGAGTTTCACAACATTATTCCCCTCCTTTTCCTAACCTGCTCAGTGAAATACACACGGGACACCCATTGGTAACAGCCATTATCACTGAGGGAACTGCGATGGTCCCTGCAAAGGCTGTCAGCAGAATGTGAACCAGAGACCTTCTGGAACAAATATAGATCTCTGCCAGAGAGTTCAACAGAAAGCTGGTGGGCCAGGCAGCACAGGCAGAGCACACTTTGCAAGTTGTTTTCATGGTCAAACTGGTGGCCACAAAGTAGAGAACCCTGGGGGATAGCAAACGCGAGCAGGGCACCACAACCTTGCCTTTCCTATTAGTGAACAGCCCAACACAGCCACTGCCTTTGCCTGTGGCAAAAAGATAAGGCCCTCCACCTGCTGAAATGTATGTCCTGCTCCTCCCAAAAAGCACGGCTACAAGAATCTACCTGAGCTTCGTTGCCATTGCATTTGTGTTGGCTTTTCCCCAGGGAAAGCAGATATTTGGCAGAAACGTTCAGTTAGTGAAAACTGTGATGTTTCCCAAAGAATTGAGAAGTGAGGTGTTGTTGATCAACCCTGGTTCTGCTTCATGTGCTCCATAAATAATAAAGTCCACTTTTTAAGGGCAAGACAAAGGCAGAAAATTCTCAAGCCAAGGAAGGAATTATTCATTCTAAATCACAGAAGCCAATTCTCTGTGGAACACACACTTAAACTACAAAAATAAAGTAAAATTAAATCACCAACATGCAAAAATACTGCAAAACTCTGAGTTACTCTTTGAATTGACCATCTAAGAATAACTACGCCAAAGCAGGAAATGCTGGAGGAAATGCTGGGCAGAATTCACCCCCTCCTTCTCATACACACTACAGCCCTGCAACCCTGTGCACTTTGCTTTCCCTCTCCTTGCAATGCATGCCAAAAAGAAATGAGACAATGGACCTGGGGCAAGTGTCCCTTGGTGCCCATCCAGCTCTGTTCCAACTCAAAGAAAAAAAAAAACTATATATATATATAAAATTCAAGTTGCTTAAAAAACCCAAACGAGTATTTATAGCTTCCTGACAGACTGGATTGCACGAAGGTTTAAATTTGCTGCAGTCTGCCTTCCCTTCTGCTTCTCCTCTCCCCTTCTAGATGATAAAACTCGCAGCTCTTCAGGGACAACCATTGCTCCCCCAGATTCAGAAACAATGGCTGGCATCTGAAGACACCCCTCACTTTTAACAGCACCTTGCTGTCAGCATCCTGAGCTGTCAAATCACTCTGCCTCTCCCGTGGCCATCTCAGGGCTCTGAGTTCCATTAGAGAGTGTTTCTTGAGCAGCCTGATTTAGAAGATAGTGGAAGGCACAAGAGGAAAGCCTTCCAAGTAGTAGGTTTAAGCGATAGAATGAGCATGAATCCTGGCAAAAGCCACAGTGGGACTGCCAAGAAATTCTATATGATGCAGGTGCAAATCGTTTTTTTTTCTTCTTTTAATTCAGACTCATTAAAATATGTATTTTGCAAAGCAAATTAAATTAAAACATCTGGTAAGTAGGGGGAAAGGCTGGGGGGGTTGAGAGAACAGGGCTAGGCATGCATGTGCACACACAAATGCACACAATATCTTTGTTTCCAGTTAAAAAGTGGATTTGAAGGCCCCAGACTTCATCAGGATCCATAATTGTGGGAAAGTAACCTGAAGATGCCAAACAACAGGAAATTACCAGAAGAATCTGTCAGCACAATCAGATGCTATTTTCATTGTTCTTTGGCAAATTTATACACAGTCGGGAACACCTGGGCTGGCACACAGCCCGGCTTTGACTAATTGCCAGGGGAGAGGAGCAGTCATTTGTCTTCAGTGGGGTTTCCTACACTCGCTCCTCAAAACATGTGGTTTCACTTTTCCCCTCTCTCTGCAGGAAATGGCAGGACAGTGAAACGCAGAATAAATGAGTTCGATTCCAAGAGGTTGCCTCCTCAGAGGCCACTCCAAAAATAACTGTCTTGTGAGAGGCTGTTAATAACCAAGATTCTATATACTGTCTTCAGCAAACAACATTTCAAAGGCACACTGTTCCTTTCCTCTCCCCAGACCCTATGTACATTAAAAACATTGTGGGGAGAAGAAGAGGGAGGGAGAGAGAGAAGAACCTCAGCAGTTAAGACCCCTATATATTTTTGTGGGGAATTCGCACCCTCCAAGACTGCACCAACCTCAAGGCAGTTGCTTGGCTTTTGCTTCACGGCTGAGCAGAACATCACCATATCAGCGTGTTTCCAGCATTGCTTCTGCATGAGCCTGCAACTGTTGGTTAAGCAGCCACGTCCACCCCAATGATCATTTGTTGGGGGCACTCCTCTTAGTTTGACATTAAGGACATCTCCCTCCAAGTCATGCTCGCCATCCCTCATCTCAGTAGGGTCACACCAATTTTCAACAGGCAATTGTTCAGCATTTGAGCTGAATTAACCAGGTTATCAGCATGAAGTTACCAACACTACCGACAGCTCCACTGAGATCTGCAAACCCGTTGTTTCCATGCCCTGCATTTCAAGGACTCATTTCCAACTCCAAACAAACACTCTGTGCATGTGTCTTGTATTAAAAAACCAACTCCCTTTCCAAACGCAACTTTTGAAACAGATTTTAAAGCGTTATGACAGACAACAGAAGAGTCCCTGCAATCACCTGCATTATAGCTTTATCTCTGCCGAGACGTCGGCTTTGACATGCTAAGACTGCACTTTAAAAGATCACCTCTTTACAAGAACCACCTGTCTAAAGCGACAGCTTTTTCCTTTAACCTCAGAACATATTTTTAAGGTTAGCATACCACTAAAATAAATAAATAAATAGGTGGTCCCCTCCTCCCATTCCCACTGATTCTTAACAAACCCAGGCCAAGATGTCCCCTCCATACAACAAAAGCGTTTTGTGTATTTCTCTTTTCAACCCAAGTGCTTTCTAATTTCAGTTGCATCGTGCTTTACCATTTTGGATGGCGTTATGGCACAGCAGCAGCATGCTTTCTATTGAAGTGTACATTCGGGGTTGGTATATTTTCACCTGCATCTCATCCAAATCCCACAATGATTTAGTGCCTTGGCACTCGGACAGCAAAGAATCAACTCAAGAAAAAAAAAGTTCTTAAAAAAACCCAACATTTAAAACATACAGCAGATGATCATTAGGTTGGGCAAAGGAGCTGAAGGAACATTTGGGTTTCATTTGGTTTCGGTTGCAGACTCCTTAGCAGGGCAGAACTAAACTGTAATTCTAAACTGACCCACCTCTCCTTCCCTCTGCTCCACAAAAGGTGAACAACGCGATAGAACATTTTACAATATGCAGCACATTGGTTACACTGCAGCACTGACAGAGTTCAGACTTGGCTTATTTTCTCTACGACTGAGATGTTTTGACATGTTTATTTGTTTAATTTGTTTATTTTGACTAGCTCTGATTATAATTGGCAGCAATGAGCAGAATTAACATTAGACAGTGTCTTAGGCTTGTCGGTAACAATAACGCAAAAGGCATGTGAAGGCAAATTCTCCAAAGAAGTGACAACAGAGAGTTTGGTTCTGCTGCACTGTGGCTTTGCTAATGGGCGCTGAATACAGACAGAGCCGTGCTGGAAATGCACACTTTCTACTGACTTCAGTGATATGGGATAAGAGCCTTAAACAGCTGAGAACACATCTCTCAAAGCTAGAAAATGTCTTGTTTGGTGCTGAGAAAGCAGCAATCAAATCCCTACTGAAATCACTGGGAGAACCTCCAAAGCAACAGGATTTGGATCAGAGCTTCGCCATGAATACTGCAGCGCAAGGACTGTGCCCTTACCCTGTGACAAGGGGGGCACTTGCACCCACAAGCATTATGAACTGTAAAACAAGAGCTCCACACCTCCAGGAACAGACTCCTGGTTGGCTTTTTATTCATGTCAGCAAAGGAAGCCTCATCAGCTTCGCTTGGCTGTGAGCTTCATTGTCATCATCTCTACTCCCTTGCACTTGAGCAGTGACTTTTAAGGTAACAAACTTCTGGGCCTTTTTGTTCCTAGTTGTAGCCACTGAAATACGGGGAGAAGGGAGTGATCTACTCAAGACACTGTGAAGCATTTTCTTCAAGCCATAGCAATCCAAGTGTTTTGCTTCCGTTCAGTTTTAAACAGCATGTCTTTAAACTGTCAAAAGCAAGACTATTTTCTGAGCTGCCGCATCCTTCACACAGGCTACCCTGCCGTGGTATTGCAGCCCATATGTTCCACGATATCACACTTCTCAGTGCTATGTAGGTAAACGATCATGCTAACAAATCCCCTTCTGTGCATGTAGACAATACAGCATGTGGGGGAGAAATCTGGACCCAACCAACAGTTTGTCTTCTAAATCTTAAGGCGCTCTGTACAGGTGAAGGCACCCCACCCTTCTAAGCTTCTCCCCTGCCCTTAAATAGCATTGCAGGCCACATTCTTGGCATCAGAAGACATTCTGAGTGCAAACATTCTTAGAACAGAGGGTTGCTGCCCTGCTGAGCACCCAAAGCATTTCCTGAGCCACTGAACCTTAAACACCACCCACAGCCTCAACCAGTTGGACCCAACACTCCATCCACACCCTTTCCACAATTCCCCCACCTCCCAGACCCTGGCTGCAAGATCTGGATGCTAATGCACCTTTCTGAAAGCCTGACATCTTTAAATTCAGAGTCCAAATATCTTCACAGTGCAATAGGTACCCAGCTCAGATACCTGTTTCTTCCACCTTCTCAGAAGGGACATTCAGATCTGAGATCAGAGAGAATCTTATGGCACTTCACCTGCAAATCACTTTAGAGAACTTTAGAAGAGGAAGGAATATAAAATAATGCCTTAAAAAAAAAAAAAGAAAATAATAATTGAGAATCTGAAGCACAAAGAAAAAAGTGATGTCAAACATAAGAGAAGACTGTAGAAATCAGTACATTTCTTGGTTTCACAAAATCATTGCTTTTTTTTCTAGGAACAGGCATTATTGCTAAGGAAGCCTGCTGATGCCCACTCATAATACAAGATGTAGAACAGAAAATAAATGTAAAAGACAACAACAGCTCAGTAACCAGGCTGCCTAAATACAAATAATATAATTCACGTCCCAGCAAAGGTGGTAATAGCATGGAGAAAACAAAGCAAACAAAGCCTTTGAGCAACTGACTGGATTAAATCTGTAGTTACCATATTGAACACAAAGGTAATTTTTTTTCCACACGAAGCCTCTCCAAGAAAAGCAAATCATCTACATATCCCACCACTAATTAGCCAGGAAAAGCAAAGATGCTGCTTTACTCATATTTTCAACAAAATATTTTCTCAGTGTGCAGCATGTCGCATTATTACGTGTGAGACCATATGTGTGGCAGTGCAGGGGGCCAAGTGAAGGTTCTCACGTTCACACCGAGTGCTACAGAGAGTTCACCACATGGAAAGGGGTTGCTTTTGATACCTTTGCTCACTTGCTTTGTACTTTTTAATTATTTAAAAGGGGGTTGAATATACGCTTCCCCCTCCACCAAGGCCTGTCTTCAGATTTGGGGTCTCTCCAACTGCTATTTAAAATATCAACACCACCTGGAGCTACACCAAAGAGGTGCACTTGCACTTGGAGTCAGTTGTAGCAGAAGGCAACAGACATGAATACAACAGAAAGGTGAAGTCAAGTTGTTTTGGACTCAAAAAAAATAAAATAAAAAAAATAGCAAAGGTACCAAGAATTCCTTCTCTCATTAAGACAGAAAGATGAGGCCCTACTGAGGGATGCACTGTGCTTATTCACCTATAAGTTGTATGCATTTGGAATAAAAGAAACAAAACGGAACTAAACCTTAACACACTTTCCGTGAATTTCTGTGACAGCCACATTCTTCCTGCAGCATTTATTGTCCCGTCTGTCAAAAATAAAACATGCTTTAAAAAAAAAATTCAGGCAAAAACTACAGAGTTAAATGGAAGGTAATTACTTTGCAGTTATCAGAGCAGTCCTTTGCACTGGGGGCAGCTGTGAAACTCAACATTTCAGTTATGAAGTCAACATTTGTACAGCTCTGATGCTATCATGGCACTTCTCAGCCCAGGAGGTGGCTGCTCCTCTTGGAACACAACGCCTACATTGAGAGCACAGGCAACAGAAACACAGAAAGCAGCAAAAAGAACCCAAGGACCAAATTTCTTCTTAAAAACCATCCAAACATAAGGCAACTCTAAAACTTTGACGTGTAAACACATGCCAGAGTTTGGAGGCTTGTAGAGTGAAAAAAATCGTTTATTTGCCTAGCTCTGCTCCATGCCTAAGAACACATCATCAGTGCTTATGTAGTAAAGAAGTCTAACTAGCTCCAAACAAGGTAAAATTTTATCTTACTAATTTCACAGAAAACTTTGGGGTATAGTGGTTAATACTGTTCAGTATCATCAAATGAAATATCTCTGCACTTACATGGCAGTTGTGCCTCTTATTCAGCAGTTATCTCTATTTCATATATCAGAAAAGTTAGCAATATTGGAAAATAAGGTACCATACTCTTGTTTTCATACCCCAACAAAAGATGACATATATGCCAAGAAAATCACACTTGCTCATGAAGGACAGTTTCAGAGTGTACCATTACCATGAGCTTCCATTAATTTCAACATATGTACAGACCGCAAGGACAGCGCAGTTGTAATGGTGGAACCCATCTGTTAAGGGCCCTGAAGGCACAGTATTCTTCTTTAGAGGTAGAGCAGGTGGCTTCCCTTACTCAGCCTGAGATCAAAACTCTATGAAAGATTATATCTAAGGTGGAAAAGCCAAGAAAGCTATACCCACCCATCTCCAGATTGCCAGCAAGAGCTCGGTAGAGAAATGAAGATGTGCTATTTGCACAGGTCCGCAGTGAGCCCTTCCAAAGCAGCTCCCACATGAGCACCATCTCTGCTCACTGTGATTGACTTTAAAGACAGCTGAAGATGAAGCTTCATACATCAGTTGCTTAAACTAAACAAAGCTGCCTGACTCTAAGGCTGTCTTCACTCCTTGTTTTGACTATCAAGGCTTTCTAAGGGCAGCAGATCCAGCACCTGTAATCGACAGCTGAAAAACTTGGCATCAGGCCTCTGGCTAGAGTCTGACTGTTGCTGCTAAAAGGCTTGAGAGTCCCTCATAACTTTCTCTGACCACTACAGTCCCCCAGACTGGACAGACTCAGTCAAGTAAGTGACATTTTGATAGCAAGATGATTTATACACCCCCCCCCCCCCCCCCCATCTATTGCTTTTAAAGTGATAGCATACAGCTCAATCAAAACAGAAAAAATACAGGTGGAAATAGGCAGAATTTTCCATTTCTATTCTGCAGTTCTGTAGAGTAGAGGATAAGAGGCAATGGCCCCAGGCCTCCACAGAGAATGCATTGCACAGACAGCATTTTCTCTGTAGAGGACAGCATTGAGGTCCACCTGAATACAAAATGGAAATACCCCACTGGTCTTCACAACACAATGACTTGGAAGAGCCTCGGTAGAGAAATGCCTTTCAGAGGAGTCACAGAGAAAGTATTTCTCATATTGTTCATGCTTCTGATCCCTCAATATTCACTACAGCATTTTGCCACTCCACAGCACCTTTCCAGAACTGATGTTTTTACACTCCCTTTGCATATGACCTTCTAAAAAGGCAAGCTTACAAACAAGCTAAAATCCCAACATCTGCTCAGGAATGGTACTCATTTAACAACATCATGGTCCAGACCTTCTATGGGGTTTTCACAAAACTTTCATCCTGTCTTGCAGGTAGGAAATGAACAAAAAGCCATTTGGACAGAAGAGACATCCACCAAGGTCACATCTTAAATTGCCAGTGGGTCAGAAATGCATCTTCCTCTCAAAGCATCAGATGACAGACCTTTCCAAACAATTCTACATGTGCAAAGGGGATAAAATACCTGTAAGAAAATTTGTTCTACTGGTGAGCTTCCCGGGGGGGTTGAATGACAGAGCATAGAACACCTTGACAGTGTCTATTTAAACAAAGGAAGCACACTGTACATGTCTCAGACATTTCTCCATAGAGTTCAAGGCAGCAAAGGTCACCGTATACTATACCCTTAAATAAAGTCACTGAGATAAAGGGAAGGAGCCCAAACTGGAGACTGCCTGCTGCTATGACAGAGCCCTGTAAGCAGCTGTCTGTTGCCATCTAGTGGATTAAAAAAATTGAACCAAAATCAGAGTAGTGAGGAGCCTGGAGAAAATCCGGTATCTTTCCTTTGGACAACCTTTGAGCTGCAGTTCCACCATGTTACTAGCTGCTTGCTGCTTGCTTGACAGCTGATGAGGTTTTGTTGTTATTGTTAACAGAAAAATACAATGAAAGAACAGCTTGGATCAAATACAGATCTCCTATAATTTGTTTGAAACAGGCTGAAGGAGAGAAGGGGGATGGATGAGACAGAACAGGAAAGACAGATTAAGCTCTTACATTGCATGGCAAACAAAGGATCTGCTTTACAATTTCATGGGTCAAGCAGTGGTAAAGGGATGAACACAACGAGAAGTTTAAAAAGGTACTAAATTAATGTATGTTGGAGAACCAGCTAGAAGTTTTCCTTTGTCATTAACAGCTGTGACTCAAGTTACCTCCTGGCTCTTCCTCTCCCACTACAGTTTACCCAGAGGTGAAAGTGCTCAGTGTGATTTATGCAATGCCAAGCCATGGGACTATGTTGACTAACTCTGTAAAACAGGATCTTTTTATGCCTGGCAGCCCTTTTCAAGTCACAGGTTCACAAGAGCGAACAGCAAGAGAGGGAACCGGGAACTCTGCCTGTAGGAGTTGTTATTCCTAATCCCACCCTTTGAGATTTATGCATATTGGCTCAGACCATGAGATCGGACGGGCTCAGCAGCCCGCCAATAACAACAGCTCATACATTTGCATCACTTGCCATGCAATCCAGAAGAAGCCTGCCTCAGTTTCCCCATGGAAGCAAACACTGTTCCATGCCCAAGTCTGAAACATCAGCACATCAAAGCAGTAATTTAGCAAATTTACTGTGATCTATACTGGAATATCAGCCCCACACCTCCGTGTTCTGCTCAGAAAACACACAGAACCCTTAATTCTTACCTGGCAATACCAAGCAGGATTTGCTCATATGCTTTATTTGATTCTTCTAAAGCACTTCTGGCTCTGATTACCAGCATAAGAACTGGAGAAGCCCTTTCTGAGTGCTTCACTACCCTCAAACACCTTGCTGGGAACACACAGCGTGGTACCATTAAAGATAGACCTTAATTTGAAATGACCTGATCAGCACCACTACCTATTAGCCAAACACCCACAGATCTCTAATAAGCGTATTGACATCCTACACTGCTTGTCTTTTAAACAGGACTTCAGTTAAGTAAATTAACGTCCAGTGGACAAGATAGAAGTAGTAGGGAGTGTTTTCGTGTTATACCATGTCCCCAGGCAATGGAGGCGATCGTTTTCAACCTGCTACAAAGGGCATTACTCTATTAAATGATAACAAATTACTTAGGGTTACACACCTGGACTCTTTAGTACCACACAGTAACCAAACTTTGGTGTTATTCCACTGAAAAGCAGGTCAGAAATGGTTCTGTCCATACAGCGGGGCAGTCTCAGAGAACAGCAATCGGGACTCCTGAGCTCAGAGATGGTTCCTAGTCTTACTGCAGAGATCTCCAAGTGTTCACACAGCAGCTGTTGAACCAATGCAGTTTTCAGCTCACCGCACATAGAATAACCTTCAGTGATTCTGAATTGCCCTAACGCTTATGATTACACAGTTTGAAAAGGGAAGTGCCGCCAATATTTCAACTTGAATTCATCAGTCAGATTCCTCACTTTGCCGGGATGGACTGCATTCCTGGCACGCCTATTTCCATGTGATTAAAGCATCCAGGAACATTTTCAGCTGGTAAATCAGCAAGGTTTTCACATTGCCCCCAGAGCTCAGGGAGTTCTGTCACCCTCAGCCTAAGCTGACACAGGAGCAGGAACCCAGCTGCACAGCATCTCAAGGGAGCAGACCACGAAGTAAAGCGCCCCGAGGGAAATGCTTTTTTCTGACCATAGCGAGTTCCTCGTTGATGATGCATTCAATACATACAGGGGTCAAACGCACAACCGGATCCATCAGCATCAAATGAAGTAACTCGCTTGAATCTGGTAAGTCAGTCGATGCTGCTGCAGGATATTAACCTCAAAACTTTAACCCTGGGCTCACGCACACCAAACAGAGCTCTAGCAGCGCATGATGGCCATAAGTTCCACCAGTTGACTTCCCCCATGCTGGCGAGTACAAGAAATCTAATAAGTAAACTACTGTGGCGAGACCTCCAATGCAATTTCTGCAGATGTCCTGATAAATATCCATTTAGGCAGAGCTCCAAGCGTACGCTGCATTCAAAACCTCTGCAAGACCTGCTCTATTGTTATTCTTCTAAACTTCATCCAGTTTGGAGCAGAGTAAGGCATTTAGAGACTCTTCCCCCCCCCCCCCCCCCCTTTTAAAGTGCAAAGTGAGTGATGTGAAGGGGGAGCGATACATTAGAAACCCACCCAGCCACATTTATCCTGTTTTGTATCATTTAAAAAAGGGGCACTAAGAGGCCGAGCGGAGCTCACCCGACTTTTTTAATGTACTGTAATTTCTCAGGAAAACGCTTTGTGAAAAGTAAGCAATATATCCTGGCCTATAAGTATGTAACCATAGTTTCCCCCACCATGCAAAACATCTGTGACCTTGCATAGAGGTCATCGCTGCAGCAGTGTTTCTCTTTACTTTTAAAGAAATGTCAGGCCATTTTTTATACAAGACTTATGACAGGGTGCTGTTTATTGTATCACAAAGCCACTATAACTCCAGTGCAAGGAAACTGCTATTATTTGGAGAGCATATATCTTTTTGACTTGCAGTAAAGATGAAAATGAGAAGGGTCCTTCGCAGAGAGGGCAAATCGGAGCCTCCCTCAATGATACCAGCATCTTCCACATCTACCACATCTGAAAGCAGAATCATTACTGGGCTGCTGGGTCTGATTCAAGCTCAGATTTTATGCTAGGATTTTCTGTTAGGCCATGCAGGGTTTGTGCTCATCATCCCCTGAAAAGAGCATCCAATTCCTATTTTTTGAGGTTTCTGAACAGACAACACCATCGCTTTAACCATCAGACTTAAAGTCCCAGCTCCCCACAGCACCACTTGTTTCCCTCCCACACTACTTTCCATTGAATCAAACTTTTTGTTTCACGTGGAAAGCGTTGGAAAAAGTGCCAAGGACAATTAGGGGCAGAAAGAAAAAAAAGGATTGCCAGTCACCTCTATTTCCTTTTCACCTTTATCATGAAAAATCGCTTGTGGCTTTTTGTGGTAGCTCTGATTCAGTCCTGAGTGAGTACACTGGGGGGCACCAGGCTGGGAGGGCGGCATCCTTTAAATCAGGAGTCTAACTGAGATCCTAACTAGTTGTGTTCATTGAAGGTCCCTTGGTACTTTTTGCAAGACTAACCTCTGTATCCTGGCCAAATTCCAGCTCAAGTAATTACAATCCACTTTCCTAAATACCCCTCTTCTTTCCCTGCAGCACTTTCAATTGCATATGAAATTATTCTATTATCTAATTATAATAATGCCCACAGACTCCTGTCAAGCTTGGGGATTGTGTGAGGTGCTATAGAGAGAACAAATGCATACACAGTCCTCTGGTTTCCCAGCAGCACACTATGCAAGTGCTGAGAGCTGGGACTACCTTACCATGGCACTGAAATGCAAGACTGAAGAGCAGAGTTCAATCTGAAACACAACAGCAGAATAACTGGAAAAAGTGGAAAAAAAATGGGAAAGTTTCAGGGGGAAAGAAAAGCAAAACAAGGCCAGGTCCCTGCTAGTGGTGTTTTAGGCTGCGTGCTGTTTGCTCTGCATCTCCCTTCATAGTAGTCAGAAAGGACAACAAAGTTTTTCCTAACTATTCTCCATCAACTTTGAGATGTTTAAAACAGAACCAACTGCAGAACATTCATTGATGAGAAAACATCCCAGCAACACAAGGGGCAGGACAAAAAGCAATCAGGAAAATGTCATCAACCCTACTGAAACATCTGTACGTGGTTCACTGTCACGAGAGACACTCATCTGTGACTTTCTGGGGGGGGAGAAGAACCACTTGTTTGCCATTTTCTACTGTTACTTGTCGTAAGCCTTATATTTTTGTAGTGCTATGAAGACATCCCAGTTTAGATTTTTGTTGCTTGTGTACCTTTAAGCACAGGTTTTGAAGTATGTAGGCTTATAAGGCTATAATTTAACTTCAACATTTTAAAATGAAAATGGCAGCAGGATGCAGCCAGCATATGCTATGTAGTCCACAGAGGGCAATTATTAATTTCCCAATGGATACCTTTTCTTATGGTGACTGGCAGTGTTGTGGGGGTTTTTTTTTTTGTTTGCTTTCTTATATTATTATTATTACTCATGCCTTTTATTTAAAGCATTACTAGATGTCTGTATCTCAATACACCTGCTGTGCCAGTGATTACACTGTGTTTAATGGCATGTCTGTCTTGGGAGAGCATAGCCAAGCATAAGAGGAGACTGCAGAGGACAATAAAATGGCTGTTGAATTTGTACATCCCTGCATTCTATTAGAGGAGCTGTCACCAACCTGCTAGGGCCTAGAAAGGGCCATGGTGATATCTGAGCTCCTGCCCTGATCCTGACATTAACGAACTGTTGGGTAACTAAAGGCTGAAATGGTGAAGGAAAGAAACCAACATAAGCTCTTGCAGAGGCAGCCCCAGCCCGAATCTTCTGTTTGAACACAATGGATGTAAGGATAACACAACTCCAGTGATTACAGCACCTCCAGTGCTAATGAAAACATTTCAACAATGAATTTCCAAGGTACAGCAAGCTCATCCCTAAAGATGTAAGTCATTATTACGGGACAAAATCCACTGATGTCTGAATACAGACTCTGGCGCTCAGCAAATATGGAGAGGAGAAAGCATGCAGTGTCAGAGCTGTGCATAACTACAGCAATGGCTTTGCCATAGGTCACTTCAACACTTCAGATTGGTCCCTTGCCTTGGAAAGATCAAGTCTGGAGATGGATGTTTCCTTGTTTCAAACATTCCAGTCCTCTGTAGCTACCAAACACCTACGATCGGAGCTGGGAGATAAGTTACACATTACAGACACCGGCAAAAATGAATAAATAAATAAAATCAGTGGGAGTAAAGGTTGGATTCTCATAATGCTTGGACAGTTCTTTATTAAAAAAAGCATTCCATTAACTGCATCTTTTCTAAGTGGCCTCTTGTCATACTTGAGGCTGAGGTAGTTACTGAAGAAAGATCAAGGGTTAAGCTGCATGCTGCACAATAACACAAGACTTTAAAAGAAATAATAAAAAAAGACTCATCCAATTTTTTTTTTCCAAATTAAATCAAGAACATTCATAATTAGTTTTTACACCAGAGACATCTAGTGGGAAATGAAAGAACTGAAAGAGCCATAAGCTGCCTTCGCCCTTTCATTAATATTTGCTCCCAAATGCAGGTCAAATAAATCTAACTCACAGTTTGAAATGAGTAGCTTTAAAACTGATGTATTACTTTCTGCTCGGATTTATGCCACCCATTTTGGATAATTACTCCCAACGCTTTTTCCCTATTGTATTCAAAGCTTCTTCATAAGAACGAAACGAAGTTGGGCTCCTTGAGATCTCTTCTGCTTTTAATAACTTCTCATTCTCCCCCAGCCCCTCCCCACCCTCAAAGATTACTTCCACCTTTGCAATCTGAGGCAACTGGATTTGTGCTGGCAGACACCTTGCACTCATTTATATGGGGGTTTGTTCCATTATGATAAATTGCACCATCCAGGCACACAGTAAAAGACCATCCTGCCCCACATCCAAGATGCTATGAACATTTACCCATGTGCTTGAGTTTATACACTGAATAAATTCACTGAAACACGTGTGTGAGCCCTATTCTCACAAGATTTATGCACACCAATAGGGTTACACATAGAGCACAAAGGTAAGCACGTGTTTAAGTCATTACAGGACTAGGAACGAAGTAAGGAAAGGGCAAAAGGGAAAATGGAGGCAGAGAAAGGTGAAGTAACTTGCCCAATGTCATCAAAGCTGTATCCAGGTGGCATAATGCAACAACTGTCCTCAGACACCTGAACTAGTTCTAAACACTGAACTCTGTTACAGAAAGCAGTTTAGTCCCACTAGCACAGCAGCCTGCTCAGGCTAATATACCTACCAGGCATAAGAGCTAATTAGTCTGAGCAAAGCATCAGGCCAACACAGCTCTACAGCTTTAGAAGCCAAACTAAAATAGCTATCACTGAGGAGCATCAGAGGGCACCAGTAGGAACAGGGTTAGATTGTGGTTAGACTCAATGATCTTTAAGGTCTTCTCCAACCTGAGCGATTCTATGATCTGCCTTCCTGCTCAGTGTTTCATTTTGCATCTACTTTTCTACATCAGTATGAATCGTGGTGGAGCTATCCTGCCAAAATCCACCATAGGATTCTGTCTGTATGTCTCAGCGTGCCAAGAAAATGAACCGAAGGGAAATATCTACTAAATTTTGTTCAACACATTGCAGTGTAGAGAGGAACAATGCTAAGAAGCCAACTGCTATTAATTCAGTATAACTTAGGAGCTAACTAGGAGTGTTTGGTGCTGCAAAGAATACAAAGCAGTCTTGAAGCATGAGCTGCCTATGCCCACATAGAAGAGCCTAAATACTCAAAGAAGCCCTTCCCTACTGGGAAGCAGCACTGAAGCATTCCAATTTGATTCACTGGGAACATTTACATCTCATCTTAGGAAATAAAAGCCTTTTCTGCTTTCCCTCTGTTGATGTCTGCAGGCTTTTAGGGGTTCCTTAAACACTGTATAGCAAAAGAGTTGAATTATACTCTTTAAACAAAGGTTGCTTGCATTTATTGGTTTCTGTATCCTACATACACAGAAAATTAAGGAGAGGAACATGCTAATGACTGTTTGCAGACTATGTTTAGAGTTAACAATTGGATAATATTGAATTAGCCTAGTGCTGAACTTTCTATTATTTGACTTCCAAGATATAAATAACTGTTTAGCCATGGCTCCCCCCCCCTCAGTTGTTCTCTGTAATATGTAAACCAACCTGCTTCCCTCCCCACCAAAACAGCATTACCCAGGTGTCTTAAATCAGAGATAACAGACCCAGACCCTTTTTGCAGCTGGTAACTTGCAGAACAGGAAAAAGGAACACAAGATGGTTGCCTGAATTCAGCCCATCTCAAACCAGCAGGGCACACAGAAATTATCTCATTGCACAGTTCTTAGTCTAAATCTCAAACCAAAACCACACCTTTCCTTTGGCTGTTTTACAGGCAGCACATCCTGCACAAGTGAAAATACACCCTCTGACGGCTTCAAAACCCAATTTCATGCTTGGCTTTTATCTTCACTGAGCAAACACCCCCAATACTCTGCTCTAATCGCAATCAGATGCTACTGAAACACCCTGAAGTTCATCAAGGTTGTGGCTGGTATCTATGAGCATTTCACATTGAGTTTTTCCATTCAACAGTAAGCGAAATTCCATAGTTGTTCTACAACCTTTCAAGAAGGAAAGGAGCACAAGCATCCTAGGAAAACCAACTGAAAAGGAGGGTGACCCAGCTACCCGTCAGGGTTTTGGTTTTTTTTTTCCCCAGATGCTTTTTAATCAGGAAACTCACTTCAGTGATCAAATTCCATTGAACACCACAGTTAGATCAGCCAAAGAACCACACCACTCAGACAAACACTAGCAACCACTGAGGAAAGCCAACACAGGAAAAAGGCAAACATTGTCGCTGTTATCTACAGCCTTTCTTTAACACAAAGCAATACTTTATCCCATACTCACAGCATAAGGCCAGCCCCAGGGTGACAACTTGCCCCCATACAGCACCCTCAACAACAGGAAATGTATAGCTTCTACTTTTACCTATGAAAACTGTAATTATTAGATAATAAAACCCCTCCGAGAACTTACCCTCTGCAGACCCAGTGCCAGCTGACCTGTGCTGATAAGGGAGCAGGTTATAACTAGGGCTGACGAGCAGCACCTGAGCCCAGCCGGCCCACAGGTGGCTCCTCAGTTCAACAGCTTCCCTCCCTTGTGAAACAGGTGTGTTTGGGCTGATCCCACAAATGTCTGTGCAGGGAGAGGTATTTTGCTTTCTAAACGTTCCTGGAGTTACAGTCGCTTCTGTTGTGAAGGGGAATGCTTGTGAACTTCAGGAGCCCGTTTGGGGTTCATCGCAGTCATTTAATCACTGTGGTATAGATTCCCGTGCGCGTGTAGACGTTCCTTTACAAAGCATTGCTCTTTGACCGTGCTGAACGTCTGAAAGGGACGGGCCAGCGTGTCCCAGCATCCCTTCCCTCTGTGCGTTGTGCCTGCTGAATGGTTTGCAAAGACTGACTGTACTGAGGTGTGGTTTTTAAGCAGCCCTTCACAGAGGAAGCGCACGCCCTTGGCAGTCATGGAAGTCTGATTTCTCTACTTGTTTATTTCTTCGCTTGCCCTCAGCACATTTAGCAAGCAATTGTGAAAGGAAAGCTCTCCCAGAATTGGAAGCTCTATGATATTTGAAAGCTGTGTATGTGTGTGTTATTTATATAGAACAAACAACAAGAGAGCAACAAAAGATCATATTTGCTTACTTCTCTGGAGAGATGAACTGAAGTCCTGCAAGTTAACAGGAAAAAAACATGAAGAGTTAGAAGAGCATAAATGGAAGGGAAAATAGGAATGGTGCAAGGGCGCAGACTTTTTCCTCTTGCTGAAGAGAGGAAATGAAATTGATTCCTCTTTGTTTTGATTCTTCCTCCATTGTGAGGGGGCAAATGTTAGGTATTCCTTGTCCCCACCTGCTGGTAGCAGAGCATTATGTTTTTCCTAGGCAGGATTGTAGAAGAAGTTTGAAATGGAAAACCAGGCGGTACGGTGATGTGAAGGAAGGGGAAATTTGAGATAGATCAAGGAGTTTGCTGAAGTGCAGCTCTGGCTGAAGCAGGTAAGATGCATGTGGCACTTGGGCTTAATCGTGAGTCAGGCAGGCTGTTTTCCACAGGCCAGAGTGACTTGCAGCTGCCCTGAATGAAAGCAGGAAATTGCATTTTTGCTATTTATAAACTGTGAGACTGAAATAACATGCATACTGTGTGCCTCTCCCAATCCCCATCTGTAGGGTTTTATGTATCTCATAACCCCCAGTAGATTTTGCTTTTCATATCTTATAAGGGCGCTCTCATTGTATCAACTCATCTTGTGGTTCAGCATAATTGCACCATTATCTTCCATTGTATTAAGTTGGAGAAGTTATCTTTTGGGTCGTAGCTCCTGTGCAGCTCAAGCTGAAGTCCTTCTCTTTATTTCTAGTAGTAGGAGCCAAAGATTTTGGAACGTCTGCTTCCTCTGCATGACTTTGTTACCAATGTAACAATGAACGACAGATATAAAATCCTAACAGGGCTACAACTTGCTTACAGGGCTCAGCTCTCCTGGACTAATTCATGCTTTGTAACTCCATGTGTATCAGAAATGCAGTATAAAAACAAAGCGCAGCCTCCGGTGAAGTCAGTGCAGCAACGATTCTCTCAAGTCAACCCAGTCTGCGTGTAGCTTAGTATGGAAATGTTTCAACAAGTCTGTGACGTTGCAAGACGAGCTGTGGCAATAAAAGTGAATGGGTCTTTTCCCATTCTAAATGTGGGTTATTCCATCAGCTAAAGACTAATAACAGATTTAGCTTCATGCTGCAAACAAACATTCAACCTTGGTTGGCATTACACTAGGATGTACACATACAGACTGTGTACCTCGTGTAAGGAGCATAGCTTGGATTGCAAGCAAGATCCTATATTTTGCAGCATTGCTGTTCATTGCTATTCCCCAAATGAGTCCCCTATGAGAGTTTACAATGAAGCATGAGTTGTTGCCCAAGTGAGTTGTTCAAATAGATTATGGCTTGTAAAATTCCCCAAGTTGAGCACTGTTAACTAGAGACTCCAGTGCTGCACTGCTAACCAGCTGGGAAACAAATGCAGTTTCTACCAGATATCGTGAAGTTCAGCTTTTCAGGACAGGGAAATTCCCACAGGAATGGGAAAAGCTATGGCTGATGAGCACATCCATAAAAATAATAAAAAAGTGCTTGTGATTGTATCGAGATAATGGCAGGAAATAAAAAAGGTTTCATGCACTGAACACTACAGTATATTTAATCAAAATGTTTTGCCAAAATGGCACCATAACTAAAACTTGCTCTGGCATTTTGGAGTTCATGCAGTGGGACTCCCCCTGTGCTGTCATATGCAGTAATCAGCTCTACAACCTGTGCAAATCTCATGCCCTTCCTTATCAGACACTTTATTTCCCTGTTGACAGGAAGCTTGTTAAGTCTGATGTCTCCAAAGAAATTGGGAAAGGGACACCATTTTCCCCATAATGCAGCATCCTCACATCCCCCCAAATGTGCAAACCTGCTTTGCAAAGCAATGAAAAGAAAACTAAGTGTCCATCAAACAGGTTGTAAACTAAACATGCTGCCCATAAATGGAATAAAATGGGAGAAAGTGTCTAAGGACAGCGGTTACATAAAGCAATACTTCAGGGAGCAAAAGGAGCAAGCAGAACAGCCCATCAGCTGAACATGCAGCTCCAAGAGTGTCAGCTGATCTAAGCAGCGTGGTGCAGTCCTTTCTCAGATGTTGCTTGTGAGCAAGAGCTCTTAATCTGACTTCTTTTTGTTCCACAGAATCCTTGTAAGAGAAGACTAAAAGGTGTCTGTGGTCTTTTTGTTTATTTTTCCCCTTCTCTGTTTGACAGCATCCAGTTTCAAACAAAATGGCCAGAAAGCCTTCAGCCCAGGGCTCTCATGCACTGCCCAACAGGATGACCAAGGTGCAGCCATGAGGCTGTGGCTGGGCATGCTTGGTGCACCATTAAACCAGTTAGATCAAATCAGAGCCCAAAAAGAAGTGATTACCTCCCTTCACTTAAACATCTATTCTTTCTTAATAAAGTATCTCAGGCATTAAATTTCAGGCCCAGTGTTTTCAGGGATATACGGGTTATTTCCAAGCCGAGCTATTACTAGTGAATGCGGTGACATTAATATGAGTAAATGCAGGAAAAAGGATGAAATAAAACATATCCTATTGAAGGAAATGAGAGCTCCTTAAGAAAGAAAAACACACATAGGAAAGACGTGGGCATATCAGGATACAAATGGGACACTGGGGAGTGCCGGATTCCACAAGCATGATGTTATTGAAGTGTTTGATACCAGAGTAAGCACCTGCAGATATGAATTACATCCTTGTTCAGACCACTAACATCGGAGTACTGACATCTCAGGAAGTGCTTATGTTATATTTCAAATCCCACTGCCAACTGCATAAATATCAAATAAATCAATCATAGATATAAAAGACATTATCTTAAGGACTTTAAAAAGCTGAACAAGCCACCTCTCTTCTGAAAGCAGCACCGCCCTTAAATCATTGGGGCTTTTCCTGTCAGTCACACCTGAACAGCAATAACATTAATGCTGTTGACCATCAGACATTAACTACTTCACCTCTGTACCCACAGACAGAACTGGTATAGAAATAGTTAAAAACAGCAACCATTCACTGACAGCGTCCGAGTGGCTGGCACACTTTCCATAGCCTTCAAGAGGTGGAGAACATCTCATTTTACACATGTAGAAACTGAGGCACAAACCTATGAAGTGAGCTGGCCAGTATCAAAGAGCTCCAGAATGTCATGAGCAGAACAAGTGCAGAACTCAGAGTCCTTGTAATGCTTATCACAAGGACAGAGCAGAGCAGGCAATCTTTCTTTTCAGTGAAGGTATTCCTGACCAAGACAGAAAATGCAATGTTGAATTGTTTTTGAGACAGAAGCACATTTTGTCCCATGCAAGTAGGTATCAGATCAAAAGAGAGTTACAACACAGGTATAGAGTTAATCTCATTGTAAAGAAATCTTGCCACGCAACTGAAAGCATCCATTTTGTGTTGGAAAACTTAGGTCTTATGAGTCTTACTGCATTTTAAAAAGAGTGGAAAATGTACAAATATTGAAATATACACAGGGAAATTAATTTGCTTTTTAATAACTCTTCAAGCTTTAATAAGATTTTACTTTTGTCAAAGAGTTCTGGATTTTAAGTATGCCTTTCATTTTAAGAGTTTCCCCATAAGCGCTTATTAGATTAATTTGTTATTTTTCTTTGCTTGCCATGGGAGTCTTAATTACTATTGCTCCAAATACAGCTACCATCCATCTTAATCAAGCAGGGACTATTTGGCCATACTGCTAAATCATCTGGTGCAAGCAGTTTTAAGAAGTTTGTTCTGCAGTGAAAAAATGGCTGAGAAGGGAAGCACGAGTAAATGTATCTTTTTACTTCTTGTTAACAGCAGCAGGAAGATTAAGTGACCATCCTACTAAAAATTCCTAACAGTTCAGAATTGTTAAGAGATGTATTAAGAGGCACATTCTGGGAGGCATGGAAAAAAGCATCTGCTGCAAAGGACAGTTGTTGAATTGGAATGAGTTTGTGCTTTAAGACTGAAGTGTTGTAGAAGCTAAATGTCATTACTGGTGACAGTTTCACTCTGACTCCTAAGGACACATTCTCCACAAGAAGGTGATTTCCAACTGGAAACATTTGCAGGATCTCTATCTTGCATGGATTTTATGGGGAAATGCAGAAGCTCTGCTCCAACCTTGTAGCTGCTTATGCTGTGCAAGGGACTGAAATCTATTTTCAGAGCAGCCCCACACCAGAGGACACTAACATGACTTGTCACTTGCTCCAGAGATGGCATAAGTCTTGCAAACCAAATACCCCCATCTGCTGCTTTAGAGAGCTTGGATGCAGTGGGAATTGCCATTGTCAGAAATATGCACCATTATCAACTTTGTTACATTCATCATATGGCAGAAATGAGTCATCTAAATTTACATCAAGGTTTGGGACAGCAGGGCAAAGCACTGATGCTAAAAATCACAGCCTTTTTATGTTAGAATACAGTATCACTGATATATGCTGATATATGTTCACCTGGAGCATGCTGCAGCCAACACGAGCATGTCCATTGGTTTCAGTTTATCTCCTTTTCCAATCATACATTATCTACTATATGACTTCATAACCGGAATCCAGCACACAGAATAATTAGTGTGTGTATGATTACATAATTCCAATCTATTTTGGCAGAAGAATTTTACAATCCCATGCCAATTTCCAGTCATCAGTTTTACTACCAGTCCCTCAGCAGCTGGACCAGCTTAATGGTCCTCCTTGTTAGGAACAGCTAAAGTCTGCCCGTTCTTTGGGTTTTGTTTTAATGAGAAAAAAACATCTTTTAGAAGGCAAAGATATCAAACAGGAACAGAGAAAGCATTTCCAGGGCTTGACCTCCTCTTTAGCCACTCACAGCCATAGAGTATCATATCATTTGAGAGGGAAGATACAAATTTAATTAAGCTTTTGCTCCTTTTTGATTCCTAAGGAGTGATTGCAGGTGTCTGACAAAAGGCTCAGGACACACAAATTGTCTTTCTGTCCATCAGCCAAATCCGGGGCAGCAGAACATGTTTTGCCCTGGTAACCATGGGGACATGAAGTATTGCCTCCTTTCCGGCTCAGCTCCATGCACCATTTGGGCCACTGATGAACCAGCAGCATGCCCTGCCCTGGGGCATGTTTGTTTAGGAAGTTATTCTGGTAATATCTGGCTTCTAAGTTTTATTACTTGAGTATGTATTTTCATGCCCTGAAATGTAACTGTATGAACTAAAGACGAAGAAATTGAAAGTTTCCTAATCAAACTTGTACCTTGAGTAGGCTTTTAGATGCTTAATTTGTCTGAAAAACAAAATGCAGACCTTTATGAAACTGCAGGCTTTCCAGGTTTCAAAGAACAATTCTACAGAGTAGAACTGCCATATTTTAAAAAATCTGTTGATTTGCATGACTAAATATGAGGAGTACATTCCTCCTTGTGCTATTTTCATTTGATAAAGGAAACCGTATCGAGTGCCTCCATCTTTGATGCAGAACCAACCTGTACACAAGAGGTAACACAAAACTGTTCCAGCTCAGCCGCTGTTCGCAAGGCTGCCTTCCCACAAATCCACCCAAATCCCTCCATCCTCTGGTCTTCTCAGAGGTTCCTCTCACTTTAATCCTGAAACAAAAACTGAATCCAAAGTTTCCACAGAAACTTCTACAATTAAAATTTTATTAACAGTTTGCATACAAGACAAATGCTCCTTTACCCAGCACTGCTGTCAAAAATGAGAGGTTCCCTTATCAGAGTTCAGTTCACAAGACACAATAAGGGGAAAAGAATAAAATCCTGTAATGACAAAAACAAAGAAGGTTCAAGTTTCTTTAAAAAAGCCTAACCACCCCCTACCCTCTCTGTTCAGCTGCAGTAAGGTGAAAGGCTAAATGTGGACAGAATGGTAATATGTAAGCGGTTTCTAAGCTTTCTGGTGGGAATACTTAACAGCATAAGTATGTTTCCCCTGGAGACCTTCTCCACCATTTGGTCCAATTTCTTACTCCAAGAACTGAACCAATTCATGATGTAATGCTCTAGGGAAAACATTCCTCTCAAAAAAGAGTATCTTCCTAGGGAGAAGTTTGAAGAAAACATCTTAATATTGTTTAAACAGCTTTTGGCACAGTCATACTACTTGCACTGCATTCAATGCTGAAAGCAGAGAAAAGCACACTGAAAATATGGAAATGGAAAGTTCAAGGATTTAGTTTAAGACTTCTCTTCAACTACCACCTCAAGTGTCTAGCTCTTGCTGATCCTTAACGGAATGAGAAAAAAGACAGTTTCAGGAGCAGAGGTTTTCTTTGTAATAAAAGAGGAACAACTTGTAGCTTTGGCTATTCTGTGTGTTAGTGTGAAGCCACATAATTAATTCTGCCTGTGGCCTTATCATTTGCTTCAACTCCTATACAAGAGTGCAATCCCAAGGCACTTAACACCAAAGCTCTGGTTGTGCCTTAAACTTTTTGTGGCTCTACTCAGAGGCAGTACGTTACAGACCCTAGAAGTTCCTAGAAGCAATGCTTCCATTTGCTATCTTATGTATACACATATTCCCTGTGCTACAACTGCATTGCTTTCCGTTTTGGACCATTGCTCTGCAAACCAACTTGTCACATTCCAAACCGGTGGCAGTAGAGCACTGTGAAACAGGAAAACTCAGCAAGGCACAACAGATGTGTATCTACCGTGAGAAACAAGCAGCAGGAATGATGCAAGAGACCGAAGTACATTTAAGGTTTATATTCTCTAGCTTACATTACGTACTGCTCAGCATTACGTTATATGTACGCTACCTTCTGGTTATATAAACCTTACAAAATTTCCTTGCTAAACGTGCCATGAGTACTCACAATTTTTTTCTTGAGGGCAGGGTGAAAGACCTTTTTGTTAATCATAAATCAACATTAGCAACCACATAATTCCTTTTTCTCAGTAGTACACATGAAGACACTGGACATTTCCAAGTCATAGTTCAAACAGGAATTCCAAAAGTCAGTATTACTGACCTTCTGAGGATGGCACTGAGCACATTTGCTTGTCCAAATATTTGTATAAGATTGGCAAGTTATTTATGGCAGAGTGAAGCATGACTTCAAAAGTACCTTCAGTATAACTCAGTTGCTGTAATGGTGATATTAGATTTCTACTTTTCATCCTGACGCTGTAATACTGGCAAGTAAATGAAAGAAACAAAGCAAGGAAACTGAGTAACACTTAATTCAAAACCAGCATAAAAATCAAACCCTGACCTCAGAAGGACCAAAAAGCCCAATCTTCTAATTTGGAGCTTGTTTAATCGTCATCAGGTCTTTCAAGGAACGACCACTATTTGTTCTAGCAACATCACTTCAGGCTTTGAGATACCTCGTTTGTAATCTTTAATGATTTCATCATAGTGATTTTGAAAATGAGGGTCATTTATCTACTTAAAAACCTTTGGAGTTTTGTATTTCATTTGCACAAAGGGATTTTTGCTTGGAGGGTGGGATTGTGAAGAATAGACGATTTGTTTGCAGGGCTGGCAAGGAGGTGTTGTGCAGGCATGGTGTCTGCTTTAATAGTTTATACTTTCAGTTCTTCATTGTTACAGTACCTGAAGGCCTCTGGGCATAGGTGTCTAAATTTAAAATTATTATTATTAATAATAAATACAGTTGCTCAAGCTGTAAAACACATTGCACAACATGAATTATCTCAGTAACACACAGCAAGGTCTTCACTGAACTGATTGGCAGTGCCAAAAACCAGCAGTAAGCCTCTACCATAAAGAGGGTATTTAAACTAAACTTTAGTGGAGTTGGAAGCCAGTCCATAGCAGGTTTCTGTCAAGAGGTTTTACTGCTGGTTTGCTGGGTCTCATGTTTGTAGAATTTTCAGTTTCTTGGTAGACCCTAAACTTTTAAAGCCTTGAATCACAGCTATTTATCACCCATCAGGGAGCTACATAAAGTGTGTTTTCCTTCAGAATGACTATTTTCTTTTTTTTTTTAAACCCTCATTTAAAAAAAAAAAAAGAGACAAGAATATTTTTTAACATTTACAATAATCCTAACCAACAAGGATTCTAAAAAACTAAACAGAACGAACTGCAAAAATTAATGCCACCTGCAAGCTGTAAATATGTGTATTATTTAATTTTTTTCCAAGTATTTTCTTTGGCTGTTACATTCAGCTGAACAAGGCCTAAAAATTGTCAAACTGAATTCTTGTTTAAGAGTAGAGCTCTAACTACTGCCAGTTTGAGTGAAACACACATCCAGGTTTAGGGAATATGTTTTGTTTGTTTTGGCTGCAGCACAGGGTAGAACATTTTCCATCCCATCCGAATGCAGTCAAAAAGGTTTTGAAATATTGCACAATAAAAGCCATTCATTATATCTGTCTCCTCTCCCTTCCAAAAACAAAAATGGCTGACCAGTTCCAAATCTGTGCAGGGGGCAGGAAGATGGGAGTCAAAGGGTCACTGGAAATAACCCAAGACTAACACCAGGTTTTTCAGGTTTGAGTTAGGGAATATGTTCCATACCCTCATTCCCAGTGCACATAGGTTTTTCTTCTTCTCCCTGCAAAGCCTGTTTAAAGTAGTTAATTGCTCTGTTATGCACAATTTACAGGACTTAATTACAAAACTAATACATTAGCCTTCTTGTCTATAAGTTAAAGGCACAACTTCATCTTTTCCACAGGGACACAGCAGAGTTAGACCTCACCTTACTGCAAGTTAAAACTGTGATTTGCGTTATTTACCTCCTAATCATGGAAGTGCGCAATCTGAAGGAATAGTCAGCCACACACTGCAGTTGCTTTTCAAGTTATTTCCATTGTTTACATACCTGTTAGCTTGAAAATGAAATTTCTTCCACTGCCCACTCCCGTTCCAATGAGCTTAAGCTATACTTGGCGTACCTCACTGGCTTTATTTTTTTTTCTTCCTTCCTCCATCTCCTTCTATGTAGATCTAACAATGCCCTTCTGTTTGCTTCTTTGTGCACAGATCAGCTCATCACTAATTACTACCCTGGTCTTAATGAACTGTGAGTGCTAGAGGATGCAGAGTTGGAAACAGGAGCTACAGCACAAAATTTACAGGAGTTCTAAAGAACCACACAGTTATCACAATTAAATGACTATAAAATAGCAACATTTATATGTAGCACAGAGGTGTTTCAATATCCACTTTATCAAATTGGTCAGAAGCAAGGAGAGAAAAATAAACCAAAGCCATGAAGGTTTATTTACAATTACTTTAAAATATAGCTTATCAGGAAATCAGAAAAATGGCACAAGTTGTTCTCATTGTTTACTTTTCCTGGCTATAGTAACTACCAAGTTGAGAAAGTTGTTTTAATTCTGTTAAATCACACACGAGAAAACTTGAAAATATAGTCTCCACTTTTGTAACTGATGTGTATCTTAAGTATGGCAAAATATTAGCATAAAATAATGACAGCATGGAGCAGAGAATGCTCTGGGAGAGCTGAAAGCAGCCTTCCAGTATCCAAAGGGGCTGTGAGAAAGAAGAGGACAGACTAGCAGGGTTTGCAGTGACACAGCAAGGGGAAATGGCTTCAAACTAAAAGAGGGGAGATTGAGAATGGATATGGGGAAATTTTTAAAATAAGGGCAGTGAGGCACTGACCCAGGCTGCTGACAGAAGTAGTGGATGCCCCATCCCTGGAGACAACCAAGGTCAGGGGATGGGCTCTGAGCACTGATGGAGCTGCAGGTGTCCCTGTGCGTTGCAGGGGAGTTGGACTCGATGACCTTTAAGGGTCCCTTTTAACGCAAATGACTCTATGAAAACACATTACTGTTCTTTGCATTCTCGACCCACTAACATAATGCAGATTTAAGAAAAGACCATCCTAAGTGTCACGTACTTTTTGCTAGCTTCTGCATAGTTGACTGTCTACAAACACATGAAGACTTGTGCTTCAAAGGACACAGTAAACAAAAGCAATATGATTACTCTTACTTATTAGTTGCATCATAATTACATTGGACTGGCAAGATAATCAGCCTTTCTAGGACTCACCACTTGTTCTGTTAATCAGACTATGATCGTTTCATGGCAATCAGCTGAATACAGTTCCTTGGCAATGTGTTTGGCAGGGCTGGCTGTCACCATACTTGAAGACATTTCATGTCTATGCAATGCAAAGTGTAAGGTTAACGAATACTTTGAAATACAAAGTGGCCTTTTACAATAACCCTCTCTTAAGAGAGAGAAGCCTCCCTTTTGAAGAAGAACAGGGAGAACAAATGAGAGCTGAAAGAGACCACAGATTGGTCAACACCATAGACTTCTTTATAGTGCTGCAATAGCTGAAAACTAGAACTGCATACTTAAAATATTTTGAATCTGCACACAATATACCTAAAATTAAATTGCTATACCCTTACACAGAAATAAAGGCAAGAGACCAACTTGGGAAGTACTTCTGTTTGCTGGATAAGGTTTGTGAAGTCGTTGGTCCTTCAAAGACTAATGGTAACTCAGAACAGCACTGTTCACTCTGTGGTTCACACTTCTGTGTAACAGCACAGCCACCAAATCATAGGTTCCACAATTGTTGGGGTCTGTGGAGATGGTCTGCTTCAGAAGAGCAAATCACACAAGAACTGAATGTTTAAAATACAAGGACCACCTTGTTAGCCTTACTTGAAGGGCTCTTCCCTGAATGTCCCAGATAGTTCCCTTGCTACACAGCCCTCAATGTTAGCAAATCTGCTCCCTATTCCATGACAGATTCTAGCTCAGACCTTCACTATGAGCCAGTCTCAATTCACTTTGTAACCCTAGTCTCTAGCAATCAGCAGAGCCAGAAGGGACCTTGAGAGCCTGTCCAGGCCCCATCCTTACCCCAATGAAGTATCGCATGTCATTTCAGACATATTTGTTTAAACTGTTCTTAAAAGCCTCCAGTGATAGAGATTCCACAGCTTCCCAAGGCAATCTGCTATCTCTGGTGCTGGAGCTTCCTCTTGCTGCTTAACCAGATTTTTTTTTTTTCTTCCCCTAATTTAAAAACATTTATTGTACCATTTGGTAGTTAACAAAGAACCAACCATTAACCTCCACCAAGCATCTGCATAACTGAAGACTTGCCTCCTCTCAAGTCCTCTCCATATTAAACTCAGTTACTGTAACCCCTTATTTTCTGCAGTTCCAACCTCAGCTTTGTGTAAGGCAAACTGCCATTGAGTATGTGGGATCCAGTCTTTATTTACCATGTTGTGCCAGGAGGCAAATCCCAGCTTTGTTTTAAGTCTCCTTACCCTGGCTCTTCTACTTCTGATTTTATTTACATTTCACATCTGAAGTGCACTTAACACATCTACCCAAGGAACCTCAAGGGAGAACACTCTTCCACTGCTGCTGTGAGTGATGCACAGGACAACAGCACCACAAAAAGCAGGTTCTAGGCAAATTAAGCCCTCTAGTATCATCCATGTTAATTTACTGCCTCTCCCTCCAGGATCTCTCAACACTTTACCTGGCAGATCTTCAACAGCCTCAAAAGGTTTGCTTTACTGCGTGATTTAACAGGTGGACCTTAACATCTCTGCTGCAACTCTAAAATACAGCATTGCTCTTTAAAGTGCTATATGATTTCCACATTTAAAGTCATACCTGAATACAGTACTTAAGTGTTTCACTTCTCCAGTACTGACTGATTTCAGTGCTTAGTTTAGTTGTTAGTTCGATTTTTCTGAATGTTAAATGGTAACAGTTATTGTTACTTAGTTTTGATGTCACACAGCATCTGTTCAAAGACTTTATACATTACATTTTCAAAATAATTCAGCTATGACCACAAAACTCATGTCAGAGTGCCCTCTCCTGGTAAGCCAAAATCCTGCTATCACAGCAAGACAATCCAAGTAACTGTTGCCATCTTGATTCCAAACTAAAAATTGCACTGTGACACAAACACAAGGACCGAAATAAAACATCAAGACTGTTCTGACAACTTCAGTAATGTTTCCATAGAAGTACAAGATGAACAGCATTTAATTAGTAAAGTTTCTTTCAAGTTGCCTTAAGAGTTCTTGTCTCGGGAAAAGCTGATGACACCTGTAGAGAAAAGAAAAACATGCATAAAAATGAAACTGTTCTGTTTGCTTTTAAGCTTTATAAAAGCAGCCAAGTTCATGAAATATTTTATTCCATCTCAATAATGGTAAAAACAGGGTCACAGAAGAGATCATTTTCAGCAGGAAGCTCTACTGAAAGGTGGCACAGGTATTTCACTGGGGCTCACAGGATGGAACGAGAAATGAAAGCAACCCCAACTATTTAAATAGGCACCTACAGTCATTTCTTAATTTTACACTGTTCAAACCAGAAGTACTGAGAAGTAAGATGACAGGTCAGCTACTGAGTATTATGCAGTGTATGTGCAGCACGCACACAGGATTTTAAGGGCTCAGAAATGAAACACGGCCTCAGCATATTATGAATATTTTCCTCGCCTCTGCCAGTTTCATTTTTTTTAATTGTTATATGGAATGCAATTTTAAAATGTCTTTTGGTGCTGGTGGCGTTTGATTGGCTGTGCTTGTTTAAAACCAACATTTTGATCTTTCCTAGCCTCAGCTGTAGGAACCATACCCTTCACAAAGGCAAGCAAAGTCCCTAAACGTTTGGTAACAGCTCTGCTGCCTTACACTCCTCCCCTTCGAGTCAGAGGTTGTTTCTTATTTCCTGAAATCTAAATTCTTTTATGGCATTTTTGAAATGTGGAATACAGGTTTCAAAAATAATTCACAAGGAATGACCTATCACAGGGGAAATATCACCATGTCAAACAATTCAAGCTAAAAGGGCGTACTGTAGAACATTTGTGGCTTGACTACTGAATAGAAATTCATGTTTTATTTGATTAGACTTCCAAAACTAACAAATCCATAAGATTGAGTCCTGGTCTTTTGAGAAAAAAATAAAAAGAAAGAAGTCCTTCTGGCAAAATATGGATTAACATCAACATTCATTCATAGGAAAAGTAACTTTTTACCATAAGACTGTAATTTTGAAGCTTGTTACCCTTTATTTAAAATGGCCAAAAGCTCCATTTGTTTTCTGATCACTTTTCATTTAGTAACTTCATGTAATGATTGTGCATTTGTGAGCAGGGCAAACATGCCACGATAGATAAAACGAATCCAGTCAAATAATCACTATCAAGTTTCACAGGCAGAAAATACAAACTGCTGGGCAGGTTCCACAACTGTAAGCATATTCATCCTAACATTAAGAAAACCCACTGCATGTAAACATGCGTAAGATTTATATATGCATTTATAAGGTGATTTTTTGGTGTCTTTATTGTATCTTCCAAAAAAGGAAATTCATTACCCCCCCCTACAGCAACTCTTGCAGCTGACAGACATTCATCCTTGCTTTCTTGAAATGCCTGAGGTTGGTGCGGCAGAGAAAGTCATTTGCTGAATTTTTAATAACGTGCACAGTATTAAATTTCAATTGCTCTGTAGACAGAGCTAATGTATGAAAACACATAAGCAAAGATGTAGACCACAATGAAGAGCTTATGTCAGAATGCAGTTCATCATGGGAGAAAAAACTATCCCTCAGTTACCTGCCATGACTGCCTATGGACCAAAGCACTGAGCCAAGCTGGGTCTGCCACGCAGCTCTGACCCCCAACCATTTTGTTAATCATAACTAGCAAAATCAGTTCTAAGTTACTCAGAATATTAATAATGAATTAACAAGTAAGAATCTAAGTGGAATAGAGAATTAATATCTTATTTCTAAGTAGAACTTATAAGAGAGAATATAAGAATCTAATACTGACCTTCACTTAAGAAAATGAGAGGTAGCTGAAACCTCACTATGTGGTAATGTTATTTTAAGAGGTATGTTCATTTCTTCAGAGTATTCTTGGTTACTGCTGTCTCTCCTATGTACAGAATTTGTTATGTTCCTTTTCCTGGTTTGAGACAAAGTTCTTGTTTCTTGAGGTGTGGATATACAAATGCTTTTCCTCCTCCTTCTACAAGGACCACCAACAACATGAACAGATTCACTGTTCTCCTTCCCTGATGCTGTGAACTGCATAAGATTTTCTTCTTGATAGTGAATATTCTCAGATTCTGTAAGGACAGATGTGCTTATTCTTCTCCTGCTTTTACAAGCAGGAGCTAGCACAGAAGGGTTCTGCAGAATCTCATTGGTTACTTCAATCCATGCAAGTCCTTCAATTTCTGCATCTTTCTGTAGTCTCATGCTGCGTCTCACCCGACTTGTTTCACTGCTCATTCTTGACTTTCTTCTCAACTTTAAGGAGTTATTTTTTAGCTGTGGAACAGATAAAACTTCCTCAACATCAAAAGAAGAAAACTGAAGATTGTCTCCAGTCATTTCAGAATTAGACTTTTCAATAGGAGGAGTATTCACAGCACTGCTCCTTCTTCTTGGTGGTCTACCTCTTGAAGACCTTTTAGGTGGACACTCAGTTCTTTGTAGAGTCTCATGCACATCAGTGTCCTCTTGGTTTGGAAATTGTAGCTCTGTCAGCCACTCCTCTTCCTTCTTTGGGAAATCTCCCTGTAATTTCTCATGTTCTATCAAGAAATCACTTTCTGTTTTCCTTTTCAAACATGCAGACTCTTCAGCTTGCTGGAAACAGTCACATGTATTGCGAACATTGTTTGTGTCTGGCACAACATTTGGAAACTGCAAAAAAAAAGAAAAAAAATAGAGGCAAAAATAATCCATACAAAATTTGTTTCAAACAGCTGATAATTAAACAAGCTCTAGATTTCTTCACTAAGTTGAGCCATTCTCAAAAATGAAAACTAAACAACTAAAAACAAATCCAAATTCATAGAAGCCCACACATTGGAAAGAACCTGCTCAAAAGAGGAGTGCAGTGTATGCTGCTCGAGGCCTTTTCAGCGAGTTCTGACTCCTTCCAAGGATGCAGATTCCCTGATCTCTCTGGGCATGCTCTTTCAATGTGTGACCATTAACAGCTAATTTTTTTTTTTTCTAACTTCCCTAAAATCTTTTTTTTTTTTTTTTTAAATAAACATTAGGTAGATCAGGTACCTTATTATCAATACTAGAAACAGACTTCAGATCACCTGAAATACTGTATTGCTGGGGCTGCCTTCTTCCACAATATCCAGTTCCTCAGAGCTGGGATACACATGAACAGGGATGATTTTCTCTGTCATTCTTTCAATCACTTGCTCCTGTTGAACATCATTATGAACATCCCTGGGCATGGAATGATCTAAAAATACAAAGAATGATACATGGTTACTTGGCTCCAGTTGTGAAAGTACAACTTCTGAAGTATTACAATAAAGTTTCTAGTATTTTATTCACCAATAGAAAACTACTAAATAAGCATTCCACATAACCAAAATTGAGAAAAAATCTTCCCAGAAAGTTATTGCACATCATGTTCCTGTTTGTCAGTATCCAATGAAAGTATAGAATCTTTTTTTGTGGTGAGCTTTTCACTGGAGCCTTATAAGAGTTAAATTTGTGCAGCTGGAGACTAATAATCTATTAGATGCTTTGGACTCTGTTATTTACTTTATTTACTTCTACTTCATTCTACTCCAGAAGCCATTAAAAGTGAAAAATATATACTGGACTCTTTATCTGTGCACAGAACTGAAAGTAGCTCTCAATGGTTTTGTAAATAGCTATGAAATAAAAGCAAAGGAATCACTAAGGCAAAATAAAACTAAAGAACATATTACCCCAAAAATGTGCAATTGCCTTTGGTGAATTTGGAGATGAGGCAGAAGAGAAAATTTCTGGAATCTCAAGGATAGGACTCAGAAGAGGTTTCTTTGAAGCCATTTCTCTTTCCCCATATAAAGACTTTTTCGCTTTTCTCTTTCTTCTTTTCCCAAAGGTTGCACGTTTTGTTTTCTGAAGAGATCAAGAGGACCACATTAGAGCACAATGCAAACACAAGGATCCTTGTTGGAAGATACCACAAAGTAATTTGCACCATTACTAGATTTTATGGAAAATAATTATCTCCCTACAAATTATGCCCTGCTTGTTCTGCTCTCTTCACATTTATTTAAAAACTACAATATAAAGAATTATTTCTCCCATGAGATCTGATTTTTAACTTAACCAAATCAAGAAATCAAGCAAGTTTTTCAGATCAAAACTGCGTATTTCCAGTTTGAAAAGGATTATGTGCTTTCCTTTCCAACACACAAAAAGCTCAAATACTTCAGAGGCCTCACACCTTCATAACTCTTAAAGCAAACTGGCACATAACTGGGCAAGTTCAAAGAATTATCAGCTGTATGCAGTTGATAAGAGAACCACAAGCTAAAGTATCAAAAGTCGTGCTCTTCACTTCTGAAGTACCTTCTTTACCCTACAAGTATTGAAAGCCCTGCCGGTAAGCCCTAACAATACGGGTGTGACAGTAGCTCAAGGAAAACAGGTAAGAAGTATTGGCAGCATCAGGAAACAAAAACATCCTTTAGAAAATTTATAATATAAACATCAAAATAATCATGGAAAACATACAAGACAGAAGACTAATTGTGTGAGATGTTGGGACAGAGAAATAAAGGCAGTATTCACCAACTGCACTGGGCTGTCACTTACTTGCTTCTTTTTGGCAGCAGATACAGTCACGCTCTTTGGTCTTTGAAGTTCATTCTTCCTTGGATTTTTAATGTCTCTAGCATTCTTAGTGCTGGCTGTTCTTGAGATGCTACAATCATTCCCCTCAGAAATGGTGCTGTACCGCTGAAGAATAGGAATTTTAAGTTATTGGGGTGATGTTTATGTCTAGGTTCATGTTTCTCTTTTCAAAAAAGGAACACAGTGCAACAGCCCTCAGAACCCCTCTGTGATTACAGGTCAGTGACTGAAGCCCTTGATCCCATGAATGAAAGCCTATGGATATACCTCTTCCAACTTTCTGCCATGGCTAGACTCTTTGGGAAAGTTCCTGCAACAGTTAACAGAAATAGTAAACTTAAGAATCAGACTGTAATCCAAGTTGGTTTTAATAACTGAAAATCCACTTTCTGTCAAAAATGAGATTTCCTTAGCTGCACCAAGTGGAGATATTTCCATCTACCTGGATATCTATAATTCTCATATCTGAGGATGCAAAAGTTCTGATGTACTTTAACAGGTATACAAGAATATCCTTGTTGGAAGAAGTAGAGAAAACAAAACCCCACCACTGAAGAACCTCACCTTCCTTTTAGTAGAGGAGCAAGTCGTTTTCATGTCTGATTTGTCAGTTTCCGATTCTATGCAATATGAAAATAAGAATATTGGTTCAGATCAACAGAAGTCAATCATATCTTGAGGAAATTATTTACACCATTTTAACTTTATGCACAGCATGTTTAGATCTTAGCCCCGAGTAAGATTTTGTGCACACAGGGTTATCAAACATGGCAAGATAAAAAAAACACAAAAGACTTGCTTTACAAAGTAGATCAGAACAGAAGAAAATAATACTCAGTAACAAACTGATTAGCACCAAGTTTTCTTTGAGACACAAAATCACAAATATCCTCCTCTATTTTCTGATAGCTTTGCTCACTATTTTAAAACCATCAGTACAATATGGTAAATCCAGATGGTAAACCCAGTTATTTAAAGCAGTAAGCCTGATTAGATCGGCCACTTGTGTGGAAAAACACAAGCTCAAATAACATCCAGTTAATCTAAACAGTAGGCAAACATTGGCAGCTACTGCAATGACCTTTACAGGAAAGGAAGAGCATTTAACTTCAGGCACAATACATCCTATGTTGAACAAAAAAACAAAACAACACAACTGTGTCATCTCTCAGTTTTCAGATACAGAAAGATGTGCTGTCTAATGACAAAAATACGAGTCAAGGTTACCTTTTGTATTTTCAACAGGTAAGAGCTTTTCTGAAACAGAGCCCACCGGTAGCTCCTGAGGTGGCTCAATACATTCCTGTAAGATAAAGGAAAAAAAGTTAATTCATTGAACACTTAAAGAGACTGTGAGAAGCTGTTTGTGTAGTTGTAAAGAAAACAAAAACTTACATCAATGCAATCAAAGTCTGGCTGAGTTAATGGTTCTTCAGTGAGCCCTGCCCTTGTGAAAGGGCTGCCACGTTCTGACTCCGCATGGCAGACTGGTGTTGATCCTTTGCGCAGTGGAGTATTTGCAGGCAAAGTTTTATCAAATATTTCTGGGCTGAGATCTTCTCCAAAAGTCACTTTTTTCTTCTTTGCCCTTTTGGGCAAAGTTTCAGGTTCAGTTTTCTCTACTGCAATACAATACACCAACTGCTTAGCAGAGTTATAGCAGAGCTTTCACAGAGCAGAGACTTCAAGGCCTTTTCGCAGGTCTTAATATTCCCTAAATAATCACCCACCAACTAAACGACAAAATATTGCCCTTAGACATCAATTCTACAAGAATTTTTAGTTTGGCATTACTATAATACCAAGAAATGAGGAAAAAAAGAAAACAGAAGTCTAGAAAACACCAGCTATCTCTCAAGTTGTATCTGGTAACCGTAAAATCTCATGAATAAAATAAACTTTTTTTGTAATATTGGTATCAATATCACTATTTTTTATATTAAATATTTTCTGAAGTGTATTTTTTTTTTTTCCCTTGGTAACTTCAGTTTCCACTTCACACTGTACGTTACCACTCATGAGCTATTTCAGTGGTGGTTAATCCATAATACCCTTCAGATGTTGCAAATCTTCCAATTTACAGAACAACAGAAGGAAAAAAGAAAAACAAAACTGAATCAAACCTGTTTGCAGTGCTTCACAAATGTGATCAGAGACTGTAAAAGATTCACCTCCTCCTCTGTGAGCAGCATTGTTTGAATATTCCTATCAAATGTGATAACAGCATCTATTAAGTACCATTTAAGGATTGTCCTTTTTCATATCAAAAGTGAAAAGAACTTCCTCTGAAAGCAAAATCTATAATCAGTGCAACCCTTTAACAAACCTATTTGTTTTTCTGAGTAAAACTTAAAAGCATAAAAACAGATCTTCCCATAAAAAGAAAGCTTCAAACCAACCACGACACAAACAGATAATAACTGATAACCATCTCCGCTGCAAATATACAAATAGTCAGGAAGCATCTTAAAATATGAATCAATTTCTACTGTGATGTAAGTTAATTAACCAACCTCCATACAGTCTATCAGTTGCTTCACTGGTGTTTTCTTCAGCACAGATCGCAGCTGGGAGCCGCTCGGTGTGGATTCCCTTAATGAAGCAATCCTTGTTTGGAGCGGTGTGACAGGCGGCTCGCTTTCATCATATATCCCCACAATTAGTTCTTCTGCAAAATTAACCTTTTTCCTGCTTTGATCTGATGTGACATTACTTCTGACTTCTCTACTGATATGGTCAGGACTGAAATCTATAAAGCAAGTATACATGAAAATTAAAGACTGAAGTAAAATTGAGAAGCCTTCAGTATTAGCTCTAAGAAGAACATGTGTACACCCCTCAACAGTGTCTGTCAACTACCTTCAGTGTCTCACAAAAAATCCATTCTTCTCTGAATTTTTGCTGCTGTTGTGTCATTTTTACATTCCACATTTTGAGCAATTTATGAAATAAAAATGTGAAAATTGAGCGTTACATGAAGGATAAGATTTCTGGGGAGGATTTCTTTCCCCAGGAGTCTCTACACTCCCCTCTGCTTCACAAAATGCTCAACTATACTTTTCCTTAAGAATGGCCCAAACAACAAAACGAAGGGCTGAATGGACTGCAATATGAAGTAATTTTTGTTCCTGTTATTATAGGCTCCATTAGCTTCTATCTCAAACTTATTTCAGGTTTCCACTGCATTAAAAATTGTAGCCAAGATGATGGAGTGAGTGCTTGTTAAACATTTCTTTACAGACATTCTAATATTTATTTTCTTTCTTTAATAAGAATACAACAAGACTGTAACAGTGATGAGTCCTCTTACCATGGCTTGTTTCTAAGATATCTCTAATTAGAACAGCCTCCGAATACTCGATAGAATTGCCTTGCTTGTAAGTCCATTCCTAGGGAAGTTACAAGAATACAAAGATGATACAAATAAGCACACATATGATAAGGCAGAGGTCAAACTGACCTGCTGAGTTTTGTGAAGCACTTCACATTTCTGACATCTGTATTTGCTAAATGTGTGAATTCAATGTGCCACACAGTGACACAGCTGTGGACTCAAAAGGAATTTACACATATTTAAATGTTATTAATAGGATAAAATTAGCTTTCTCTGTAATTATCAGAATAACCTTGCTGACTAGGGCAGCTTACAGCTTTCTCACCATCCATAACATCAGCATCTATACCAGATGTTGCTTCCCTTAACAAGGCAAATTCTTACAAGGGAGATTTGCAGTGGTTTCCTGTCTTTGCCCACACTTGGATAAGTACCTTCGAAACAGCAGCCGGTTCAGTGACATCGTGCTGTAAAGACAAGATGGTGCATATCCTCCTACCAGACTTATTGGCCAAATTTTCTTTTAAATCAGTTCCACTGCAGTCAGACATGAAAGCTTTGCTCTTCTGATCCAGACTGTGTTCTTCTCTGACAGGTGCTTTGTTCTGAGCTACTGTGATTAAAAATAAACCACAATTTCATATTGTTCAGTTAACGCTATTTTTGTGTTTCTTCACACACATACACAAAAAAAGATTAAAGAAGCTATTTTTTGAATCAGTAAAAAAAAAAAACCATGAAATTTTTACTTCTACTTTGAAAATAACATTAGCAAATCTTCAAAAAATAAAGTTCTTCTATAAACGTTCTCAAGACCAGCATAGAATCACAGCAGTACAACCTTCTCACAGTTGCTACAGTACTGCCCTGACTTGCTTTTGCAATATGCACTTTTTTAATTAGGAAATAAGGAAATTCACAGTAATGGAACCTGATTTCTAAATGTACCTAAAAGCTGTTGAACTTCACATGACTGACTTCACATCACATTAAGGACAGGTAAGAGTTACAATCAAAACCAAGAAAACCTCAAGCCAAGCAAGGACTCCCAAACCATCATCAGCTCTCACAAAAGAAAACATTTTCAGAGTCGTTTCATATTTATTGGCTGAAGGGAAGACCTAATATTTAAGTCAATGAACTTACAGCAGCCATCTTCCTGAAGAGCAGCAGAATCTTGTGAGAGGCCAGAGAAACACGTCTTCCCTTCAGCTTCTTGAAGTGACTTAAAAGTTCTCTGAAAGATATCCATTTTGCTCCGCAGGGACCTGGCAAAGTGACAAGGACTAGCCTGCTAAAAGAAGAATCAATCTCAGCAGACACTTTTTCCAAGATGACATGCAATTTTTTTAGTTCTTATTCATGCCTTTGACATAAAGCACACTCAGGGAAGAAGCAAGAATTTTATATCACTGCTACTTTACTCATATAGTGAAAAACAAGTAAAAAAGAAACAATATTAAGAAATTTGTTGTTCTTCTTCTCTTTCCTAATCTGTCCCCCTAGGCCATTTCCAGAATTTATTTATTTACTGCGAGTCTACGTTGGTTTGAATTAAAAGCAAGTCTTGGTTTAAAATTGAAAAGAAAAAAAAAAAAAAGAAAAATCACTGATGTTAGTATTTACTTAAATCTGAGCCATCTAAGTTTAATTTGCCAGATATCTAAGTGCAGTGAATGCAGATCAATGATGGTTATGATAAGTGAAAATAGACAAAAAAGATTCCAGACTCTACTGAAAGAAAACCAGTATCAATTTTCTATTTTAAAATAAGGTGTCCAAGGAAAATGAACAAAATAAGGCCACAGTTATTTCTTCTACTGACCCCTTCCTTGGGCTTGTAGTCTCTTTCTGCAGCAGGTGTTAAATTGGAATACTTGCATATCAATCCCTATGGGGAATTAAAATGATGCATTAGACACTTGAGAACAACCCTCACCTGTGTAAAAGCTTCTTTTTGCCTGTTGCTTTTCTGCTGGGCAAGGTATTGAATGAGGGTATTGTTTTCAGGAGACCCCCGGGCTCCAATGGCTGATCTCCGTCTCAGCTTTAGTGCAGCTGGAGACTTAGCTGAAATGAAGGCAGGATGAAAAAAATACAGTGAAGATGTGCAGCTGAACACTGTTTTAATGTTTTTGTTGTTGTTGTCGTTGTTGTTTTAAGAGTGTTTTATGCTACTTATGGAAACAATCTTATTTAGCTGCTCAGCTCAGAAAACTGTTAAGAGAACCATAGAATCACCAAGGGTGGAAAAGACTGACAAGATCATCCAGTCAATCCCTTCTCTTTCATGTTGTTTTTCAATCAAGTCCCTAAAAAGAGATTCTAAAACTGTGTGCAACAGAAAAATAAGAGGTGGACCTCTGTTTTTCCAGGTAAGAAAATAAGAAAGAATAAAAAGCAACTGTACCATATACCAAGAGAGAAAGTGTTTATTTTGTTTTTTAATTGCGAATCAAGGAACACAACACTTGCAGGGCTCATCTGACTACTCCCATATTAAATTCGCTGACAGATGATCACCAGAACAGAAGAAAAGTAAAATAGAGAATTAGAGCAAACAGGGAATGAAGTTGAATTCCTACCCTTGGACTTCCTCTAACTCAGCTGGTCACCATGAACCTGACTGAACTCTGAAGCTTTTGATAAGGGATTGGACTGGACTGCCCTAGGAGAACAGCAGGCAGCACTGATCACTCCAGCCTTGCCTTACCTGTAGATCCATTAATAAAGCTTTCTGGAGTAATCCCCAAATCAGCAGTTGTTACAGTTGCAAAATCAATGCTTTTCCTGCTCTGTTTCTCCGATAATCCACAGCAGGATTTTTCTTCTGCTTTGCCTCTTGCAGGCATCGAGTAGCACTCATCTCCCAGAGGCACGGGTCCACCTGAAACGTTCTCCTTGCTGCTCAGTGGCCAGGCAGCTTCACCAACCGCAGCCCTTTTCGCAGTATCGGAGGGGCACTCTGCCCACTGACGGCTCTCAGCATCGTGGTGCGACTCCTGCTCTCGGCCTTCAGCCCCATTGCTCGCGTTCTCTTTCTCAGACGCCATTTAGGCTCTGGGCTCAGTCACTCTGCAAACCTTCCACTCTTCTGACTAGGATCCCTGCCTTCACTGCAGGATTTCTGCTCTCACTGCCTGCAGCTTCCAGCACAGCCTTTATCACCTCTAACCACGTTGTGTCTTAAGCCTAAAAGACCACCGACTCGCTCCTTGTCCTCCTATAACTCCAGCTCCCTGCCAAGAAGGACAACAAGTTTTAAGTTATTTGATAAGGAAAAGAGTCCTGTGACGAGGTGCAACGTCTGCAGATCCAGGAATTCCCTGAGGGGGGAACAGGGAAAGCCTTCAGCGCAGGGCACGGACAGAACCGGGCAGGGAACCGCAGGGCCGTGCCTTTAGTTTGTGACAGACGTAGGAAGCCCACGTTGTAAACGCAGCCACACCGCAACCGCCACACAGCAGGCACGAGCAGCTTAAGGCGGAATGGCGGCCGTTCGGGACGCTCCCATCTTTCGCGCTCAGCTTCTCAGATTTTACAGCTCAGGGCAACGGGCCGGGTGCCTGGGGTCCCGCTTTTGGCCTACGCGGCCACGCGTTCGGCTCTACGGACGGACCACGGAGCGACCACAGCGGGGAATCCCTCACCCCCCTCAGTGCTTCCCGCCCCTCCCGCCACCAGCCCCGCTCGCGCACGAACAGCGGCAGCTCACTAACCGTTGCCCTCGCGCCGCGGTGCCATTTTGAAAGCAACGGTCGGCGCCGCGAGCCGCGCCCGCGTGACAGCGCGCACCAATCGCGGGCAGCGCTCGGCTTCAAGGACCCAGCTCCTTCTTTGATTGGCTGTCGGCAGCGCTGCTCCCGCCCCCCAACCCGCCCACCCGCCTTTTCCCCGCCTCTCCCGTGGGGCGCATTTCTCATTGGCCAGCGGCTTGGCTGCGATTGGTCTTAGTTCCCGTCGCTCAGAGAGCGCTGCCTTCCGGGTTCGGCGGCAGGAGGAGCGGGGCGCCGCCGGCGCAGCATGAGGCGGGTGACGCTGTTCGTTAACGGCAGCCCCCGGAACGGGAAGGTGAGGGGCGGGGGTTGCGGCCTGCGGGTCGGCTCGGGGAGCCCGTACGCGGGTTTCTGAGGTGTTCCGCTTCTCTCTGCGCGGTTCGGGGCTGCAGGGCTGCCCGCTGCGGCCGCGGTTTGGGCGCTGGGGCCTGGGGTTGGGGCCGGGCTGGGGCTCGGGTCTGTGTGTGGGGCTGTGAAGATGAGCGCCGAGCTGCTGGCTGCCTGCGGTGCAGCTCCTCTTTAGGGGTGCTGTGCTGGTGGAGCCGTGCCATAACAGGTCAGCGGTGTGCTGCGGCCTTCCTGTGCTGTGCCTCACGTTGGGTAGCTGACAGGTAATCAATCCTCCTTCCGCTCTGCTCAGAGCTGCGAGGCAATGTCTGTAGTGAAAGCAGCTCAGGTTTTAAGGCCCAGCTTTGCTCTGGGGTGACAGCAGCAGCCCCAGCGAGGCTCCCTTCTCTTTGCAGGTGGTGGCTGTTTATGGCACACTGTCAGATTTGCTGTCTGTGGCAAGCAATAAGCTGGGAATCAAAGCAACCAGTGTTTACAATGGGAAAGGTGGACTCATCGATGATATTGCTTTGATTAGGTAAGGTTGATCCCATAAATGCTAAATCATGGATGGAGATTAATAGCCTGCTAATGCTCTAAGGGCTGGAGCACCTTTCTTATGAAGAAGGGCTAAGGGAGGTGGGCTTGTCAAGCTTGGAGAAGACTCCAAAGAGATCTCATGGTGGCCTTTCAGTACTGGAAGGGAGTTTACATGCAAGAGGGGGGGGGACTGACTTCTTACATGCTGTAATAAGACAGAGGGGAATAGCTTTAAACTAAAAGACAAGATCTAGGTTGGATGTTAGGAAGAAGCTGCTTACTCAGAGGGTGCTGAGGCTCTGGCAGTGCTGCCCACAGAAGCTGTGGATGCCCCATCCTTGCAGTTGTTGGAAGGGGGGAGCTGGATGGGGCCCTGGACAGCCTGATCTGGTGGGGGTGAACAGCCCACGGCAGGGGGATTGGAGCTCCATGGTCTTTAAAGGCCCTTCCTAAGCCATTCTGTGAATAACAAGTGCTTTTCATAAAACCAGGTCTTTTCCAGCCAGTGTACTCAATGAATACTCAACTCAAGGAAAAATAATGCTGTCTACAGAGCATCAAAGAATTTCTATTTCAGTGGATCTGCCTTTAATGCAGGCTGCATTCTGTGCTTTTTAATGTCCCTCTGAGTGGATTCACAAATTCCAGGAAGTCCCAATAGCCTGTTCAGCTCTCAGATGAGATTTTTTTGGAAAGGAGACAAACTGTGGCATGGCTTTGGCTTCATGTAACACTAAACCCCTCAGAGTGGGGAGCAAAGGAACTATTTCATAAAACTAAAGCTGCTGAATATCAGAAGTGATCCCTACCTGGCTGATACAGGTCTCTATTGGTAGCATCTCTAGTGCAGCTGGTAGAATTGCAGTCATCTGGAACCTACAAAATTAAGAGAACAATCAGGTTTTTAATTCTAACTAATGGCATCTGATCATCACTGATCATTTGATCATTTAAGTTCTTTACTAGGAGAGTGGTTGGGTCCTGGAATAGGCTGCCCAGGGAGGTTGTGGATGCCCCGTCCTTGGAGGTGTTCAAGACCAGGTTGGACAGGGCTCTGGGCAACCTGATCTAGTAAAGGTGTATGTTTGGTGGCCCTGCTAGGCAGGGGGGTTGGAACTACATGATCCTTGAGGTCCCTTCCAACCCGGGTCATTCTGTGATTCTGTGATCACGTACCTGAAACTAATCAGTAGGGGATCCCAGTGTCACTTAGATGAACAAAAGCTGTTTAATCTTGTTTTGTTTCTTTTCCCCTTGCCCTGTCCCCTTCCAGAGATGATGATGTTCTGTTTGTCTGTGAAGGGGAACCATTCATTGGTAAGTCTCTCATTCTTCAGCATTCTGTTTACATAGGCAGATAGTGACAGGATAAGGGGAAATGGATTTAAACTAAAAGAGGGAAAAATTAGTTTAGATATTAAGAGGAAATTCTATACTCAGAGGGCAGTGAGGCCCTGGCACTGCTGCCTAGGGGAGCTGTGGGTACTTCATTCCTGGTGGTACCCCAGGCCAGGCTGGATGGAACCCTGGGTACCCACCTTATGGCAGTGGCAGGGGATGAGTGGGCTCTGAGGTCCCTCCAACTGAAGCCACTCTATGATTCTATGCTTTGCTTTAGTGTAGATTTTAAATTTAATTTTCTGGTGTTTTTGGAAACCCGTTACCAGATGGAGGATATGGAAACATTCACAATTCTAACATCTGTGTTCTTATCATCTATATAGATCCTCAGACTGATGCAAGACCTCATGAAGAGCTAACAGGGGCACACACAGACTGGTTAACACTTAATGTTGGAGGTCGATACTTCACCACCACACGGTAAAAATGGGGCTAGTTGAGCTGGAATTACTTTCAGTAAGGTTGCTGTAGTAGTTGGTGTGTGTATAGGTAGTGAGACTTTAGATGTTCATGAGAAAGAACAAGAAAAGTCATTTGCTATGGAGTAGGGGACCTTTTCCTTTTTCAATATTAGGCATTTGTTGCCACCATTCTGAAATGAATTCTTAAACAGTTCACACATGTGCTAACAGTGGTGAAAAGCCTGAACAGGCCTGCATTTATCCCTGAAATAATTCAGCTAATGAAGTGCTTTGTATTTAAAATACCTTTGATACACCTTAGATCAGAAGTGTGGTTTGTTATCTCTTCTGAAATTAAACCAGTACAGAGTTGGAATGCATATCACGCACCATTAAGTACCGTCAAGGTGCCAAGGAAATGCATTCCCTCCAGCAAATGGGTCTTGTAGCAAAACTTTCCATTTGAAAAAATAAAATTGCACTGCCTTTATTTTCTAGGAGTACTTTGGTTAATAAAGAACCTGACAGTATGTTGGCCCACATGTTTAAAGATAAAGGTTAGTATCTGGAAATAAAACTCACCCTTCAAGCTAACGAATAGCCAAACAGGTAAAAGGCACTATTAAGTTAAAGGTCTTATTTATATGTTAAAGTATTAAAAGTATGTTAAAGCATCAAAGCACAACATATGATCATCTCGTGAATTGAAAATAGAACTCCCACCCAGAGTTAATACTTTAAACTAGAAAAAAAGACTGTAGACTTGACTGTTGGGTTTTACTCAGTTTTATGGACACCAAATGAGATGTGTTTACCAATCCAGGGCAGATTAAAATCTTAATGCTGCTTTTACTCTAGTAATGGTTCTTAGGCACATTGTGAAATGTGTTTTTGCTATTTATAGCAGGAAGGGGATGTAGCTGTAAATATAAGGGGAATTTTCCCCTCCACTCCTATTTTCCTTACTTCTCTCTAAGAAATGCCCTTTCGTGTGGGAGGCTTCAATCCTGTAACCCCTTGGTGGTAACAACCTGAAACTTGAAGCAAACACTTTCAGATTTAATTATGTGTATTTTGTGGCAACAGATGCTTGGGGAAATAAGCAAGATCACAGAGGAGCATTCCTAATTGATCGCAGCCCAGAGTATTTTGAGCCTATTTTGAACTATTTGCGTCATGGACAGCTCATTGTAAATGATGGCATCAACCTGCTAGGTGGGTATTGCCTGTATGATATCTCCTAAGTTAATATTCTTTAAAAGTCTAACTTTGTCCCGAGGTAAACATGATAAAATCACTGGGGCTTGTATTTGCTTATCTAAATGTTTGATACTTTACTGTGGAGAATTTATTCCCAAACAGTGCCCTGAATTTGATATCTTAATACTTATATTTGAAACTCATTTTTTCTTCTTGACTGGAAGCTCAGTTTTCCTCTGTCCCATTACAATGTGATATTATGTGCATGGCTGATGGTTCTACTAGCTCATGCATTTGTTAGGCATTTCCTAAGGTTCAGCAGGTGCTCTGTTCATCTGTTGGCTGTAGATAAATTGAATTGGCAGTCTTCTGATAGTAAGGTTAGATTAACCTGAAGCTTATGTTTTTGGCTTGGCTATACACTGCCTTCTCCAGTAAGGGAAGAGTGTATCTTGTTTAATGGCTCCATGTAAATAACAAATAACTGCTTTGTTTTGTTAGGTGTTTTGGAAGAAGCCAGGTTTTTTGGTATCGATTCATTAATTGAACATCTAGAAATAGCTATTAAGGTAACTTGCTTGCTTTTATACATGAATGTGCATGTCCTGCTCTTCCAGGCAATATACAATTTAGTCCTATCCGTATTAGCTTGTAAACAACTCTTTCAACAGAACTCACAGCCAGCAGAGGACCACTCTCCTATATCTCGAAAAGAGTTTGTGCGATTCCTGCTGGCAACCCCAACCAAGTCTGAGCTGCGATGTCAGGTGTGGAAATGCAAAGTTTGCCTCAATCTGTAGTGTTGGTGTCAGGTGTTGGAATGCCCTGCAGCATCACGTGATGATGTGAAATTCAAACATGTGCTTCCCCACCCTTGCCTTCCTCTTTTTAACTGAGTTTTGATTCCAAGCTGTGGCAGAGAAACTTTAGTATGAAATTTGAGTGCAGTGTGTCACTCCTTTACTTTAGATCAGTTTGTTAAGCTGTTCTGTTTAAATGTAGGATGCACTCCAATAACTAAAGTCAGTGCTTTACAGCTTTGCATTAGCTTTAGTCTTATGTAATAGAATAGGTGCTCTTGTTGTGTATGCATCTTTGCGTGTGAGAAATGATGCTCTTAACTGTTCTGTATTCAGAGCTACACCTGACCTTTTGTAACTTTTGGGGTTGGTTTTGGTTTTAGGGTCTCAATTTCAGTGGAGCAGATCTTTCACGACTAGATCTTCGATATATCAACTTCAAGATGGCTAACCTAAGCCGCTGCAACCTCGCCCATGCCAATTTATGTTGTGCAAATCTTGAAAGAGCTGACCTCTCTGGATCGGTGCTTGATGTAAGAATTGTGCTGTGGAAGGTTTGGGCTGTCCTGTTAAGAGGAATAAGTTGGGGAGAGGGGAGAAGGGAGAAGGAGGGTTTGTTGTCCCAATGAAGTAGTGTCAAATTCTTACGCTGCCTCGAAACAATAAGCTGTTGTGCTTTAGAAGATTTGCTTCCTAAGCATATATGAAGACTTCAGCCTGACTACTTCTGGCATTGTTCAGTTCTGCACTTGCATGAATTTCACTGATGCATTTATCTCTCATCAGTGTGCGAACCTCCAAGGGGTGAAGATGTTGTGTTCCAATGCAGAAGGAGCATCTCTAAAAGGGTGCAATTTTGAAGACCCATCAGGCATTAAAGCTAATTTGGAAGGTAAGAGGTTTTTGTGTGTTAAGTATTTCATGGAAACTGAGCTGCATGCATTTTAAGATCCATGTATTATGTACAAGATTGAGCCATGGTTGGTGCAATTCATGTTTACATTAGAAGAGCCATACACATATGTAAGACTGAGTGCAACTGTATAATCATTACATGTAGGTACCAATTTACATGGCACTGAAAAGGCATTTCTCTGGAATTCCATGTTTCTAACTGTTCTTCCTTTGTAAAAGTACTTCTGTGTTCCAGGTGCTAACCTGAAAGGTGTTGACATGGAAGGCAGTCAAATGACAGGAATTAACCTCAGAGTTGCAACACTGAAAAATGCAAAACTAAAGAACTGTAATCTTAGAGGAGCAACTTTAGCAGGAACTGATTTGGAAGTGAGTTACAATTCATTTTATATGCTAAATGGTCAACTGATAGAATTCTGGGGATTGCTGGCATTCAGCAAAACCAGATCCAGTTGTTACTGTGAAAAGCAATCACTGTCTTACTTTAGTTCTAGTTGTATCTTGTGACAGAGAAAGGAGATTGAAGTTATAGAAGCATACATGGCTTCTGCATGAAGGCATTTAAAGTTTTTGAGCCCCAAGGTCTGTGTGCATTCAACTAATGCTTGATTTCTTTTACCCTTTAGAACTGTGATCTTTCAGGTTGTGATCTACAAGAAGCTAATTTGAGGGGATCGAACGTGAAAGGAGCTATTTTTGAGGAGATGCTGACACCTTTGCACATGTCTCAGAGCGTCAGATAGGGAAGAGAACATGCTAAAGAGGAAGGAATCAAAACATGGCGACTTTCTTCATGTCCTCCCCTTATTAAGTTAGAAGTATTGGTTATTAGACAATTTATATTTGCAGTAGTGCCTAAGTGAACTATTTTGATTGCTTTTTGGGGAGGGAGCTTTAACTGAAAAGGTAGAAATAGATAAATGCTGTTTCTACCTCTGAACAGAGTGAGGAAGTGGACTGGTTCTAGGATCAGTATGTGTAACTTTTTGTTGACAAGCATTGCCTCACTTTGGAATTCATTTTAATTTATAAAGCACAATATATGCAATTCTATTTATTAAATCTGTAGCTGCAATATAAATAGAAAATGTTTTTCATGTATAGTAGCATCAAAGTTCAGGTTTACAGTTAGGCTAACTGTAAATACACTAGTTTCTTCATTCATGCACAGTACATTAAATGAAATGTGGTTTAGATAATGTCTACAGGATGTTTTCAGGTACTCTTCTGGGTTGAAAACAGTCGTTAACTGTCATCATAGGTAATATATTGCCTTGTAGTAGTTAGGATTCAGGTATAGAACAGCTTTATTCTAAAATGTGCTGTGGAAGCTGCTTCCACTGAAGGGATCTGCATCCACAGCAGATTTGCTTATAACAAAACCATCCTTGTTTAAAACTGGGATTGCTTACTGAATCTATTTCAAATTAGTATATGATTGCACTATCAATTACAGCTGCTAAGGAAACATTCTCTTGCTTTCAAATGTCCTATCAATTCCCAACCTGGAGTACCTGTATGTTTTCTTTGTTCTTGGTGGGGAATTAAATGTACATAGGAAAATCCAATCCACTGTCAGCAGAGATGAGCACTGCAGCCACAGCACCCACTCCTTCCTCCCCTGCCATGGCTCCAGTATATGAATAAGTGGCACTTGTTTCCCTTCCATGTACTATGCAAATACTGTTGTACACTGCATCCTTGACCACGTGGGCATAATCCTTTCCCCAGTCAGATGTCAGTACACCACTTTGGGCCTGCTTAAAAGTGGCTGTGAAAGCCTCTTTGGATGGGATGGCGTGCCCCTTCCACAGCTGCTTTACATGTGAGCAAGTATGGAATTATGTGACTTCTGCAGTGCAGAGAGCCCCACAGCACTTCTTTAGGTGGTGGGGCACTTCATCTCACAAGCTGTTTCACTGTAGTATCAAGCTGAGTTCTCATCTAATGTTTATCTTATACACAATCAAAAAGCACATGAAGAAACTATACCAAAAAAGGTGCAGCAAGAGCTCTTACCTCAGACGCTTCTTTAAAATACCCCAAAGTTAAAACTAACATTGAAAACAGAACTGTTACTGAAGTCCAGAACAGATGTATCCTAACACAGAACACGATCTGTTAGCAGTGGTTTGAGTTCCAGTTATTTGGTGCGTTGCCTCTTACATGCAGTGCAGAGTTTCCCATCCTCTGATGTCATATTTGCAGTCTCAGTGGTTGCTATGAAAATGCTGCTTTGCTGTTAGCCTAGAAAGATCAGTTTAGGAACAGTTTATGATGTGTTTGGGGGAGAAGTGTGGGATTATTATCAAGTTGAGTTTGATGATACTCAGGCATATCATGTGAACTTCCTGGACTCAAAATCCTACAGCCCTGTGGTTCGGAATTGGGATTTCTTTTCTGGATTCCCTGGCCTCTTTAATTTGGCTCTAGGATAACACCCTATCCTTGGTCAAAAACGTCCATAGGGAAGTACTTCATGATTTTTGGAGTCCTGTCTCCCACCTCATCACTTTCACTGAGTGATGTACGTGTTGCAGAAGAAGAAGATTCTTAGGGCTAGAGAAACAAATGAATTATTTTTCTTTATCATATTTTGTAGCTAGAAGTAAAATATTGTATGGGAAAATATATTTTCATAATCACTGTGTATAAAATATATTTGAACTTTCACTGAAGCACTATGTTTTAAATAATCACTGCATGTGGCATCATTCATTTGCAGATGAATTTAAGGTACCTCTTTTGCTATGACAGAGCTGTATGAATAGCCTCAAGTGGCATGTGCAGAACACGCAGGTTCCAGCCTAATTCAGTTTGCATTAATAAAAATGGGAAATACACGAGTGTCTTTGTCTTACTTGAATTTTACTTAGCAGGACAAGAAGTTAGAAAAGATGCCGGATCTTAAAATTCACCTCTGCTTGTAGGCAGACTGTAACTAAAGTTGACTTGTGCCTTCCATGAGACCCTTAGCCTGGATTTGTATGCACTCTCTCCAAAGGATTACTCAGCATCTACTTCATTACTTACTTTATGAAAGACAGAATTTTAGACATCTCTTTTTTCAAGCAGGCAGTTTGTGCTCTATGGCAGAAAGCAGAAGAGTTTATGCTCAAGAATAAAGTTTACCTGTTAGAAAAGCAAACACAAGACTTACAGAAAGTCAACATTTAGGAGCAATTTTGGAGAGTCTATGCCAACCATATTTACCAGTGGCTGAAATGGAAGAGAGGTCATGTGCAAAACCCAGCTCTACTCTTTGATTTCTTCTGCCTGAAGCTCTCCCAGACCTTGGATCAGCCTTCCACGTGGGCTCCACCTCTGCCAAAATCGGAGTCCTTTGTTGGTTTCCATTACACGGGGCTATGGAAATAATTGTGGGCAAACAGAACCAGCTGTAGTCTTCTCCCCAACCTCCCACCTCCTTTCTGTAACTTGGGACCACAGCCCAGAGCTGAACATGAGACAGGAACAGCTTGTTCGCCGCTGTGGCTCCTTCCTGATGTGCTTCAGGAGCAGCTCTAAGGAGACCCGCTGAGAAGCACAGCTGCTGGCTGCCAGCGAGGGCAGGCTGGCAGACTTGGCTTCAGATGGTGGGTTAATAAGAGGTGCAATTACCTGGCTAAGCAGGCCCCTTCCCTTCTTTAAATGCCATCTTTCAGGATGACCAAAATCTTCCATTTCCTTTGCAATGTTTATTTCTGCTAGGAAGAGCAGGGAAGGAAGTAGTCATAAAACAGAAAATCTCCCTTCTCAAGTGATCTGCCTACGCTAAGGTAACCTTTCTCCCACTGAAACCAACTATTTTCACAGCTTGATCAGTTTATCAGCTGAACTACTGCTGGCTCCTCTTGCTGTGAGTAGGAGCATTACAGCAGGAAGAATTACTCTGCTAGTCACTAAATCCTCCTCCAACTATTTACTTATTAAATTACATTTAATCCATTAATCTCAAAGAGGTCACAGGGGCAGGAAGAGAGGATGTTTAAAGACCACTAAACATGATACACCCAATTGCACATAAAACAGTGCAGAGCAAGGCAAGACAGTGGCCAGGTGGATAAAAAAAATCAGGTTTCTGCCATCAAAATTATTGAATTTGACTTCTGAACGCAGGTGGCTTCCACGACCTCTTCAAAAGCTGCAGTGCACAAAGTCTCAAGAATAAAAAAGCTCCAAAAGTGTTTTGATGCCTAACTTCACACACCCATATATATGTATCTGTATATACATATATATATATGCATATGAATAAGATTCTCCATTGCATGTATACAGAGGGTCCTATTCAAGCAAGAGAGCCCCTTCCCCAGCACATTCGCAACCTCATCATGGTGTCTATTTGATCCATTTAGTACTGCTTTGCATTTTATAGGGCTCAGATCATGAAGGCATTTTTATTTAAGCATTAAGGACTTACAGAAGAGCATACAAAGTGCCACGTGCTTGTGCAACCTCTTCTTTATGCACTGAAGGTCTGTTTGCATCTGATATAGAGAGAATAAACCGAATTCTTCATCCATTTCAACCCCTATAAGGCACTCTTCAGAAATTCAAACCCACACAAGAGCTTTTGCTTATTGCTAAAAAACCAGAAGCCATTGAAAGACCATCTATTTTCCATGGGGCAACAGCAGCCAGGTAGGTTTGAACATCAGGTTTACGGCCTCTTAAAAGGAAAGCTGTAACTTTCATGGCTCTGAGAGAAAACAGCTGTAGGTAACAGCTACACCCAGCTGCTCCAATTATGTTCTTTACTTTTTTAGTACATGACAGCAGCTTTAAGAACAAAATTGCAGTCTGTAGGATAGAATGAGGCAGTGTTACCTGCTGTGAAGGGTTTGGTGGTGGGGTGGCTGGATATAAAGGAAGACAGCAAGCCAACTCACGGGACATTTTCCAGCGGGGAAGAGTTGGAGAGATTCTGCAGCCTCTCTCAGCAAGCAGGTAATGTACTTGAACAGCACGCCGTATCCATTTCACCTTTTCAGTCCTTACAGATGCTTGCACTGGAAGGAACTTGCATTAGAAGGCACTGCAAAGAGCACTTCTTAGAGCAGAAACTGGCTACACCAAACCCGTCTGTCAAATATCAACAGGGATTTTCACTGAACCTTTGAGGTCCAGGTGTTCCTAAAGCTCTGAAATGGCGCTCAAAAATCCTGATTTAGATCTCTATCCAAATGTCTCGGATGTCAGATCTCTTTGTGATGACCTAACCCACGCTCTGAGGGGCTCAGAACCCAGCTGTGACCCACGCGTAGGCGCAGCGCCACCGGGGTGCAGGAGGTCGGAGCTGAAGATCCACTCCAGAAACTTTCCCATGATTCTGTAAGATAAGAATTGAGCTGTGATGACACAGGACCAGAAATACACTTTGTTGTCTCATCACAGAATGGAGAAGTCCAGGAAGATCTTGGTGGGTGCCCTCCTGTTTACCACGTCTGTGGCAATCTGCTTGGCTCAACACTGGTCTTACGGCCTGCAACCGGGAGGAAAAAGGAACGCTGAAAATCTGGTGGAATCATTTCAGGAGGTAAGTTCAGGACTGTAAAACAGTGCTTGTTTTTGCTATGATCCCTTCTCTCTACTAGATGCAAGCAAACAGCCATACGGCAGTGTCAGAGGTGACAGACTTTACTGGGAGCCCCTCTCTCTCAACACACCTGTGTGTATTACACACATACACGTGTAGACTTGGTGTCAAGTAGGAACGGGAAAGCAGGTCGTGCTGTGGTGGTACGGTGATTACTGAGAGCCTTGCACACACAGCAGTGCTTCTGTGACAGACAGAAAGCTTTGTCAGTTTGCTCTGAAGGAGGGATGGAAGTCTGATTCCAGGTCAAACTTGATTTCACCATCCCTTGTTTGAGCTGCCCTTCTGATCAGCTGCTTTGTGACAGCATCCATCCATCTCCATGAGAATGGAGCAATGGCAGCTGGTGCGGGATTCGATGGCAAGTGCTTCACTGAAGGCCTCAAACCACAAAGCAGATGGGAAAGGTTCTGTCCACCAATGGCTTTTCTTATGCTTTCTAATATCTCACGTGTACTCCCTTGTAACTACAGTTCCAACATTCTACAGCTGTTATAGCACCTGTATGACATGTAGGAAAGAGGTAAATGCAACCGTGCAGTGGAAACTTTGCCTTTAACTTGGGGAGATTTGCCTTAGGAGAAAAATCTATTTTCATGAAGGCTGTGTTTATTCCCCATTCAGATTGAAAATGAAATGGAAAATCTTGGAGAAGTGCAGAAGGCTGAATGCCCTGGATCCTACCAGCATCCCAGGCTGAGCAACCTGAAGGAAACCATGGTAAGTAGCGTGGTTTTTCTCTTATTGCTGTGGGAAAATCTCAGAGCAGTCCAGGCTGGGAAAGCATGGGGTGGAGGGGTGCGAGTGGTGGGGGAGAAGAGGCAGGAAAGCTTAGTTCACACGTGGCAAACCCAGCTTTGCATCATTCTCAGTATGTCCAAGTTATGGCGCTAGAATATGGCCACATTAATCTTGATGCTCCTGCTATAACTATGTCATTACTTACTGAATTAAAACCAAAATAAAGCACGTACTTCCTTCATACAAATGTAGGCAGCATTCGCAGATGCTTAACTTCAAAGGCACGCTTTGCCAGCTGAAGGATTGAGCCATATGGAAGTGCTGCTCCCAAGGTCCCTGGACTGGGAAATGTATTTTCCATTAGATGCTCTAATGCAGTGACAGCAGAGACTTCACATACACACGATCTGCCACAGAAAGAACACTCTCAAGCAGAAGAGTGCTCTTCAAACAATATAGCAGCACCTTGACCTGCCCAGATGGTCCCCACTTTCTGGGAAATATCTCTGAGTTGTCCTAAAGTTGTAACTCTCCATCTACAATTAATTTTTGAAGCCCAAACCAAAAAATTTCTATTACATAACTCTCACCTCTGAATACACACTCAAACACACACTTGGCATATCTTGTTCCTGTGGTATAGCCTGAAATGTGTGGCTTTCTTACTTCTACCTGCTTAATGATGCTGAAAACAAATTAAAGCTTTTCCAGATGTAGGTTTTCCAACGTTAACACATTCCTGAAGTTGACATGGGAGCATTATGCAATGAGAGGGGAGGCGTCAGGAAACAAACCAGCCCATGGAAACAGCTTTTCAGGTTGCCTTCATCACTTCCTGGAGCTGCCAGTAGTGAGCAAAGAAATACAATGAGCTGAGATACAAAAGGGAAAGAATAACACACTGAGTACCTCTACCCAAAACACCTCGGGCTTTCAGTTCCGAGGGAACAACATATATAAATGCACAGAGAGGAGACCAGGTCCAGCAGGATGTGACACAGGAACTCTGTTTCCATTCAAAAAGAACCAACGTATGCAGACATGGGAACAGGACAACTGTCCCACCCTGTACCAATCCTGCAAGCACAGCTTTCTTGTCCTTGGTATCTTGGCCAGCTGCTTCAGTTGACAGAGCCATTTTGCATAGTGATGCTTTGTATAAGTCCATGCCAAAATGGAGTGTTCTGCAGCTGCTGGGCTGCCCTCTAAGCTGCTGTGGTGATGGGCCCCTTAACAGATGTAAAGCTGGTCACGCACTTTGGGATGAAAAGGGCCATTATAAGTGTCAGTTACATTATCCTGCATGATCGGATCCATGGGCAGGTGGCAGAGGGGTCACGTCGGGTCAGATTTATGTCATTCTAATCCTCCTTCCAACAGAGACCTCAATAGGAATATGCTAGCATCTGAGCAGGCTTTAAAATTCCATCATCAAAGTTCTTTCTTCTCTTTTAAAATAGTATATGGTGTGTGCTTACAGGCAGGCCTGATCGAAGGAGAAGCCAGAAGAAAGAAGATTTAAATCCACACAGTCAACAACAGACCCAGAATAAAATTTCAAAGCAGTGTTGAAAAGAGTTCCTCCTGCTTCTGCTTTGATTGCAATATGTGAATAAATACTGTGAAATCAATTGGGAATAGTAGAAGATGCTGTTGTCTAGATGACTTGCTTGTAGGTAAAAGAAAACACGTTGCAGTCCAGTGGTGAGGAATCAGCTCTATGGGGTTGGCTTTGCATTCTATAATGAGAGCTTGGCAGTGACAACTTTTGCTTCACACCCACACACGATGCCTGGGCATTGTCTGATCACAACATAATACAACTTCATCACAGATTACAAATAATTTTACTGCTGGAATGGAATTCTGCTCACACATCAGTAGACCACACGTGAAGGACTTTTGTCTGCTTCATTTTTTTACTGGTTCACACATAAAAACTACATTTATATTAAAAAGGTATTTACAAACTTTACAATAGTTAATACATTAAAAAAAATTATACACCTTGCTTTACAGACCTAGTGAATCCTGGCATTTACCCAGAGAGATGCAACCTCCTTTCCCCACGCTTAGTTCCTACCCTTCCTTCAGAGCCAGTTTAAAAGCTCTATTTTCTGCTGCTTCAACTGCAGAGGATGAAAAGAGGAAAAAAGGATTTGCAGCCTGGAGAGGTGGCTGTTTCCTAACTAAACCATCACACACAGCATCTCTAACTGTTAACAAGGACATGTTACACAACACCCACGTTCTCCCGAACTCAAGACAAACACGTCCCATGGTTCCTCATGTCATTCAAATCTTTACAATACCAACAGGGAACGACTACATCCACTGACACCGTGGATCCTGGGGTCGCACCACGCCAGGACCCTCATTCTGCTCCAACTGAGATATCCATCCTCACATCGAAACCAGCTAAATGCACTCTGCAATGCACTGTGAAGATTAATGAGAACATTAACAGGAGCAGAACTGGTTGAACCTCGCGTGCTTCTGAACAGCCCACCTCTTACTGTGCAAGAAATGAAATCACATCTATGTGTGGTTTGTTTTTTTCCTGACTCAGACCCAGACAAAGCTCACGCCGTGTCACTAGATAAGGTACTCTGCAGTGGTGAACATAAGATAGAGAAGTTTTTAATTAAAAGAAACAAACAAAAAAAAGCCAGTAGTAGTCAGGAATGTTTTTCCATTTGAGAAAAGGTTACAGTTAAGTTACAGACATTTCAAAACTTCTTCTTTCCATTTACAATTATAAAAATAAATAAGGAGAGGAAATCCGAGCCGTTATCACCACAGAGTCAACCTGCTGCTCATGGGCTGCACAGCGTGGTGGGGATTGGACACAGGTTCTCAACAACTGCTACATGCACACGATGGCATTTCTGCTGCTGCAGATCACAGAGCTGTTCTCAGTGGAATCGGTGTCCTTTCCTAATCCAATAATCCACTGAAATGGAAAGCTGTCTGTTTCTCTCTTCCCTGATGCGGATGAGAGCCTGTAGCATTTTTAAAGGAATTTATCACAGCGTGACGAGTTTTAATTAAAAGCTCCAGAAAACAAGGGTTGAGCGTATTTCTCCAAAGGAAAAATATCCTCTGTCTATGACTTGAAATTCACCACTAGCTGAGGACAGCGTGGATTTGAGATGGGATTCAGATCTTGTCTCCTCTGCACACTGCATTTTGAACTTGATCTTATTCCAAGCTAGGAGCTGGGCACAAATGCCACTGTTTGCCTTCACTTCTGCTGCGTGGAGGTCACCATTATGGATCAGTCTTGGACTCCCATTTTCAGCCCTATGCTTTCAATGACATTGAGTGATGTGAAAAACTGATTCTCATCTTGATAATGAATTATTGAGATCTTAAACAGCCTCTGAAGATTAAATATTGGGACTTGTAGCAAAGAGCAGAACATTTTAATTAAAAAATAAAGCTTTTAAATCAGAGGTCTGGTAGAATTTTGCACTAAATTCTCCTTAATTAAAACCAGCCAGGCCCTGTGCTTACACACTTAAATGCCCAATTGCTTTTAAAAACCCAACACTGAGAACAATGCTGTTTTCCAGAATGGCCCAAATGAAGGCCCACATGAAGGCCCACATCACTTGGGCACAGCACAGGAATCCCATCGTGCAGCTCTATGCAGGCTCTGCTGACTTGTATCAGCTAAGAACAGAACAGTCACAGTCAGTAATGCTGACTAGCAGGCAGAACCAAACATCCTCAAGTTCAAAAGCACTGCGTAAAGGGAAACTGAAGAACTATTCCCAAGGTCAGGCTTCCCCCAGTGAGGCCTTTCTGCATGGATCAGCTTCCTGCTGCAGGAAAAATACCCACTGGCTGCACAAGGTACATCTACAAGTTGAAGTTAATAAAACAGATCAGAAAAGCAGGGGATTATGACTGAAATGCCACTTAGAACTGAAACAACCAAACCAGATCACTGTGCTGTCAGCCCATGAGAAGCCACCAGCTGGGCTTCCTGCTGCTTTACCAAAGGAGTTAAAAGCAAACCTGCTCTGGAAAGGAAAAGCACCTCAGAATGAAGGAACAGGCAGATACAAAGGCACTGAATTGCAAAAGGTGGTATTAAGGTCTAGGTTTCTATCACTCACACCTCACCCTACCTGAAGACAGAAGTTTCTGTCCAAGGGAAGAGCTTCAGAGGATCCTTTAGTTTGTGCAACAGCAGTAGAAGGGAGATGGTGCTTACAAGAAGAGGGAGAAGTGGACAAAAATGAAGGATGAAAAAACCCTGTGGTGTTGCAGTCAGGCAGCATCTGTGGTCAGGAATGTAATGCAGAGCTGACAAGTCCTACAACACACAGCAGAGGCACTGAAACACGCTCAGGTTGTCCAGAAAGGTTTCAAAGATTTCCCCTGAGAAGGCAACAGCCCAGAAGGCAATTGCATGTGAGCCACTGCGAGCACAACTGTGACTGCAGTGCAACTTCCCCAACGTCTCCATCCTGCTCTGTGATGGGAATCTGATCTGACCCCTTAATGAGTGCAATCTGTTTGCAGAGCCATAGACGCAGCAAAATGAATGCAGCTCCTGCAGGTTTCCTTAACTGGAGTCACACAGAAGGCAAAGGAACGCATAAGAACAAGCAAAAGGGCAAATTTGGTCCTACAGCCAGAAAAGGGTCTCTTTCTTTTTTATCTGAAAAAGAGTTTAAACCTAATTAAAGCCTATCTCAAACAACTTGAGTTCTTCAGCAAGGCAATAAAACCCATTTAATTCACGTGAGCAGGAGGTTGGTGCAGTGGTCTGTAAAAAAAGAAACAAGCCACAGCAAAAAAAAATGGCATCTTGTGAGCAACATTCCCAGCAGGGATTTAAATGCACCTCCATAAATTCTACCCAATAATCAGGAGTTTAATGACAGTGGCAGGTAACAAGCAACATTGTTTGCTGGATGAAATACCTGTGGCACCAAGTGGCAGTGACAGTGCTGGGGGGATATGTAAGAAAGTTATAATTATGCTGCTTGAAAAGATAATGGTGATGTTCCTCACAAGCAACGAGTTCTGAAATGGGGAGTTTAGGAAGGTCCTGCTGCACACAGTAAGAAAGGGCTGCTGAAGCTCTTGCTGGGATGATCTAGATAGTTCTGTGGCAGAACAGTGCTGAAATGCACGCTGCAAGACAACTTTCAACTGAACTTCCAGCTTAAGTACTGCACAGAGCCATGGAGTAAAGATCTTTGTGCTCTATCTTTGGTCACTATGGAGCTGAGCAAAGGCAGGGATTTTAAAAGGTTAAAACCCAAGATCAGGACATTTTTCTTCTTCAGAATAAATAAAATGAAAAGACTGTTGTTGACATCCTGAGAGAGCAGGAAATAAATAACTAAAAGAGATAATTAAGCAGATTAATAACATACTTATAAATAACATGATTATCTTGTTCTCCAAGGAAAAAAAAAGCTGCAGAGCTGGAATAATCCAAGCAACAGGAAGCATGGTGGCTGATTGTCAAGTCTTCCACAAATCCCAGATCCAAGTGGTTCCTTAAAGTGAACAACTCAGACCAAGGGAGGCTACAAAACAAAGTGCAAGTACTGCCCTAAATGGGGAGGGGGGAAGGAACACGATGTTTATTTCTATTTGTGAGGATCTGGCCAGCCAAAGTAAGTGTTACAGTACACACTCCATCCTCCCCAAGTTGCTGGTATCAGTGCAGTGCTGGTATCAACACAACCTCTATCCATTTTGAGACATTCACAGGAGAAAAGCCACTTTCTACACCCTATTCAGAAAGCATGAGGATGAAGTCTTTGTCCCAGGTGCAAAACAAAGTAGCAGTACAACAAAGGAAGGAGTATCAGCTGCTCTGTAGTGTTAAAACCAGAACCAACAGTGAAACTATGATTAAGCACTGGCAAACCTAAACTCTCCATTGGGAGCAAGCAACTGCCACTACTTGAGCAGAGACGTGTAAGGCAGAACGTCTGCACTTCATCTTCAGTACACATGATGAGTAGCAGAAAAGAGGTTTCTTATCCTGCTAACAATGCTCAGGTCTCTGCCTGCAATCACAAATCATAGGAGACCACACATCACACACCAACACCTGACACTGCATGGCTGCAGTCCGTCTCACTTCATGCAAATCAGTGCTTGACTACAGCGACAGGAGGAGGAATTTGTGCTTTAGCATAAAGCTGTAATAACCCATGTGAAAATACTACAGAACACATCTCATACTGGTGTGGCTTACCTCGGTTAAGCACTGTTTTCAAATCACTACTGTGATAGTTTTACATTAGGAACGAGCCAATGAAATTGCATCAGTGAAAAAATTCAGGATAGAGAAGGCTAATATAAGAATTCCAGTAGGCTGACTTTTTCCCCTCTGTGATTAGTGTCTCATTATTGGAAAGATAAATCAGAGGTTGGAAATATAGTTACACTCAGTTCCTTTTGCTATTTCCCAGGGACAACTTCAATGGAAGTGAATGGAATGGCAACTGAGATCACTCGTCTTTAGGGTAGAAAACCCCAGCACGTCAGTGAAGAGAAAGCAGCCATCTCTCTCTAGGCACTTGCTGTTAGACAAGCAAGTAATAATCCTCACTGCAATCCTTGCTCTGATGAGAGGACACTGGATTTTCTGGTTTTTGGGGGTGGAGGGGGAGGTTTGGATTCACGTCTGCTCGGTAGTGGTGGAGCAACCTGAGAAGATAAAATGAAGACACACAGGAAAAACAAACCATTACCAGGCAAGAAAAGACATTCTGCTTGACCAAACAGAAAAGCAAAAACTCCTGTGCTTCTTGATTGTTCTTTCAGGATCACATCTCTGAATTCATCCTTTCAGTTCTGCATGTAATCAATGAGAGGGGCAAAGGAGGACACATCCCCCGGAGGTAATAAAACAGACATGCTTCAGTTGTTAGAGAAATCTTTAGTGGTAAATACGCTTTGCTTGCTTCTGACCCACAGCCTGACTGAGCCAGTTATCTGCCCAGTGTCCCAAGTTTTATCAGTAAAATGGAAATAAACCCATTTCTCGGGGTTTCAGGATTCAACTATTTTTATCTTGCTGGCTTGACCTCCTGGTGAATTGTACCACACACCAAAGGGATGTGAAGTGCTTCCAAATCAGAATGGTGCAAACTAACTCCATAAAATGGCAGCAAAGTCCTGCTAAAAGAAGCCACAGAATTCCTGCCAACACATGGGGTTGTGGAATTCTTGCTGTTCTTGCACAAAACCACCCTAAATGGGTCCTTTCAAGTTGGCCCTTTCCTTGTTTCAAGGCACATCCTGGAAACACAAAAAATGAAGGCCAGGCGAAGAAGAAACTCACGTGGTTCACACCTTGCCTGGCTGAAACCACCAAGATTTCATGATTATTTTAACCAAATGAGGACACACTCAACTTTACATCAACAGCAAAAGCAGCAAAACGCCTCAGAAAACACTTCTACAATTTCTCTTTACAGCCCTTCAAATCCATCCCATCTGGCTACAAGCCAAGGTCAATGTTGTGAGCCGGAGCATGTTAGTAATTAGTTTTCTTACAAGACTCGGGGGAAGGGGGCTCTTTCATTAATCCTCTTGAACCAGCAACTCCCACAGCATCCCCAGGGCTGGCACATTTCCGCCATCCACACCACCTCCATCAGTTACAATGCCCCTTCTGAGAAGAACAGCCTATTTGCAAATGAAGGTCTGAGCAGAAAACATCCCACTCATCCCATATTTCAATACTTCATGCCATTGTCACTGAGAAATAAATGATCAACAGCTGCACTGGCTGTCTGTGATGTGGAAGTAACGTATTTGGGAAGTGTCATCACTCTTCAAATTCACTGTTTTTGGTGAAAATCCGTATCTTGTTACTCAGGCACTCCACAATTGTAAACAGCACTGGGAAAGACATTGTTGTCACGGTTCCAAAAGGAACTGTGCTGCACAGTGGTAAGCAACTATGATCACATCAGAAGCAGCAACATTTCAGGGGCTGGTGAAATGATTTTGACACAACTGATGTCTCCAATGCTGATTATCTGACATTTTTGCCTGGCTGAGGCATTTTACTGAAGGTTGCTTCTCTACTTTGTTTTCTATAAACAACCTTCCCAAGATGGAATGTTTCTCTTCAAAGAATGCCATAAATAGGAAACTAAAAGGACAGACATCCCTGAGAAGAGGCACAAATCCAGAACAGGAACCAATTGGAAGAGATTAAATGTCCTTGTGCCAACTACGGATGAAGCAAGAAGTGGGATACCTCCCCAAATGGCCACAGAAGACCCCCACACAAGAGCAGAAGACTCAGCCATGGTATGTAACCTTGTTCTTACATAATCCCTTGAATATTTAATAGGTGTGAGTTATGCATTAGGAAGGCATACAGTGAAAACATTTTGACTACAAACAGAAGCCAGTGTAAAGATTTGGGGTGCTTGACTTACTCTGTGCAGGAGGTGGAATATTTCCACAAATCCACATCTCTGGCAGTATGTAAACTCTTCTTTTTCTGGACCAGATTACTGTACTATTTTACATGTTGATCACGTTTTGGAGCCTCTTCCCTGCCCCACCCCTCGAAGTTTGCCTAATCAAGGACAGCACAGTCACCACTCGAAAATGGGGCTGCATTTGACAGCTCTCTCTCAAAACTTCTTATTCTTCTGTGGTTTCAGGGGGTGAACCAGTAAAACGAGTAGACAAGTTCCAAGCAGCACCATCTGAGAAGCAGCTTGGAAAATTCCACTGGTGTCTTTCTCAAATGCTGCCTTCCAGAGAAATGTCAGCTCCCATTTCCTTACCTCCACAGAGTTCCTCGAGTTGCTATTCTCATAGGGTTTGCTCTTGGGAGGAGGAGGGGGTGGGGTGCTCTGCAGGCTAGCTGCTGGCAATCCATCTGACTGCAATGAGGGAAAACCTAGAAGAAGAGTAAGACAAGACATTAAAGTAGGAGGAAAAGGAGTGGGAAAATGAACTGACCATGTATTTGTTCTAGCAGCCAAATCTGAAAAGAGATGTCAAAGTAGAATCAAAGTTTTATCTCCCTTAAGTTCCAAATCCCCCAAAGAATTCTGTCTCCATCAAATGAATTTAAGCTTATGTGAAAAATGCATGCCTGAGAGAACAGAAAATTGAATCCATTATCACATCTGCAATGTTCACTGGGATTTCCTTTCAGCCAGGGCCTCAACCTGAGAATTCACTTTGATTTTAACTCCAGTTGATGGGGTAGATAAGGACTGAAACTTCAGAAGAATTCTTGGGAAGCTGTCCTGCTACTAATGGCAATTAAAACTGCTTGCTATGAGGTTTTGTATTCGTTTCACAGATCTCTTATGTATTATTTTTACATTTGTTTGTATTCCTGGTTCTCTCCTCCCTTACCCCAATAAATATTTTTGGTTTTAAACCTCCCATACAGGTTTTATGCTCTTCACTTTATTATTCAGAAACACTGGTTCTGAAATTACATCCATGTAAGAAGATCCTACATATGATTTTCTATCCATTTAAGAAAAAGCAGTAGTAGAGTGAGAAACTTCACACCAAGAACAGCAAGGAAGCCAGCAGTGGTGAAAACAGCTGCATTTTTACCTTGGCCATTTATTTATATGTTGCTTCAGAATTCACGACACAGCCTAGCAGAGGTAACTGCAAATTGCTCAGTTTGTTAATTCTTCAAGATAAACTCTTCCTTCAAGTGTAACATTACCCAGGTGAGTCTCAGCCCAAGCTGCACAGCATAATCTCCTTTAAAATGTTTAACAAAGCCTGCAGGGTTGTGCTATTCAGAACCCAAACAAAGCGACCAAGCAGCATCGCTGCAGATCCTTTCAGTGGATTCCCTACAGGTGTTCCAATAGCACCTGCTGTTATCATCCCACTTGATTTGCTTCCCTCCTTCCCTTCCCACTGAGGTGACCTCAGCAAAGTTACATGATCCCATTCCGCTCAACTGCTGCATTACAGAACTTACTGTGGGTTCGTGGGGTTTTGGGAGTGATGGGTGGTGGGCTGAGAGGCGTTGACTGCTGGAGAGAAGAACTCTGAAGCAAAGTCAGCCTGCTGTCTCCTAACTGAAGACTCTTTGGCCTCTGAACTTTTCCTGACGTGCTCTGCTTAAAACAAAGTGCAAACAAAGCCTTTAGAAGTCAGGAAAGTTGCTGCACACGTATCAGATCATCAGACCTGTCAAAAAGGCAGCAAGATGCTTCAGGAGAGCTGTGTGTAAGAGAGAAAGGTGCATTCAGGTGAAACCACAGCTCTGGCTAAGCCGTGTCAAAAGGCATCCACTGCTCCTGTGACACATTCAGAATTCTCTGGGACCTCAGGAAACGGGCAGCAATATTAAACTGTTTTTAATGACATCAATATATAAAGTAAAAAAGGAAGATGCCAGGGAAAGAAACCTACGGCCAGTTTAAAGAGGAGCTGGCACCCAGCATCTTTGAGGACCTCTTCCCAAAGCCTCGACCAGCTGTCAAATGGCTATAATGACATCCACAGACTGGTGCCAAGGGGAAAACTGAGCCATTCCAACTCTCACAAGTGCTACAGCTGTGCAGGGGTCCTTAGGTGGACAACCAAACACCACACTCAGCTTGGTGGCAACTGCAGTGATAGGTGGTGCTTTGGCCAGCTTGACTCAGAGTGCCTCCAATTAGCAAACCTGCCTCCTCACAGTGCTATTAATTGTGTCAGTAAGACAAGAGACATCAAAAGCTTCATTTGGCCATCTGAATTCCACCTCAATCCCAGTGCCCAGGTTTCCTAACAGCACTGCATGCCTGAACACAGAGGCAGCCAAAAGGACATTTCAGCCAAGCAGACAAAGGTGAAATTTATTCTTTCTGAACATGGACTGGAGAGTCCTGAACACATCCAAGTCTCTTTAAATATTATTTACTGCTTTACAGAGAAGGCTGTCATGCTTACATATGTAATTAAACTCACTGAACTCCTGTAGATCAATTCTCACTGAGGAATTCTCACTGCACATTAAGGAGTGCACATTGGTGTGCAGAGCATATAAAGTGAACAGAGCCCAAAGCTGCTGGACATACAGTAAGCCTTTGGTTCCCTCTGGCTTTCTGGCTCCCACACAGCTTGTTCAAGAGCTGCATAAAATCCCTCTGCCTGATTCCTGTGCTGCACTACACAGACATGGAACAAACCAGCTATTAAAAAAAGCTTTGTCTACTTTGCAATGTTCTTCAGCATGAGCATAACCCTTAACTGCTCGTATACTGCAGTAGGCTTATCACACTCACAGCATGCCCTCAGAGAGATGGTGAGAAGGGTGGGTGGGTGTTCTGGTTTGCATCTCTCAGCCCTCTGCAAAGCAAAGTCTTGCACACACATGCCTTACTGTCCCAGGGAACCGGTCAATAAAACAGGCTTTCTGCCAGAAACTTTCCATCTAGCTTTACTTAATGAAGCAATCAGCAGCTGACATCACGATTTGTGGGCTAACCCATTTAATTCAACAGCACCACTTCCAAAGGCGGAGGGGCCAGGCCTCCTGAATCACTAATATTTACAATCCCGGATTTTCCTATTAACACCAAATGGCAAGATTCTAGAACCACACTTCCCCTTCTTCAGAAATATCCTGGCAGCACCGCTCAGATTTGATGAGAATTCCTCAGTCCATGGCAACATAACCCATTCCTGCCAGATCCATCTGAGATCTGGCCAAGCAAAGGGAATCAGAAGAGCTGATGGGTTTTTATTATTTATACAACTTGTGTTATGTCAAATCACTACCACTGAGCCACCAGCTTAAATACTAACACGCCTCATTACTGCACACTCTCTGACAGTGCAACACAATCTTAGCTGTAGGGGTATAACTCTCTTTTATTCCTATTTTGCAAAAACCTTTCCCACAGAATAAACACTCCTGGTCTCATGCAGGAGGTCTGGAGCACAGTGCAGACTTGGAAAACCTGTTTCTCGAAGTGCCAAGCTAATGACCTAAGTAGCATACCATCTTTTTTCATCTCCCCAAAGTACCGAACTGATGCAGTACATTTGATTTGTGCAGTGATGCTGACTGACAGCAGCTGAACATCTGGCTTGCCAGCTGCGTTTTTGTGTGGGCTAGCAATATCTGCTTGCTCCAATACAAACAGAACAATTCTACAGCTCTGAGTGTATTGGAGTCCTCCATCTCCTAGAAGAAATGAGAAAAATGAGATGAAACATCAGTGCCTCATATGTCCAGTGTTTGCACTTTAAATCAAACTTCAATTTGGTCTGTGACACAAATATTCCAAATAAAAAAGCAGGAATTACTCAGATGACCAAGCTTTTGGTATTTGAACCCCTCCCATTATTTAATGAAGTTCCCAATGACAAACATGGCTGAAAGGAATGGAAACACAAATCTCCTGCTGGGATTTTATTACTGCTATTCTTCTCTTGTTGTTGTGTTACCATTTTGGAAGTCAGTTCCATTTCTGGCTCCTTCTCCACAATAACTTGAGATTTGCTGATACTCCACTCCTTCTGCTTCAGTTTGCAAATCCTGTTATCACCATCTTCTTTCATGGGCAGTTCTTCAGCTCTGGAAGTGGTTGATATTCTTCTCTCCAAGAGAGGCTCCAGAATAGATCTTCAGTCCACCCCAAAGGAGTGAAAAAACACAAAATATTACTCCATCATCAGACATCCCATGCGCTATCAAAAAGACATTCTCTCTTATTTTGCAGAACCATGAAAAACTGAACTAGGGGACCATGGAATTTTCAGTGAGATTCGTGCTCCTGAGTTGCTTGAGCAATTTTGAGTATTCCTTTTTTTAAGAGAGAGAGAGTGTGATACACTGGCAGAGGGAGTCAGACAGGCATTTTATGGTTAAACCTGCCATCCATTTTAAGAGTAATTAATTCATAGAACGACAGAATGGCCTGGGTTGGAAGGGACCCCAACCATCACCAAGTTCCAACCCCCCAGCCACAGGCAGGGCCACCAACCTCCAGATCTGCTACTAGACCAGGCTTTTCTAATTACATTAGAAAAATCTCATCTTTTGAAAGAAACAAACCCATTCTACAGCAAAGGCAGATCCCTACTCAAAGGCTGACTACTCACCCATCTGAACCTGGCCTGGAGGAAGTGCTGTCAGATGACGTGGAAGATGTAGAGACCACAGAAGAGGCCACAGATGTGACAGAGAGCCGTCTCAGCGTGGAAGACATGATGTAGGGCAACACGACAGAGCCTGACCTGCTTGGTTTCCTTTCGGTCAGGGAGGGGGGCTGCAGAGAAACACATCCATGACAAATCACACAATGCGAATTCAGAAGCTGTACGGGCAGAGTTGTGATTCTTCGAGGCAAAACATCAGACTATGCTTACCAAAGTTATTACACCGTACTGCTTCTCCACCTTCTTCTTCAGCTCTTTGAAGCAGGCTGTCAGTCTGTCATGCAGAGGCTTCAGCTGCTCTGTCAGCTTCTCGCCATGGATTCTTATTCCCTCTGCTAACAATGGCATCTGAGAACAGGAGCAACATAAAGATATGAAAGGGCAAATCTGATCTCCTGCTCCAGCAAGGAATCTTTATGCATGTCATACGTCTCAGATACAAGCAAAGGACTTGAATCAGCATGTTTTAAGTTTGCAGATGAGAAAAAAGCAATCAAAGCATTCAGTTACTGACTCATAACTTGTGATACTACAATAACCAGACAGTCTATTTGAGTTGTGTGCGTGTATTACCAAGAAATATGAACCCCATCTACACCAGCGGTTCCCTCTTCCATACTCAGATTCCATATTCTGCTTTGGGAAACATGGCACATTAAACATTCAGGCATCACAACTCAGCTTCCAGAGCTGTGTGACTGTGAAGCAGCTTTAACTGCACTCTGCTGGAACATTGGTCTGTGGGGCCATTTACAGATATGCAAATTCAGGGCAATTTTTCATTGCTATGAAGATGAAAACAGACAACTTTCAATGGTCAGACTGAGAAAACTTTAGGCCCAGTGACTTCAGGAAAAGTTAAAAAAAAATGTTTTGTAAGTGTACATGGAACATTCTAGGCCACTATTTTAGAATATAGCTGCTCTTAAAACAAAATTCAATTCTACACATACAGAGATTGCTCTCAATGTATCTAGTTGCATTTTCTCTCTCCAGAAATGACGCTGGAAAAACACCTGCACTCATACATTGTGCATCTCTATCTTTGCCAGTGTGATACCTGTAGGGCAATCAATTGCTTAAGGAGTTCAATTTTATCTTGATCTTCAGGATGCTCTTGAAGATATTTCTCTGTGAAAAAGGCCTGAAACAAAGGGAGAAGGTGATTTAGACATGATGCTGTCTGCAGAGCCAGCTCATCCATGAAGATTTCGTTGTATTGTCAGTGAAAATTCTAAGTTACAAAACTCTCCTCTGCTGGTATTGGCTTGAATAATCAAAGCTATATTACTTGTCACCCAAACACGAGCAGCAGAATCAGTCTCACTGTGTTCTCACTTTGTTTTTAGCACTCAGTGATCTACAGCACACAAAGATATGCAAATAACTGGAGCCTCAGAAAATGAACAGCCCACGTGTTCCCTATGGATTCCTTGAGATTTGAGTCCTGATGTACAACACTTTTACATGGGATTTGCTACGGAGAGTCAGCAGAAATAAGACTGCTGAGATTCCGACTCCTAGTTTAGCACCCTTAATCTACACTTCCCATGTATCTACCTTCAGACCAACAGAACTTGGCAATGCTTTCAAAGCTGAACAGACACATAGAGACTTCCCTCGACTGAAATCCTAAAACTGTGCCAACTCACACTATGTGCTACAGAGCATCGCACCGAAATGTATCACAGTTCCCAGTCAGAAGAATTTCATTTTTCTTTACCTAGATAAAATCCCTCATAATTACTCACTTGGTTTCAAAACACGCTCTCTGATCTATCTCAGCCTTCGCATGTGTTTCTAAGTTCTGCACCCCATTAACTGGTCTGCATGCACAAGTGTTTGCAGGCCTAGAGGTAGGATTCGGCAAAGGGCTGATGTCAAGAGGAGGTGAGCCATGAAGGGATGGCTGGGGAAGTCCCAATGGATTTTTCTTGAAAGTGTTTAATTATTGCAAGAAGGCACATGTTAAAAATGCAGACTTTGGCTTTTGGCTACAGTGAAACAATTAAAACTTAAGTTTTTAGCCGCCCACAAAAGCCGAATGTTCTGCAGTGATCTCCAGTTGAAATAGGAAAATGTGAACCAGAAATGAGTATTTCCAGATGTGGTTACAGATACTTTGTGTTTCCTAGTTCTAACTGCTTTCCCACTTTCGTAATTCTAAACTTTATGTCAACCTTAATTCATGAAATGGGAAGATTCAGGGCCAAATTCACCACTGGTGAGGCATGCAGCTCTAGTTATACCCCAGATATTCCAGACCCTCTCCTATTTAACTTTTTCATTTCATTCTGTGTGACTGCAACACGTTTGAGAAGAATTAAACACCTTTTAACACCATCCATTCAGTTCAGTGAAATAAGCAATGCATTTCTTGCTTGGGAGATTGCAGCTTAATATTGGGAATAAACAGCTTAGGTTAACATCACAGAAAGAAGGAACACACACCAAGTCAACTGAATAACTGAATAAACATGGATGAGAAACACTCCCTCTCTTTTTTTCTTTTTCCCCCCCCTGAAATACATGCTCTGTTCTGCAACACTGTAATGAGAGATGATTTGCTGGACAGAAAAATCTTCACTTAGCTTTCCATTCTGTATTAATGGAGAAACGTTAGCTATTTGGCTTCTGTTTCTTGTACTGTTTGTTGGGTTAAGCACCTCACCATGCTCCCACAAGGCAGGGCCACATTATTACCACCAATGTAAACACAGCCCCAAAGAGGAGGACTCTTCCTTAACTCTGTGGCAGTACACACCACTAAAACTTAACACTGAAACACCCAAGACTACATCTGAGTAACTGCTGAAAACTCAACTTTGATGTCCCATGCTTCAATCCAGACCTCCAACACGGAGGAAGTCAAACTGAGCTCCCAATAAATGCGAAAAAGACCTTTTCATAGTTGGTGTATCCCCCCATGACCGCCGGGTCCACAATCCCATTAAGAAGCATGGAGAGAGGATGCACAGGAAGGCTCCGGTCCCAGACATGCTGTTGGACAATGTTGCTGATTTTCTCATTGGTGAGCTCCATCGTTTCTATGGCGTTCTCCAATGGGCTGATCTCTTCCTGGGAGAAAGCAGGAGAAGACAAATTATTGGGGTGCCCCACCATTGGTGGAACAGCTGGTCCTGAGTGTTGCAAGACTTCATTCCAAGAAAGATCACAGAAGGTGAAAAACAACCTATGTGCAGAACTCACCGTTGAAATCTGTCTGACTTCAAACCACTTGAGGATGCCTGGAAACGAATACGCTGTCGTGTAGGTTGTCCTTTCTATCCACATAGTCTAGAAGGAAAAAATTACAAGATGTAAAGAAAACATTGGTCTTGCAATTCAATCCTCTTCTGCACTACAGCAGGGAACGTGGGCTTCCAGCACTAAGCTGGCAAGATTTACACAGTGACATTCGTTTCCACTGACTGGGGTTTTGGCAACAAATGGTATCAACATAGGCAGCAGAAGGCAGTTGTCTTCCACATAAACCATTACTAGAGGCACAATTATGGTACATTTAGCCAGAGTTGCATGCAATATGCCCAACCACTACATGTGAGCCTCACAGGCAGCAAGGAAATATGCTATTAACCTACACCCAAAGCTCATTCTCCACTGCACATCTTAAAAGTTGGCCTGAAGTTGATTCTTCTTAGTCAAATGTTGGCCTCTTTAAGGACAGCTACATCACCCTCAGGCAATAGCAGGCACCAGCAGACACCAGACCACACTCTGTAGAATGTTATGGTCAAAAAACACAGTATTTGTAATCCTACATCAAGGATTTGAGCACAAGTACAGAATATCTCAGTATATCACATTATCTTTGCATCAAGATTGCAACCAACATGAACTGTAACCCTTTGTTCCTCCTACACCTTAACAGCCAAACTCTATTGCCACAGGTGAAAGAAAAACAGTTGGAGTGCTTTTCAAAATGCCACAGGCAGAATAAGCAAATGCACAAAACAGTTTGCACATAGCACAGACAACTGAGGCAGCTGGCACTAAAACTGAAGGACTCACAGCAAATTCGTTCTCTGGGTCCTTTTCTCCTTTTCTGAATGGTCGTGAGTGTGTGAACTGCTGTACCTCGTTTGCTCTGTAGTAGCTACAAAGAAGCAGAGATAACAGTGAGTTTTCTCACCACCCATCTTTCTTACATCACTATTCTTCTGTTGTCCCCCCAAAATAATTAAGTTTAAACTGGAAATTTACAAGAGACAAAAAGACACTCCATCTTGTGACTACACTGAGAAAAATACAGAGGACATGAGAAAAGGAAAAGAAATTACTTTAAGATCTGCTCAGGAACAGGTTTGTCTTTATAATTAGGTGGCAGGTTCATCACGGGCTTCACTATAAAGCACTGCACATCTGAGATGCTACAGTTAAGGATGAAAAGCTACAAATTCTTTTGGGAAAAGTGAAAGGGTGAAAAAGTGCCATTTCTGTTCTCATCAAACATCAGATTTGTCAATAATTCCCTGTGCTCTTGTCACGTTTGAAGGGAAATACTTAGTGTTGATCAGCAGTAACAGAAATCATATTGCTTGTTGTGGTCAGTATGCTACCCGTGAACTAAAAGCCCTGAAAAAGATAAGGGCTAAATGGATGCTTCCAACTAGCTAAATTCCCCTGGTGAAATGCACGGGAAGCCTGGGTGCTAAAGACTTCTACCTCAGGGACAGGAGAACAGGATTCTGTACAAGGTTCTGTAACGCATGCATCCATCTCTTCCCTCTACCTGCCCAATTATTTGTCAGATTCTTCCAGGACAGCAAAAATGCTGCCCATGCAATTTCTAGATCAATAAAGCTACTTGTTTTTAACCAATGAACACCTGTGCCATCTTCATCTTTTACATCTGTAAACCTTAACAGAAATTCAAGACAAACTAGTAACAGAACCCCCAGGCACGACGTTATTCCTGCAATATTCGGTTTTAAGGACTGCACTGAAGGCTTTATGGAAGTAAAAATCTACATGGAAAAGTGAAGTACAGACAGTTTGGCTCCCACTAATAGACCGTTTCTGCCAATCCTACTCCGAAGAGGCAATGTTTTACTGGAGGATAGGGTAGCCCCTCACATCCTTTATTCCACCATGGATATTTCTATATGGTATTCTGAAAGCAAAGGCAAGGTCATTCCGCCCGCTTTGAAGAGCCAGCTGGATATTTACCAAGCCTGACCCAAAGCCACACAGCTACAGCCGATCAAGCACTGAGCCCAGGCTAAGACACTCCTTCTCTCAGGAGAGCTGATTAGCTTGGGCTTTGTGCCATTGCTAAGCATCCTATACAGCTCCTAGCTCCAAACTGGTGGAAGAGTGGCCAGTTTGTGTGTGTAGGCATTCCCTGAGATGGTGAACAGCTTAATTAGCTCCAGTACACTGTTATGAAACAACCAAAGGAAGCACAGGGCATTATATCATACAAGTGCAGGGAAACAGATTACAAGCAAAAGTTAAAAAGAGCCTAAGACCAAGGGGGTTTCCAGCATAAAACCAAACAAACATGAAATTAAAACTACAGAACCTTCAAACCCTGCCTAAGACAACAGTGATTTGGGCACTCAAACCTCTCATCTTTTCAGATGGTGTTTGTAAGAGTCCGAGAAGGACCTGTACCACATCCAAGCCGTGCAGCTGCTCCCCTTTATAACGGGGCTGTGCCAAAGACCCGGAACCAAACACCCCCAAACTTTTGGGAGAGTTCAGATCTGGATCCAAATCTTGCAGTTCAGGTTCATCTCAAGCCAAAGCCATTAGAACAAACACAAACAGATGCAAAGGAAGTAGCTGAAACAAAGCAGCAACAGAGGAGGCATTTTTTGATACCAAGTTTGGTCTTGAATGAATTTTAATTTCCTATGTGGATTGAGTGCTTGGCAGGCTTAGTGCAAGGGAAGCATCTGGTATCACTGCTTGAGTTGCGCCTTTGTACACAGACTTTTAAGGCCAAAGTAGACCATCAGATTCTCTAGCCTGGCCTGTACAACACAGGCCAAAAGCCCAGCAGCTTGGTGTTCACTAACATGTGTTTGCCAGGAGCATATCTGACACAGACTAGAAGTTACAAACAGAAGAGTTGGAAGCATCTTCACTCAATTGCACTTGGGCAAGCTCAGAAGTAAGAGAAAGAAGCTCTTATGCCCAGCAGCACTCTGCTCAACCAGCACAAAGGAATAAGAAAAAGGAGGGCTGCTCACCCAACAGCTTCATCAGAATAAAGAAATCATTTCGTGTTCATTACAAAGCAATTTACAGGAGCAAAAACAAACAGGCATTTCATAAAAGCTAGTGAACTGCAAGCAAGACGACAGCATACCTCCCTCCTCCCACCTCCACTGCCTGTAATTTACGTCTTCCACCTGGACATACCACGTGGATCACACACACAGCAGTTAGCACCACCTGCTTGAGAGCTGGGTACAAGAAATCCTTCTCTGCAACAAGCAAAGGTCTCACTCCAACAGCAACTCATTTAATTCTCACAGCACCAAGTCATCTCCCCGTCTAAGCTGACCATTACAGCTCTGGATGATCTTATTTTCATGCACTTCAAGGTTCTCCTGGAATAGTAAATCCCTTGCTTACTGATCTGTTGTTTAGTAATTCTATAATTCCAGGAAGGAGACAGATCTTGAGCGTGTCAAAGCATTTTAGATCCAAAAGATACACTGTTTAGGAGAAGATTTGATCTCCTCTCCTGGAGGGGCAGTGCTGGTCATCTTCTCAGCACTAGGAAACTGGGTGAGGAGCTTCAGGTTGAAGTCTTCCCTCCTTTCATACTCCTTGCCACGGTAGATAAAAATTTTGTTCTGTGGGCAGCAGAAAAAAAACAACAACACAGAATTACCATCAAAGGCACTGAGAACGAGCTTTCCAAAGACGCATCGAGAAGTGACAGATGTCTACATGAAAGATTTTCTCCTAGCTTAACAGTCAGAACATGTGAGAGAATAAACACAGCTAAGACTGACAACACAGCAGCTCACAGGAGAAGGCACTGCATTGGCATCCTCACACTTGCCTAGAAAGTCATTATTCCACACACCACTGTTATGGAACATGCCCATGCTTTCTAGCAATTCTGTTTTATCCCACTTGCTTTGAAGTGTTGCATATTTTTCAGGACATATATTGGACACCCTGGCCATTGGTAAGCCACAACACCTATAGCTCACCACAGACAGTGCTACTGTTCCAGGCTTGTTCCATTTATCCATCAGGAGGTTTCAACAGTGCGTTTGACTGATGGACAGAGACTGCCCCACTGACAGCAACTGGGTGTTCATTCCTTCAGATATGCCTGGGCACAAGACATTGTGTGTTTCATGGAGTGCACATTTCCCTCCACGCCTCAAGTCACACTTGCAGGCTTGCTATCAGACAGCAAAACATCTTTGGGGTGCCCTACACAGACAGCAAAGACACAGGAACTGATTTTAAAGGGTAGAACCCAGCAGTAGGGTTATCTATCCATCCTTAGCAAAAGCCATTGTGAGAATGCCATCTTCTGGTACAAGCCAACTGAAAGACCTCTGTGAGTTCTACACCTGGTTCTCTCCACCTACCCCAAACAAAACGACCAGCCATGAAAGTTCTGTACTTAAAAGAAGTCCATGGCATGTTTCTTTTTCACAATGGCCACCAACCAGAGGTGGCTGTGGAAGAACTGGATTCAAAAACATGATCTAAAGACAAAAGCTTTACTATACCATCCAGCTCCACAGTTCTATGTATATATATGTGTGTGTGTGTATATATATATATATATTTTTTTTTTAAATAAAACTTGGCTTTGATTTAAGGACAGCAGCTTCACACAACTCCAGGCTGGAAATGTAAATGTTCCCTGATTTTAAATAATAGTTAGGAAAATATTCTAGTATGCTGCACCCTGCCCATCTGACTCACTTTGGCTGGGTTCTCCTGCTAGCACACATCCAGCAGTGCTCAGCAGCAATCTCAAACAGGAAGCATCTCTGCATTTTAATTCTTCTGCGTGGGACCACACTCTCACTAACATGCTTGAGCAATGCAATGAGCCCTGTCCTTAAAATGAAGATCAGACTAAAAAGAGATGGGCAGGCTCTTTACAAACTGCACATTTTCTAACAGCAACAATAATTCTGAAGTAGTTTATAGGATACTAATACCAGAGGCAGATTCTGTTTAAGCTCATATGTAAACACAACAGACCCAACTGCATTGCAGTAACTTTAATAAAGCAGTTAATACAAAAAACAAACAAACAAAAAGACTAACTTGTCTTTTTTTTCTACACTGAACAGTTTTGAAATACTTCAGGGATTCCTCTCTCTCAGTAGCATTCAAAGGACAAAAAGAGTTTGGCATCTGAATCTCCCTGGGGGCTCTGGAAGTTCTGGATTTTAGGGTACCCACGACTCCAGATGTTGAGGACTGAACAACTCTTACCCGGAGGAAAGAGGGGAAACCCTGACCGTAGTATCCAACTGCAAAGTACTCTGGTTGAGGTCTCATTGCCTTCATAATATTTTCATAAAAAGTAGCTCGCTTTTTCTGAAAAAGAAAAGTCAGCATTTTCACTCTGGAGTGCCCAATGACGTTGCCAGACTGCAGCCCACAGTCCCAGTGATGGGAGCTGATCTATCAGATCCCCCCTACAGAACACTTTCCACCATTTCTTTTTTCCTTCCAGACAATATTTATCCATTTACTTGGTTAAATATTTGGTCTGCCTGGGCCAGAATCAACTCCATCTCCTGGTCTGCAGAACAATGCCATGTTTTTTGGGATTCCAGAAGAATACTTGAAATCTTTCACTAGTGCAACACAAATTAAAAGTAAACATATTCCAAAGCTGAGCAGACACAAATGGTGACAAATGTCAGAGAACTGGCAGAAATAATATTGGACAGATGATTCTCATATGAAAGGACATAAAGACCATCTGGTTACATTCTTAGCAATTAAAAAAAGTCATTCAGACCAAGGCCATTCTATAGGTCTGCGCTGATGCACAGCAATTTTACAGCAGGAATGAAAAGGTGATGAATTTATGGAGCCTGATAATCAAATAAGTTAACATTTGCATAGCATGTTAACATTAAGGATGCTAAACATCTTCACACAGTATTGTCATGCTAATTACAAGGTCAAAACCACATACTCCTAATGACAGAAAAAAGATAAGAAAACATTCTTCTAACAGCCCCTATGGTTCTGTAAAGGTCGATATGTTTGTTTGTTTTTAACATAAATCTACCTGGGGCTTATCTTGCTCAACGATATGAATTTAAGCATTTGTCAGCCTGCAAAAAATAGAGAGAAAAGTCCTCACCAAGACATTACTGAGTCCCTCGTAATCGAAAACCTTGTTTTCATACATGTCAGCCAACTCCTTGCTTAGCTGAATGGCTTTTTCCCACATCTCCAAGAAAGATGAAGGGAGGGAAGTAGGGGAAGAAGAGCACAAAGAAAAGATTCAGTTAAAAGCATTCACCACCACAGGCAGGTCACACAAAAACTCAGCTGATTTTAATTCACACAGCAGTTCAATGCACTGCCAGTGTTCTGACTCCACACTGTACATTTTTGCAATGACTGTCACAGTCACACAGCCAGCTTTTCACATCTGTCAATCAGCAAATTAGAGAAGCCCAGGTGTTCTCCTCCTGCAGTGCATCATCCCATCCATCAGGCTTCCCTGGGTCTGTCTCGTTTAGACTTCATAGAACCATCCACCCAAAAGGCAACCAACACAACTTTGGTATCAGCCAGATAAACCATATTTATTGCAATGCAAAAAAAGCCCCAAAAAACAACCACCAAACCACTAACAAAAGCCAGGAAAAGAAAGGAAAATATTGTGGTTTTCTCATCTAGACAGTACTGGGAATAGGACTAATTTTACAGATCTTTAACTAACAAGGGAACAGGACTGAAACACATCAAAGACAAACAGGTGCCCTGCTCATGCTAAGGCTTTGTTTGTTTAAAAACCAGGTCTTAAACATCACAGCTTGTTATTCCCCTTAAAACAACTTCTGGCAGCTATTTTCACCAATTTAAGTACCAGTGAACCCCAAAAATACCAGAGAAACTCACTTTGCCCCTGTCGAAGAAGGAGATAATTTCTTGGTAGAGCTTCTCCTTCAGTTCCTGTTGTGAGTAGACATAGTAGCTGTCCCTCTGCAGCAGGTGAGGGACACATGGCTTCTCAGACCACTAGTATAGAGGAAAACAGGCAAAGCTGAAAGAACTGGAATATATGCAGATGAATAAATCTTTACATTGGACACATTAACCTACTGCATGGATGCACTCAAGACAAACCAGGCATCAATGCTAAGAGAGGGCAAGAAAGTTTTGCAATGGTGTTAAGTCCCAATATATCTGCAAAAAGTGTGAGATTTTGCCTTAAGATCTTACACTGAGATACAAATGAACTTGTGTGCTCTTTTACTTCACGTCCTCCACAGATTAACCGAAGTTGACTTAAGTCCAAATTGCAATGACATGCTAATGCACTTACACTGTTCATACAGAAGTGGAAAAAACAGAACCTTGACCCTGAATGTGGGTATTTCCACCGAGTTCTCTACAGTTTACTGTTCACCAAGATTGATACTAATAATATTTTTGCTTTCATCCATTTAGCTGCTATGTAATTTGCAACATTAGGAAGCTCCTTAGCAACCGATGGAACCTAGCTTATGCAAAGCCTCTTTAAAAACAAATAGAAGAAGGAAAAAAAAGAGTGAATTCTTTATTCTGCGTGCACCTTCTTCAAAACCCATGCTCTGATAAAGGAAACTAAAACTGCCTTCAGTGCATCACCTGGAGCAGCTCTGCGTGGAGGAGGAGGGTGTATGCGGCCTCAGTGAAGTTCTCACAGTCTGTGTGCAGATCCCGGAGTTTATACAGATATCTAAACGAATGAAAAGCAATTGTTACCTTATGTGACTGCTTTATAAGCGTGATGAAAAACAAGGGCAGTAAAGGCTTCTGTCCAGGTCTATGGAAGGAGTCAGCCTACCTGATATAAATGTCCTCTCGTTTCTTCTCTTTGTAAAAATTCTGCCAAAAAGTAGAGAAAGAAATAGTCCAACTGATGTAAACCACCACGGGTTTGCATAATCATTGCTAGACAAGTGACTTAAGGATCAATCTCAGATTTCAAAGATGTTTGCTACCACTCTGCCCAATAGGAGGTATATATGCCTCAAATCATCCCCCTGACATAAGATGAGGCTACAAGAAGGACTAAGGGAAAAACAGAAAGCAACTTGTCCAAAGGTACACAATTATTCTTCACAGTGGAGCAGGGAATTAAGTCCACATCTCCCAAACTATCAGTTAGCCATTTTTCCTGCCCATATTTCAGGGCCTCAGGTTACCATATAAGCAAGGCTCAGACACATGACTTGCTTTTAGATTATATACCTATGTTTTACAGCTGCCAACAGATGGTAGCCTGATTTGGACCCATAATTACCCAAAAGGAACAGAGAACATCATTTAAAATCCTAAAAAAATTATTTTAGTGCCCTCTTACTTGATGGCTTTCTTCCTGGAGATCAACAAAGAAATTACTTTTCCAGTGAGCTGCTTTGCATGGCAAACTGAGGTCACCAAATTCATGCTGCGGCACCCAGTCCACACCAGGACCACAACACAAAAGCCAGGTCACTAAAGCAGCACCCACATCCAAACCCAGCCTTCCCCATACCAGCACATTGACAGTGCAGCTCATGCGGTTCTCCTTGCTTTCATCATGCATGATTGTTCTGTAGTCCAGCAGGTTCTCCAACAAGCTGCTGACCAGCCAAGCAAACTTTTCTCCAGAAGCAGACAGATATTTATGCTTCCGACAGTGCTCCAGGAGGCTGTAGACAAAACCCAACGAGGTGAAAGGCAACACATCCAGGTCAGATATCCAAATTGGTCAGGTCAAAGCTTGTCTTGTCAAGCTTTACTCTTGGTGCTTTAAGGCTCTGACTGGGTTAGCTCTGAGCCTGCTGCTCCCAAGATGCTCCCCAGGGTGCCACTGGCCTTCTTGGCCACAAGGAAATCAACCTGTTGTCCAGTAGGACATCCAGGTCCTTTTCTCCATAGAGTTCCTCTCCAGCAGCTCAGCCCCTAACCTGTACTGATGCATAAGTTATTCCTCCCCAGGTAAGACTCTACACTTGCTCATGTTGAACCTCAGCAGGTTTGTCTCTGCCCAACTCTCTAGTTTGTCCTGGTCTTGCTGAATGGCAGCACAGCTTCATGGTGTGTCAGTCACTCTTTCCAGCTTTGCACCACCAGCAAACCTGTTGAGGGTGGACTCCATCCCTTCATGCAGGTCGCTGATGTGGATGTTGATTGAGATCCAACCCAGCAACAACCCCCAGGGAACACCACTAGTTATAGGCTTCCAACTGGACTCTAAGCCACTGATTACATTAGGGTTTCTGTTTCTTTGCTTTAGAATAATAGCTACACTGTAAACAAAGAGCCTCCATCTTCACTATAATACTTACAGTTTCTCCAGCAAAATCTTGTACTGTTCATCCCCTCGGCCGCCCTCAACTTCCTGGTCCAGTCTGGTTATTAACTCGTTTTCAAACTGAAAAAGCAAAAAAAACCCACCTGTTAAGTGGACAGCAGCTCCATTAATGCTTGTAGCTAGTGCTTCTGAACTGCCATCAGGCACTGGTTTTACAAGCCAAGCTAGAGAATGCCTTCATTGTTAACCAGAACAAAAATGGTGAGAAGTCAAGACAAGGATTGAGCAGGGAGATACGAGTTCTCCCTTTCTCATCCTACAAACACTGGAAAGTGATGCTCTGGGTAGTGCCTACCCTTCTCTCCCATCAATCAGCAGCTCAGTTTTGCTAGGAAGGAAAAGTAACTTTAATGACCAGCTACAGATGATAACGATGATTCGCTCACCCTAAATAAACTGCTCTACCACCACCAGTTAAAGGCCAGTCACCGCTCTCTGATCAACATAAAAAGCTGTGACTGCTAATTAAAGCAACTTCTTATGCAACAAGAACAAGCTATGAAGATACGCTCTGTTACATACAAGTCAAGTACATAGCTTTAGCTATAATTCAATTACTGATCTATAAAACATTCCTGTTCCAAAACACGAAGAATATCATAAATATTACATATACTGCTGGAACAGAAAATCCATGCTACACAATCAGTTTCCTTCTACTGATTCCAAAAACCCCTGAGACCCTGGGGCCAACCATGCCAAACACTGATGACCTCAAGGGAAGAAAGATCCCAATACACACAGTGAAGCTGGGTCTGAACTGGACAGAGTATGGTGCTCAGGGAGATGCACATCACACCTGACAACAATCTGAAATGCCAAGGTGGCTGCCTCTTGGATGGATGTCTCCTACCTATCTCTAGGGAGAAGTCTGCCTACAGCATAACTAGAGGGTCCCCCGTCTGCCAGCTGAGATGTTAAGGTCTGATATTCCCAGAGGAAAAATGGAAGAAAAAGACCTTTGAAACTGAAGAGAAAAGTTAACTTTAGGACTAAAGAGAAGACCCTCTTTTTCTTCCTTTCTGTCTGGTGCTTTCTCAGTAGCAATAAAAGGGACCTTTCAGAGAAATGAGCGTAGGGCTGGAACTCAGAGAACAGGTCCCGTTCCCTGCTCTGTCCTTTGACTTGCACAACCTCAAGTGTCTGTACTCTGTGTGACTGCTCTCCATTTCATAATGAGGGAAACAGCACTCACAACCCTTCCCATCTGCAAATACAGGAAGATACTAAAACAGAGGAGTTCATTAATTATTAAAGACATGCAAGGTAAAACCACTAAATAATTACTTCTGAAAGTGTTCAGCACAATGTCTGTGCGTTTGGTGGTTGGTTTGTCTGTTTTTTGTTTTTTTGTAGTTTTGTTTTCTTCTGGTTTGTTCGGTTTTGTTCAGATATTCTCTTCCCCTTCTTGCCCAGCACACACAGTAGAACATTTGCCCTTAACATATGGGGCTCCCTTACCATGTGGAAGTTTCTATTCCCACTGAAGTTGTACTCGCACTGCATCATATCAAAGAAGATGGGAATGGTAGCCTTCCGTAGCTCAGGCTCTGGGACCAAAGTTACCTCCAGGATTGGCCCCACCATGGCTGGAATAAACTTTATTTTGTGGGGACCTGCAAGAAAGGTGATGTCAGATACATGCTAATGAAAGATGGTTGCTTGAAGTCATGTGATATATGGATATTCAAATGTGCAAACACATTAGTCAAATAAAACAAACACCATAAAACACTGACATTTCAATTAGAAGGCATTTCTGTTGGTAACATTTTGCCATTCATGCGCTGCAGCTCCAACGCTCAGAAACAGTCCAAAAAGAAGAGAATAGAACTGGATTGCACGAATAATGCGTATCACAAAGGCTCCCTGGATAATTCTCCTCTTGGCATTCATATGGTAGAACTCCCTTTGTAAGGAATATCTTAAAGATCATCTCATCAGCGGACAAGAAAAAGGATCAGCTTTCAAAGGTTATTTAGTGAAAAAGGAAAAGAAACTTTGTCCTTTTGAACAGCTGGACTTAAATGTATTTCCCCACATTAAATACAAAAAGCTTATGTGAAGAAATAAGCTATTAGAAATCCAGCTTAACAGCTTGAATAAAGATAATTCCTTAGATGGAACTCACCCAGATTATACCACATATCCCTTATTTTGAAGCCAATTTCTTTCCTCATGTCCCCATACCTAGAAAGAAGCAGAAGAAAAAGATGAAGAAGGCCTATTTATTGAAGTTACCTCTGCAAAGCTGATGCTTCGTAAAAATAAAAAGATCTGGCAACTTTTTAAGTGTAAACTCACTTCTTGATAATTTTGCTGCGCTTGGCTTGTGAAAAGGTCTCCAGCTGGAGGGATTCATGAGTGAGAAAGGCCACTGCCAAATGGAAATAGTTATTCCAGAGCTGTGGGAGAGAAACAAGTCCAAAATAGGAGAAGGCAAAGGAAAAGCAGCAAGCAAAACAACAGATATACAGGTCCAAATGCTGTGGGTCTTACACTTCAGTTAATGAGGAAGGTTACCAACAAATAAGTGCAGTAGCACAGATGAGTCTGTGTTGGCCAACACAGAATCAGTAGAATGGCTTAGGTTGAAAGAGACCCCAAGGACCCCATATAGCAACTTAAAATCTACCACTCCTTTTACCTTGGACTTTCCAGCCTAAGGAAGTGACAATAAGTTACATCCCAAGTATTTTAACCAGTCAAGCACAATTCAGCTTTAGCCAACAGACCACCCAGCCTGACCTTATAAATCCTATAGCAGCTGCACTGGTTTGTGCTCACTGCTGCTTAGTAATGCAGTGCACTCAGCTGACTCTACAGACATTTTCCACTGGCAGCAGTGGGATTTGCTTGCTCTCCACGCCCCTTGGGAAACACTGATGTCCAAAGGAAAAATCAAGAAACAATGGAACTGTTACCTGGAGTTCAAAATTTGTTTGATCCAGGAAGAAGCGGTTGAGCACAGAGGTAAACTGGTTCACTGCCCGAAGGAAAACCCTGAAAGAGGTAAAAATATCAAAGAAAAGGTGACTTTTGGAGGAAAAAAAGAAAAAGTAACGCCGTATTCTGGGCTTACATGTCTCCTAAAGGTAAGCTCAGTTGAAAAGAGCACAAGTCCCCAAATGAGATTTGGGAAGAACTTATTTTGCAGTATAGAGACACTGAGGAGAAGCTACTCCTCCATTTCTAACCTCGACTGGAGGCAGATGAAAAAACAAAACACATTTTGGCTCAGTCCGTATGAGAATGCAGTGTTGTTTGAGATGATAGCTCCTCCAGAGCTCAGCCTACCCTCCCCACTGATGCATTCAAATAACTTGTCAACTCCAAGTCCTCCACACTGCACCCCTATGACAAACTTTGTATCACAGGCCAGAAACGAATCTGGATTTGCAGGCCAGCACAATGAATCTGTGACCATGGGAACCACCCTCCTTTCAGAAGCAAGACGACTCCAAATCAGACTTAAGATAGCAGCAACTACGTACCTGCTCTGCATCATATTCATGACCATCCAGTCAGATGCATAGACATTTTTTCCAATCAAATCCTTAAACATGATGAATGTTTCCATCAGGAAGTCCTGTTGGAAAAATAAAAAGCACAGGTTGAAATGAGTAGTCTTTTTATTTGCATGAAAGTATAGGGAAATGTAAGCATTTGCAACTGCAGTGATTAACTACTGAATTGATTACCTACCAATACACTGTACCTCCTAAGAAGGATCTCTTAATGCAGGAATATATTCCAATAACTAAATTACTTCTGACATCTCATCCATTCAACTGCAGAAGGGGATCAGGTTCTATGGAATTATTCCTGTTTAATTAAATCTACCTTTACTGTTCCAAATTAAGCCATGCTGTAATGAGTTCTGGTGCACAAGACGGATTGAAAAGCAAAACCAGTGTTTGAGCACTTGTATCCAGAAGCCTGAATAACAACAGCATAGCAGCCCTATGCAATACCTTCTGGAAAGATGGAAACCCAGAACACATTTTTCATTTCTTCAACTATTTAAGTCTTATTTTAGAAATACCGTTATAAAGAGGTAGTTAACAGAGCTTCGGATGCATGGGTTAGAATACGATGATAGAAAAGATGCATTCTGCACAACTGTCAACCTGCCCCCAACAAAGCCAGCACACCTGAAGTCCTTGGCAAGGCAAAGATAAGAAAAAAGGAGAAAGACAAAATGAGTGAGAGGAGATACATATATCAATAATATTGATCTCTCTGTATTGTGGTCTCCACAGACAAAAATGCTAACTGTGGGAACTTAAATAGATTCTGTTCTCTGCAAAGACAACAGATCAGCATTCAAAAATAGAGGGACACAACGATCACACAAGAAATCACCACCTTGCAAAGTACACCACCCAAAAATATTTATTCTGTGAGGTTGAACAGCTTGCTCTATAGAATCGGCAAGCAATTTGGATGTGATGAGAGAAATGGGCATTTGGTGCTGCCTCAGTGAAAACCCTCCAGGCGTTATTAAATCAAAGCTTGACTGAAAGGTCTGGGCTTGTCCAGGGGCACCTTGAGGCTATGGATTAACTTATTTGTGTTAAACCAACCAAGTCATGATGCTACGCCAGGGCTGAAAAGAACCAAAGCACGTAAAAACCAACAGTAAGCAATAGAAAGCAAGGAAAACAATTACTGCAACACCAAAAATAATGCAACTTTGTATTGGCAATAACAACTCCCACATTATCACAAACGGAGACTTGCTTCTGATTCTGAGATTTACAGGAATTGTAAGCTGGGATTTTGGATCGATATTTTTTTAAATTATATCGAGACAGCTTTAATAATTACACAAATTCACCCTCCTGATACACCTCAGTGCAGAAGCTGTACATAAACACACGGGAACATACAAGAAATACTCCATTTCAGGCAGAAGATGCAGAACCAAAAGGGCGAAACAAGATGCACCTTGATTTCTGTTTTCTAATGAACCCTTCATAAAATAGATTTGCATAATATATTAAAAGCAGCTCTAAAGCCAGATATGCTGACTGCTCCTTATTGACTATCAGCCCTGTGGATGTAGAAGTGACAGAAACGTGTGCGTCCTGTAGGTGGCTATGTTGCTCAACAGATTGCAAGCAATTCCAACTGCACAGGGAACCAAAGGATCACCTTCCCATCCAAAGTGAATTACAGGCCTTTCTGTGTGGGTTTTTGATGCATCTTTTACAGGAAGAACACAGCTCCTGGCTCTTCCCCGGGCAGCATTTCAATAAGCAAGCACCTTAAGTTGCAAAATTAGGAGCACAAAGATGCATTGTGCTATGGAGACTTGAATAGATCCTGCTTTTGGTTCTGGCTTTTCCTAGAGCAGTTTGCTGACAAGTCCAGCCACTGGACTACAACAGAACAGTTGGTTCTGAGGTCCTCAAAAACCAAAAATCCCCCCAGAATCTCTGAGAAGATGAATTGTACACAGCTTTTAACAGGGAGAGAACTACACCCATTGCCACCCACTAAAGCAAGACAAAGCATTCTGGTTTAAATTAGAATTCAGTTTTAGGGTTTCAGCTATTATCCCATAGGACTTCATTAACAGAAGTCCTCCTTGTTTTCAGAAATTAATGCAGATACATTTTCAAAATTGCTGTCTTTTCTTTCCTTTAGATGCACCTGAAAGCTTTCGAGTCTCTTAATTAAGCTGGGAGGTGGGATGAACTAGAAAGAAGTAAATAAAGAAACAATGAAAAAGACATACAGTGAGAGCAACTTCATTCACACTTTTGGTTCCTGACCTTTTACTTGCAGGGACTTAAAAAGTTATTAAATATGTTTTTATCAACGCTACCAGTGCTAATATCTCAGGCTTGAGTCTCAGCAACATCCATCCCCACACCCAACTGTCCACACCCAGCAGCAGTGATGTGAAAATATCCCCACTGGTTGTAGCTCTAGGAACACAGAAGTCATTGCTAATGAATGCATTCTCATCGCTCTAAACTGAATACAATAACTTGAAATGACCTTTCAGAAGGAGAAAATAATTCTTTATGGACTAAGCTAATCCCTTAGCCAAGCTGACTTACAATAATGTCCTGCCTGGTTTTGAAAGTATTGATGTAATGGTTGTAATGGTAATCATCCATCTGCCTCAGGATGGCTGTCATGCAGGCCACAAAAATACCCTAGAATATAAAAAAACATTTGATTATTTTTCTGTATTAAGCCCCAAAGCTCAAAGTGCAGCACGTGGCTCCAGGGTTCCACACAATCAAATATGATGAGGCCCAATCCTACACATATAGGTCTGTCCTGGCATTGTGTGTCTGGCTGCTCTCCCTCATACCACTTCAATTCCTAATTTTCAAGAATGAAGTCAGAGCACAGCTTTCTTTTTCACCCAGGGATCACAGTTTGCAAGAAAAACATATCCTCTAAACATCAGAATGAATATTTATATATGTATGTGTTCGTGTGTGTACATATATATACTTATATATAAGAATCACTACATTTTCAGTTGATCATATCCATCTGTAATTCCCAAGGCTGACATGCTTGTAGCAGCAACAACCTGACCTTAGAGTTGTTAAACCAATGAAATGGCTACCTATGCTTGCCCTTAATCTTTCCATCTTTCTGCACACTTAGACACAGTGCAAATTGGGACATAAAGCTTTCCTAAGCTTTTAAGATGCAGCACATTAATCACCATCCCCATTCAGAGATGCCAAATCCTTCAGCATTTAGCCCTTTTTAGCAAAGGTGGCAAAAGAGCATTTTCTTCTGAGCAGAGATTCCTCGTGTTAGAAAATGGGCTGAAACCAAATTCTCTGTGCACAGGGCCCAAAGGAACTCAGAATCACAGCCAACTGTGACTCAGCTGATCTGCTGCTGGAATGGAACAGTTTGAATCCCAATACCCATCCACAGACGGCGAGCAGAAGCCATGTTGGAGTGGCACAGAAGTGCTGCAGGAAGCGATGAATTCACAAACCACTCTACACACCAAAACCCCCCAGGAGAATAAATTCCAATATCACAGAGGGAACGCAGTAAGCGAAGGAAGGAAAGGGCTCTCACAATGTGTGGAGATTGTCTGTTCATTCCTATCACCGTGCGGTTTATTCTCCTCAGCAGGCGTTCCATGATCTGCTGGATGTGGTTGGCTGTGGGCCCCTGGGGATGTTCAAAAAGGAAAATCAGGCTATTTTCTACACAGACTATTCTATAGTGAGTTCCCTGATATGGGAGGACTGCCCCAGCAGTGCTTAACTGCTATCTGAGGATGCAAAGAAGATGACTTACACAGCAACAGCTGATCTGAGTACTGTTGGTATAGACTTAGAGAAGAGGTAATAGCACAAGTCATCTGTCCCAGCTTCACTGGTTCATCCCAGCACAGCTGAACTGAACAATTTTTTTTGACATTTGTCCCTTCATTTGAAATTACTCTTTTCAGAGCAACTTAGAATTAATTTCCATGACTCATGGGTTGCATAACTGTATTCCCCCAACTGAATGACTTGCCTCTATTTCAGTGAGAAACCAAATCCTTAAATCAGAGGCTCCATAATAGTTCACCAACCTACCGAAGTAACTGAGAACTGCATTTTGGTTCCTAGGAAGGAAAGCACTTTTCTTTGTACACAGCAATAACCACCAATTCGATCTCTGCATGACCTCTTTTTGGACACAGCTACTTTGTGTGAAGAGATACAAAAAAATACAGAGCAACACAATAAAATTTCTGTAAACATCTGTTGGTTTGTTTGTTTTTTGAGGTGTTAGGGAAAAGAAAGAATTAACCTTAATTTACACCATTGAGAATTCATGCTCACCACATCTTTCCTATCCAGCACTTCCAGAATGCTGCTCAGTAGCTGTGAGCTGGCCTCGTGGTCGGGCTTGTTTGAGTTGTCATCCAACTGGCCGCTCAGCTGGTCAATCAGCAGAGGGAGAAGAGCCTCTCTGCATTCTGAAAACGAAACACAGCACCACATCTTGTTGGTTCTTCAGCCGTCCATATAAACAGGTAACACACTGCAGCTTTCTGACACCAAAACATACACTTTAATCCACTCTGACAGACTAAGAGAGACAAATAATCCATAGTGGTATGTGTTACACCAAACAGGTCACACTCTTCCTTGATTTTTAAACCAACATGCTCAATCAGGATCCCACCATAGTTAACATTGCATAAACACTGAACAACAAAAAGTTTCAAGTTCCAGAGCCACTAAGGCAAAGAATATTTCTGCAGATGGATTTAACTGTGGACTACTGCTGATGACTGATTTCAATGCATAAATGTGAAAGACATTTTTGTTTGCAAAGGTGCACAGCTCCACAAAGAAACCATTGACCTCCATTCACTACTCACCAGGCTGCTTAAACAGATCACTCTCAACAATCTTGGTCATGCAGTTCAGCTTCTGTCGAACCAACTGATTGTCAGGAATGCTTCGGATGAAGTTGCCGAAGAGGTTGCTAACATGCAAACCACAAAACAAAGAGCGTCAGCATTCTCACCCAGCGTGTTTCCATCCACACTTACACTGCCCCGCACCTGGGCAGCTCAAGCAGTTTTGCCCCTGTGTTGAATTGTTATTTTCTTGTTAACTTATTTTCTACAAACTTACCAAAGCAATCAGTAAAACTGAACAGTACCCAGAAACTGCAGGCAAAAGGCTCTCAAAGTAAAGTTTGCCATAAACGTGCCACAAAGGCTTATAAATAGGAAGTACTGGACATCCTCCATTGCCAGTGTAAAATAATCATAGTCTCACACAAAATGAAAGCAGAATTTTGCACTGCTGATGCCTGAAACACTGCTTGGCACAATGGCACATCCTTCCAGATGCCCCTTTCATCACGAATGATGACTCATGTTAATCTTAGACTCCATTAAATTAAATTCCATGTACATTTGCTGTCTGTCTGCTGTTGAGAGCAAATTATCTGTCAGAACAAGGAAGCATGAAAGGGAGGTTCCTGGTAAAGCTATGAATGCCAAAGAGTAGAAGTCCACAGAGTCATGAATTTCTTGAAATAATACAACTTCTGTTTTATGACCAAGGTTAGGTCACACATTTCAGTCTACCTCAGAAGCAATCATTAAGAATTGGAAACTTGCACATTTCCACACGTGGCAAATTCCAGTCCTTCAATTTTAGATTAGAACAAATTCTCAAAGCTCCTAAGAAAAAGCAGTTGAATGGCATTGACTACTTTGAAGTAATCTGAGTTCCTCCAGAGCCCTGGAAGGAGCTTCCTATGAAATCGTGCACTACATGCATGAACACATCACACTCAGAGCAGCTGTCTTTAGGGAAGTTTCCCTATTTTTTTTTCCCCCAACAGATGAGTTGAGTTTGGAGGACAAATTTAATATGGTTACCTGAGTTGAACAGGGTCGAAGACTAGTTTGACATCATTTATGATGCTTGGCAAATATTTTAAAGCTGCACCCTGCAACAAAGAGAAAGAGAGAGACATAAAGCACACACGGAAACGGAGTGGGATTTCATTCTGAAAGGGTGTAAAGCCTCAACAGCAATGCCCATGGCTCACATGGCAAATCTTGTTCTCTCAAGAGCAAATATGCAGACACCTGCAAAGACCTGGCTTGAGATCAAATCTATGCGTCCAAAAAGCCTCCAGCAACTAAAAACTGCAGCACAGAGTGGAAGAAGTGAAGGAGGAAGGATTCAGAGCCAAGTTGGTCGGTTTTTTTGCAAACATCCTGCAGTTCCAGCTCCCTCAGCACGTCCACATACAGAGGAATATGTTAAATAGTTCCCACAATGGCTTTTATAGATGTAGCATCCAAGCACCTGGGTGCAACCGTAACCAAAGGCCTCTGGGTGATGCTCCATGGCTGCTGCCAGCAGGAACTCTGCTTATCATAACAACAAAGTTGGACTTCAAATGACCCAAATACTCATTCAAAGTCTAGAATCAATCTTTCCTTTAAGGGGAGAAAGGCATATGGTTAGAAGAACTGAAATAAGCCATCTAGAAGACTCAGTGCCTTTACTGATTTAGCCAGCCTTACTGCACGGTTGCTCTGCTCGTCCTTGGAGCCCAAACACAAGGTACATAATCCAATCCAGGCCATAAAAACAAGAAAGTATACAACCTAACATGCATTTAGGAACCATCTGCTTTTTCAGTACTTTCATTTCCAGCATTATGTTCATTTTTGTAGTGGTGTAACATTTGCACCACCCTCACTTGGCACTAGTGGTTGAAGAGCCTTTCATGCCATGCTATGTTACATCTTAGTTGGTTGCTAGCTTTCATCCTAGCAGCTGCTGTAGGGTTTTCAGCAAGAAGCTCACATCTTTATTTGATAAATTTTATGGTTTAAATGCCTCTTTTCCTTTCACATTCAGAACTGCAAAAGACATTCTGAAGATTCTGGTGTGACTCATCAGAATGGGATTATGCACCTCAAAGCTTGACCCCTTTTCTGCCTTCCCCCAAATGTATCAGTTGATGTAATGAAAGGTATTAGCTCTTCCTGCAAATTATGCATACCTTAATCTTGACAGCCTCCTCTAAAGGACGGTCCATGAGGACATTGAAGGAGAAGAACAGCTTGCGTATTGCATCATTAAATTCATCACCATCTTCACTTTTCCCATAAAACCTATAAAAAACAGAAAGGGATACAGTTACAGACGTAAATCTAGGCTAGCAGTGTCACAGCAGCTGAAATATCATTTTATAGTTCGGAAGAACATCTTACAGTTATCTCCTACAAAGAAATGAATGCAAAAATGGCATTTGGGATTCTGCAATTACTATGGGAGTAATTTCCTGATGAAACTTGTAACAGAAAAGCTGCGTTTCTCTAGCTGCCAATGCCTCAAAATCCACTTCGGTTCCAAGAATCAAGTAGCTCATTTCTGTCTTAAAATGAGTTTCAACCAAGCTGAAGAGTATTCTCTCCAGTGATACAGACTGGAAGCACTGACTTCCATAAGGAGACACAGTGAAGATGGCAGTGACAAAGCTCACCTCAGGTACAATATTCTCGACTGAACAATGAATCGGAAGAGGTATTTCAAGGCTTTCAGAGCAGCAAACAGCAATTCTGTCTTGCTGGAGTCATCAGCATTTCCCACATAACAGTTCAGTACTTTAGTGAGTTTCCTTTGCAAAAAGGGGAATAAATAAAGACAGAGTTACATTTCTGTGCATGTTCAGCTTCCTTATTCCACAGAGGATTACGATCTAATAATCTGAAAGCAGAAGTTATTCTTTACAGCTTATTTTCTTCTGAAGCTTTTGGCTTCCTCGGGTGCCATGTTTTTATGACCAGTTCCACGGATGAACCATGGCTGCCATGTCTACCTGCAAATCCCAGTTGTGCTTTTCTTATTCCCTAAAACAAAGGAATCAGGGATTCGGAAAACCTGTTCAAAACGTACTTAAAGTGGACTGACAGCTTCTGCATGTGTCAATTTCTGCTACACAGAGCTCAAAGTGCTTCCCAAGCAACACTGAAGTTGCATAACACTTTCAAGTATTCACTATCCAGTCTCTCCTGAAATAATGCATGGGAACCTCACTGTCCTTTAACCAAAATTCTCTTTATTAAACAACTCCCAGCACTCCAAGTGGTGTGTGAGCAGTAGATAAGAATACGACAGCTTTTGCACTTGCTCTGCTTCCACACTACCAGCATCCAATTCCCTGCTTTCTCAGATTCTGGCACACGGAGCACACAGAGGACACCACTAATATCACAGTCCTCTTGGCATTATGCAAATATCACATTGTCAGGCTAAGCTGGAAAGCAAGACAAGGGGACAACAAAGCTAAGATGCAGCGTGTCCATTAATCGGACAAAGAAGTTTATTTATGGTAAAGAGAAAGAAGAATGAAGGATTTTCCTCTGGGAAATTTTCTTCAGGCTACAGGGAAGCAGAAAGGAAATCATCTGCACACAGTGCAGCCAGGACAGGGAAGAAGAAAGCAATCCAGGAGGGGAGGACTTCAGAGCTTTGCTGTATCATATTTCCAGCCAGAGGCTTCATACTCAGGGCTGGGAATTAACGCCTACTGTTAAGAAGTGACTCCTAGAGGGGAAAAGGAGTTTGGTTTTTTTGCCTCTGGTGGCCGGAGTTTTAAATCTTGAGCTCCCTCTTACCATGAAGGTAATCACCACTGGGCTCAGGGGCTCCAGAGCAAGGGGAGCAGGAGAGTCAAGAGACCTGGATGTTGCTCCTGTCCTCTCCTCCAATTTCCTACATATCCTTGGGCACACAACCCACAACAGGGGCTTCAATACCTCACTTTAAGCACACAGAGTCACCGGGCTGCCCAACAGGACCACAGGTCTTCACCTCCAAGTAAATAAATTCTGGCTATCGTCAGCTTTTTCCTTCCTTGGTGAAGTAGGACTAATGATTGTGAGCTGAATTCTTTAAACTGCTCTGAAGTTCAAAAATGCAACCGCTACAGGAAAACAAAATTACTCCCATCATCCTCAACTGCATTTCTGAATGTGAAGAACTGCAACTTTGTTCTAAATAAACGGCCACCTACTCGAGAGTTTTGATATGCAGAGCAAAACCTGTGTGTTTAAACCCCCCACCATGATACATCTGGCCCTTCTAGGAAGCCCGTGGCCACCACAACCTGCCTGCTGTCAGCAGACAGGTGGGAGCAAACTTCATTTTAGTTCTGCTACCATCAACCACAATGCCAGCCACGCATGGTTCTGCTTCTGCTCCCCATAACACCAAACATACTACAAAGACTGCAGCCATATAGAGTATGTCAAACTTCCTTCTGTTCAAAGTACTTTGAAGGACCTGGGTGGATACCAGCAAGGTAAAACAGTTCCAGCAGCAGCAATACTTATTAGATCAGACTTTTAATGAATTTATCTTCCTTGATCAATTCCCCCATTCCCTGCAGTGACTTACAATGACATCTTTCATACAGACTGACTGCAAGAAGCCTGTTTTTGATAGGAAAGCAGGCTGAAAAACACAAAGACCCTTTTGTAACACACGCACGTGCACTAAATAAAAACAAAGTGCGAGTACTACAGGTCAAAAGAGTATCTGAATCACATGCTCTTAATGCAGCATTTGCCACACCAGCAGCATCCTGTCCTTGAAGAAGAGAATTCTGACAATGGAAACTTTTAACACAGTAAAAAAGCTAACTGCAGGGTTTTTTTCTTTTCTGGAAGCAGAGAGGAATAGGACAAAAAAACCATCTGGGGTCTATGCTGTTTTGACCACATCAGTTTTATTTACTATCAGTAACAGAGAGATGCTGTCTGGAGGTCAGTCTGTAGGTCTGTGGTTACCAATACTTACACGTATGCGAGAGTTGCACTGAAGTGTTTGTAAATGTAAGTTTCAAGTACAGGGTTGAAATGCTGGAACTTTATGTCTCCAATCAAAGAAATAATAAATACCTGCAAAAAAAAAAAATAAAATAAAATTAAGAGGAGAGAGATGATACAGAGATGCACAATCTTTAACTGCAACACAACGTAGTTCCCAATCACATCATTGGTTTTGCTGGGTCCCAATTTTCGTTGATTTCTTTTCTACTAACATTGATGCAAAAAGTCACTCACCAGTGCATCAAACACAAGGAAGTCATAGGTTTCATTTTCTGACATTTCCATCATTATGTTGAAAAGTGCGTCAAGAGTGTCTTGCAAAAACTAGAGGAATGAATAGCAAGAGTGTCAGAAAGGAACACTGGAACACTGCACAGGAGTCTGTTCTTTTGGATCCTGGTTCCCCTCCAGCCTATCTCAGGTGACTGCAAAGGTCATACACAAAAGACCATTTTTCAAGGGATCTTAGCCTTATGTTCATTCACATGCTGCTCATGATGACCATCCTACACTCAGCTGTAAGAGCAAGGAGGATCTTTTCTTATCAGCTCCGATTGCCCCCACTTCATTTCTGCTCTACTGCCTTTTTAACCAGCCATTACTCTGCAGCCAGAACAACAGCTATCCCTAGCCCATCCGGGGAGCTTTTGGGTACAACACAATGATAAGCATTCAAAGTATTTGCACAACAAGGAGACTCAAATCTCTATGTATACCTTTACAATTTCTCCTCCTTCCACCTCCATTAACTTCTTCAGGTTGTGGGCAATGTTCTGAGAGTTGGAACGCCAGTTCAACAAACCCAGCAGGTCAACTGGCAAGGACAGAACATCAGCAATTAGATTACAACAACACAGCTGACTTAATGGCTGTAGAATAGTACAGAATAAGTACTAGAGGTTATTTTTAGAATCAGCTTACAAGGAAAAGTCACACTGTGTTGTGCAGAAAATTACCTTGAGGTGGCTCTTTTGTCTTGGCAAGAAAGCCAGCTTTGCTATTAATGGAAAACCTTGATGTAGTTTGATAGCATAAAACATTCAGTAGACAATTCTGCAGGATTCTCATTCACTCAGGAGGAGACACCTCAAGACAGGACATTCATAAGAGTATATGACTTTTCTTGTGCTCTGCTCTGTGTTTGCTTTAGAGCAGGAACTCTAAAGCAAATAAGGGCAATACTGATGCTAACACTGCTGGGACTGGATTGTCATTGATGTGTGAAGCAGCAAGATTAAAGTTAAAGCAGTATGCTCATATGTGCCACAATGCCATAGACATCTGCAGAAAGAAACTGCCCTTTTAAATTCAAATACACAGCATGATACCACTGGGATGCTAACACAAGACCTACCATTCTGGGTGAGTTTGGTAGAGCAGATTAAAGTGGCAATCTGAAAGCTGTCTTTTGTACTGTCTTTGTTGGGTGTAAAGTTGGCTAGATGGTGCAGGCTTTTCCCTGAGGGGGTCTCCTTCTCCTCCATTTCCACTTTTGTATAAGGAAGAGTTAAATAGCATTTTGCATCTTCCATTTTCTTGTTATCACCCTGTTGGTTGACCACAAGAACGAGGAGCGTTATTTCACACACTGAGCACATCTCTGTGCAGTTCTCATCTGCAGATACATTATCCACATAAACACTTACACATAGGGATGGACACAGAAGCTTTCAACACATTTTCATGTCTAAAGTCATTTACTTGCATTGTTTGGACTTCAAACTTTAAGGAATAGAAGTTGCCTGCATACTGCCAATGAACTCAGCTCTTTGAGAGAGTGAATCAAGCCACACAAAGTAGGAGTTCAACCCACCCCATCATACAGTAACTTTCTAGAGCAATGCACTAGCTTCTTCCTTCCTCTTACTGTGATGAAAGGCACCATCTCTCTCTCCCTGTCACAAACTGATCTTCTAAATCAGGTGTTCACCAGGCCTGTTCACTGCTTGCTGTCCAGGTGAACAACGTGAGAGGAAAAGGACTGCACAGACACACACTTGTATGTACCAGATTTGTGCCCACCAAGTCAGAAAACCAATCCCTTAAAGCTGTGCTGATGGTAACTTACCAAAACAGACTACTGCCATCATCCTGAAAGAAATCATTGAACATTTCCACAGTGATACAGCAGTGTTTACATTGCTTGGAAAAAATAAAGTCAGTCAAAAGAGATACCTTCATTAGTTACACCAAAGTGAGACTGCAAATGCCAGAGCTACCTTATAAATAATCAAGCTGTGTTTGCCATCCTGTAGCGTTGTTCCGTCTGCATTCATTAGTTTCACAAAGCCCATGCCAAAAGCTCTCTCAGACTTATCCCTAGCTGTAAGTAGAAAGAAAAAAAATGTATTAGGAATTCTCTTAATTATGTCCATGCTGTTCATAATTCATTCAGCATCTTCATTTAGCACCATCACAAGACAATGTGTTGGAGGTAGAATGCTCCATGATCCACAGCTCATCTCAGGGCACTTAGCTGATATCTGCAATTACACAGAAAAACTTCCTCTCTGAATCTTCCCCCTCCATACAATTTCAGTGGCTAGTTTTTTGCTGGATAGACAAATACAATTGTGCACACAGATTTTGGTTGGGATTTTACAAATTTACTTGTGAGTTATGGATGCAGAAGCACATCACTGCATTTCTCAACTGCCTTGCAAGATTTCTTCCAAGAGATCAGTTTGACTTCACTGATTCTGTTTCACGTGGTTCTGAAGAAGTCTGCTGAAGTTTTGGCACTAAATTTCGCATTTGCCTTTCACCAATGTGGTCAGAAAACCTGCTGTAACATCATCAGACTGAACTGGACTGAATTGTGTGAAGGTCTCAGAAGAAATTAAAAGCACAGCTATACAAAGAGAAGCACTGTCAAAAGTCTTCCAAGGGGGCTAACACTCTGCTCCCCATTTATCTCCAGTTTTAGAACAAAACCAGCACTAAACCTTTTATTAAGTCTATAAAAAGCTTCAGTTACTTGTCTTTGCTTCCAATGACATCCCAACGCTGGCAACAAGCAGAATGCAAACTGTTTCACCACTGCAGAAACTCAAAAAATCTTAATGGAATAGGAAGAGTGCAGTGTTCTGTTGAGCTTCTCTTTGAATACTCACATTCCTGTGATGATCGATGACGAAAAGTGAATCTTAAATGGCAACGACTGACTTCCTCTATTGCAATGGATACCTACAAGTGATAGGACATCATCATCAATTTACAGGACATCATGGTTTTAAATTAGTTTTATATCATTTTAATGAACTGATTTTAAATTAGGTCTTTTTTCTATGCAAAGAAGCAAGATTATAAATTATACACTCTTACCTTTACAGTTTCATACCAGTATGGTTGCTTGACTTGATAATAAACAACAGACTTATACTCAGAGACACCTTCATAACCAGCACCAGGATGGATAGCTTTCTTTGGGAAAAAAAAATAAAATAATAAGGGTAGGGGGGGAAAGAAAAGGTGAGGTTTAGAATGAAAGACAGAAGGTATTTAGGGTTGAAAGTTTTCAAAGCATACAGCTTGCAGAGTCGTTCAAAATCCATGCTTTCCAATCAAGGCAACTGTGTCACTTCATTTTTTACTCACATTTGATAGTAACGTAGAAAATTAATGACTTCAAATGTACTCAGTGAGATCTCCTCTAATCTCTCTTGTTCACTATGCAGTCCTTGCATACAAGTTGAAGAATGACAAAGATCCTATGCACCAGAGCTACCACCTATCCAAAAGAGCAGCTCTGTTCTCCTCTGCAAAGGCCATCATACCTCTTGGAGATTGCCATCTTCGTCATGTACAGACATGGTGACTTCTACATTCTTAGGAGTCTTCTTCTTCCCTTTGTCAAACTCTCCTTGTATCAGGGTGACATAGATATCATTTCGAACATCACCTAAAATCCACAGCACTCAATGAGTTCTTTTTACTGTATGGAGAGTCACAGAAGTTCCCCAGTTAATATTTAACATCATAGGGTAACACATCATCCTCTTCCTCTCCATAGATATTGACAGCAACTAATTCATGACACCCAACATCACACTATTTCACCTTCATTTCCAGTTGCAGAAAAGTTTTTACAACATAACACTCTCTTTTTATTTTCAGAGACCTCTGCCTTTATGCAACATCTTTTTAAATGCAGAGCTGTATCGTTCTAAAGCAGTTCTGAATGGATAAAGCAAAGCAGGGTCAGAACTGTAAGCAACAAAAATATCTTTTCAACTAAAGAGAGATTTTCCTCCAAGGAATATTGATGCTATTATTTTTCAATATTTCTCAAAGAAAGCATTTTCACCAAAAAAAATTGGACATCACCTTGAAATATCAAGAAAAGTAAAAACAAACTGGTTTTAAGCTATCTCTGACACAAACCTGTTCAGGGAAGAAACTCCAGAATTTCACATATCTCTTTTACTCCACAGAAGAGTGGAAGAACATGGGACCTACCAGGAAGAATTATCTCAGGAAATCCCATTTTGCGAGCCACAGCAGTGGATCTGTCTACAAGGTGGGAAAAATCCTTCTGAACCTGTGCTAGGTCACCGGGAAGCAGCTTCAGGGAGACCCAAAGACCTAAGAAAAGAAGGGTAACATCTGCTTATTGGGGTAAAAATCAGACATACAAGAGCAGGAGAATCCAGTACAAAGTACCTGGAATATGCAGTCAGTCGTGTTCACTTAAAAAATATTTTATGCCCACATTTGATAAAACAAAATAAAATGATGCAAGTTGCAAGCATCAGCTAGAAAAGGAAGGTTTGTTTTCACTCAAGTAAGAACAGATCCTATTTTTAATCTCTCTAGCTCCCAAAGTGCACGGGTGATAGCCATCAGTACAAAGACCACTGGGTTAGCCTGGTGAAGATAGCAAACTCCAGTAAACATCGATCTCTGGACTTTCATGAGCCATTTACTTCCCTCTGTAAGCAAGAGGAGCCTTTCCCCACACCAGCTTTTCACGTCCCGCCTGACTGCTGTACCTTGCCCTTTATGATTCACTTCCTTTGCAGCGATGACTTTGTTGAAGACAGAAGTGAGGGGCTCATTTTCTCCAATCACATGGGAAGTTATCAGCGGGGACATAATTAGCTGTCGCTGTCTGATGTATGTTTCCATGGCAATCCTGAGAAGAACAACAACAGACTGAGAAGTGGATAAACTAACACCAAGCATGTGCTCCGTCAGACAAGGGCTGGCCAGCAGCTTTCCAAGTAGCATAATTACTTCTAAATTAAGACTTTTTCTCCACCTGCATAAACCCAACTGAAAAAAAAAACATCTGAACTCTCATCAGTGCTAGTTTAGGATTAGGATAAGTAACCTGTGCCTAGTTAAAAGCTCTGTGAATACATTTGTACCATGCTGAACCAGCAGCCTTCAGGATAACCACAAAGGCAGCCAGTTCTGCTTTGTTCCTTTTTCCATCCACAGTCTGCCTTGAAGAGCATCTATGGCTATGGGGAACCATGCAGGAAAACAGCTCAGCAGGTGGGGTCTTTTGCTCCCATTAGATGAACTGAGCTCTGTCTTCAGCTGTGCCTCAGAGCTGTCCCCAGGAGATTATGTTCATTAACCAGCCTTAAATTAACGTGACTAATGACACCACAGGAGTGTTGAACCTGTCCCTAGCAAACACATCTAGTGAGCCTGGATCTGGAACCAGATGACACTCCTGTTCCCACCTCATCAATAATGAACTAAAGCACATACAAACATCCCCACAGACTCCCCACCCCTGTAGAGGTGACCACATTTAGGTCTAAATTCAATCTGATTATAACAGAAGAAAAACAGGGCAAAAAAAAAAAAAAAGGGAGACTCATTCTATTCTGCAAATTAAAATACATCCTTTTTTGCAGTCTTGCAGGTGCTAAAATGGTAGGGATGTACAACAATCTCCCCTGAAAATACCTTGCAACAACATAAGCCACACCAAATGGATCACTATATTTAGGACAGTAATAAGCTGAGTCTACCCAAACAAGCTCCATTCTAATTACTGTAATGTGCTGAAAAAGCGAGCAAGGGGAGAGCAGGCAGAACACACACAAGTTCCGGCATTACAGAAATGCACAGCACAGTGGGGCTTGAATTTCTTTTCCAGGAAGAGGAAGAAATCTCTTACTTAACTCTTTTCTGACTCACCCTGAAAAGCTACAGGCTGGCAATGCCCAGGGAACCACACAATGCTGACAAGGAGCAATGCTCCCTGCCTGCTCAGGTGCTCCTCAAAATCTTGCCTCACTTCCATGACAGCTTTTAAGGTCACATCCCCCAGACCCACATTATTTTGCTCTCTGCTCTTCTTTCTTCCTTCATGCCATAGGAATATCTACCAATCCAGCAGCACAGCCAAGACTCCCTAAGTAACTGAACAGACATGTAAATCTAGGGGAACAAAAGCATCAGAGGACTGACAAAAATCTTTTCCTTCAAAAAGCTGACTACTGCCATTAGCTAATCTATTTGTAGAGACCTTGGTCAGCTGCCAAGCTCCCACACAAATTTGTCCTTCTCTGAAGGACAAGTGCCTTAAGAGAGCCAGATATGTGATGAACTCCCAAGTATAATACTTACTGCTGAAATGGAATAAAATGTTGCTTTTCCTCATCGTCCACCTTCCCATGTATGATATCTGTTATGTCCATCACTGAAACAACACAAATCCAACACACAGTTCTGCCAAGTGGCTGAAGAGAATACAGAGAGCTCTCCCTATCAGAATGGAAACAATAGCTGCTTGTTTTGGTCCAAGACCACTCATGACAGCAATGCAGAAGGCCGCTCTCATCATTTTAACAAGCATATTTTTATTAATGCTAAAGTCTGAACATGGGAGTGAATATGAATATTCTCTATGATAAAAAAAAAACAAACCACCACAGCTGGGATTCAGGCATTTCAAGGCAAAAAAAAAAGCCCTCCAAGCATTTAGTTTTCAAATGCTGATTATTTTGAAATTGTTTTCCCCACAGATCTCAAGCAAGGCTCTTCACAAGCGATCACAGCAACTGAACAGGAATTGGATGTCTCCTCCACCAAAGCTCCTTTGAAAAAAATCCATCTTTATCCTATTAGTTGTGAGGAGCAAATCCCTCTTTTTCCAAGATCTGAAAAGTCCACTGTACTGACAGCAGTGTGTTATCTATTTAGCTGGAGGCAAACCAAAAAGTGAGCACTGACAGCGTGTCACCTTCCTGTATGTGAACACTAAAAGATCTCAAAGGAGCATCAAACAGCTCAGCATCACATTCTCAGTCCTCAAGAGATGCTGACATAAGAGTTAACAGGTTTGCTGGCCTGCAGCCTATGCTTCCTAATGTACCCTCCCAACCACTGGACCGTGCTCTTCTCTCCTGTGCCTGAATTTGCCATACCTGCCACACCAAAGGGTCTCCGGAGTCCACACGTGTGTTTCTTCCCATCTTTCAGCTCCATGTGCCCCACTCTCACAATCTGACACACCAAGCTGATTTTTGGCCTGATCAAATCCGAACTGCTTAAATCCTAGAAGTTATTTAAAATACAGTTACATCAATCTGCTTTATAAATGGGGGAGAAGAGGACAGAGTGCAAAAGAAGAGCAAAAAAAATACTTCTCAGGAGCATTCCTCTGAGGCTGCCCATGAGATCTTAAGTGCCCATAAATCCAGCCTAAATTGCCACTTCCACTAGATGCAGAGGGGCAAGAAGGAGAAAGAATCCCAAACTCCAATGTCTGCAGTATGAGGAAGAATCTCCAGGATGTAAATAAAACTTACAGTAAAGACTGCTTGAAGGTTATTTAGCTTCTCAATTTCCTTGGGCATCCCATTACTGCCCCAACGAACAAGGTAATTTTCACTACAAATGAAGCAAAAAAAAAAAGCAAAAATCAACATCTAACATTCCCATTATCCAAGAGTAGTTTGATCTTTTTGGAGTGTTTGAAAAGCTCTGCCAAAATACGTTATGCCAACATGATTCTCAAGAGGCTCATTTCACTGAAGGCAGAGGCCAGGCATACGGGGAATGGCTACTCTCAGTTATTTCCTCTTGTAACTGACTGCATCTCCACACCTGATAACTTCAGTGATAGAGATAGATGGTGCCTGACATCCAAACACCTCCTTATACCTCGTATCCTCCCTGACTGGTACAAGATAGCCAGCTTTTAAGGGTGAACTTGCACTAATTTGACAGAAAACAACAGGTGTATACCTCATTTAAAGGGAAGCAATGAATCGCCTCAAAACAGTGAAAACAACAGGGAAATTAAAGAACATAAAAGACACAATCTGGGATTTCACTACTATATCACAGAAACACCCAGCTTTAAGAAGCAGAGTGACAGCGCTCATGATCTTCAATTCTTAGCTGAAGTTAAATAACCCCCTTTCAAATCACTACTGGAGCAGCAACCAACAGAACTGAAAAAACACTTTCCTGCTGACTCTTGCTTTCTAACTTGCATTGGCTTCTTCAGAACTACTACATTGCTCATGTATTTACATAGAGCCCCAACACCCTACCTGATGAATTTGGAGAGGTCAGGGTCATAGAGGCTCATTAAGAGCTCTGCATCTTCTCCAATATTGCAGACAAAATTCTTGAAGTTCACATAGAGGCTGTATGTGTGTGTTGTGTTAAATATTGGCTGCCCTCGGAGTTCCAAATTCTGTTGCAGGGACTGCAAAGAAGAACAGGACTCCCATTAAAAACAACATCAAACATTTTAGTTCTGCCGCCAGAGTAGCACAATATCCCCAAGAGGAATGTACAAACACAGCAGGTACTAGTTCTGTGAGGACAGTAAAGCCAGCAGCAAGAGATGTACCTTTTCTTCCTGGATTCTTTCATCAATCCTTTTGGATGCAGTTTCGTGGGCCTTGAAAAGAGAGATTGTGCTGGTTTCATCTGGGTCCAAGATGTTCCCATTGTCATCTCGTACAACCAGGTCCAAACCCAGGATCCTGAGCAGCATGCGAATCAGAGGACAAAAGCAGCAACACAGTTATGTAGGAAGCAAAGGTGACAGGGAGAGCACAAATGACAGATCAAGCTGTGGGCTGCACCAGGCAGCCAATATTCATTGATTGTATTCCTTCTAATAATCACATTAATGGTTTTCCCACCCAGAAACAGAGCTTTCTCATCCCTCACTACCCAGTTTTCCCATTAAAGGGAAAAGTAATTAGCCACGTAACTGTATGCCAGGATGACATCTTGCTCTCACCTGCATGTATTTAATATAAAATGGTAAGTATTTCTATGAAGCTCACACATTGTGGCTAATTATTATTCTTTGCCTTAAGCTTTCTTCTTAATTGACTTATTTGACCTGAATCAAGTCTGACAGGTAGATAAATGAGTATTGGAGACAATCCCTATTCTGTATAAACCAATGAAAGATGCAGTTTTGGTGGCCTATAGGACTGTACTACTCAGTTGCTGATAAAGCAGTTTAGTTTACAACCAGCATCCAAACCCCAGCTCCAGTCAGCCAGGCACAAACTGTGCTCCATGGGAAATGCAATCACGTGCCAGCATTTCTGCAGAATTAAGACAGGTAAGCTTTGCTGCCAAATATAAAGAGAATGCTGGCATATGAGGAGCCAACTGCCACCTGTCAGATTAATCACGTTCTGATGGGAAGAGAAAGCTGCAATCACCTCCTTTCCAAGGCAAAACATACAGTCTGATTCAGTGTCGTTCTTGTGTGCTGCTCTACATGATTTTGTATCAATAGCCACTTACATCCATCCTCAAAACACAGTTCCAGAGCCTGCAGTGGGATCTGGGGCCCTCCCCTGCCCTCTGGATGTAGTTTGGAGTTTACCTGTTGCCATAGTCAATCTTAGCAGTGACTTTCTTCTTGAGTTCGGCCAGCTCATCTTTGGGAAGAGTCCCAGATAGTATCTGTGATCTCCACTCTATCAGGCTGTAAGTCAACTGCTGGACATGACGAAACTGTGTTGTTTTGTTATCCTACAGGAAGAAAAGGACCATTTTCAAGCTAATAATAACCTGAAACTACAACCTCAGACAACTTCCTGAAATGTACTCATCTGAATCCACCACACAAGTTGCATTTAATTAAAAATATCTGAGAAAAAGGCATCATGTGACACAATAAGATGAAATCATGGGGAAAACTCTCCAGCACTTTGCACTGCCAAGGTTTAAGTGCCTCAAGATTTGGGGTCTGTCACTCTCAGGAAGTGTGACATTGCCTTACATTTTTTATGCATGCCTCCCATTTGTTTCACCTATTTAGGTATTAAGACTCTGGTAAACTCTTTACCTGTAGAAGTCTAACAGTGACACCAAAACATAAATAATAATTTATTATGAAGCCCACATAAGCTTTGTCTTCACACCTTCTACAGCCTAAAGAAGGCTTCATTCCAATTATTATGCATAAAAAAAGGAACAGCAACAAAACACAGCAGTGTTTGAGGTACACTGCCAGCACCCACACAGTATTTCAAGGTGCCTCTCCTACCACCACTAACTCACACGTGGATTGCTGTGCCCATGCCAGACCTCCAGACAAGAGTCTCATGGAAACCAGAACAGCTCTGTCAAAACACAACAATCTCCTGACTGGAGCCTATCAGCAAATAAGGGTGAAGATTATCTGCTCTTCAGAGCACTCATTTTTGTTTGCATTTGCACAGAATTCAGTGCAATGCAGTCTTGAATCACACAATGCTTTTAAGCACTAGCAAAGGCAGAATGGCAACAGCGGTTTCTGAAAGTTCTATATACTGGTTGCTCAAAACCCACCAAGGCAGAGCTCAACCAAAGAATGCAATCAGACCGTGTGACTGAAGGAAGCTTCCCAGATCCCATCTCCCCAGTCTACCCAGGTATTCACTTGTCTTTGCCAGAGTCACTGCATTTTCATCTTTTGTTACAAATGCAGCATCTGTAATCATAAAGAGGACACTGAAACCTGCACTGTTCAGTTTCCTTCTCCCATTTCTACTGTCATCATCTTTGATTAATGAAAATATTTTTTTATGCTATTAACTGGTTCCACGCTCTTAAAAATTAGTTACCCACACCTCCTTCGTAGAGCTTCAGATTCCAAGGCTGACAGTGTAATTACAAAGTGGATAGTGAAGTGATAACCATATTTGCAGCAGAACGTGCCTAGATAAGTAATTAAGCCTTTCAAAGCATCAGCTGTCAGACTGAAGGAGGAATCCAGGCCTCATCCTCACTCACCACCACTCAGTCAGCTGAGCACTACAACAATTCTGACCCACATCGAGCATCAAGGGCAGCTCGTTTTCAGAAGGAAGGTGCCACAAATCAACTGACATCAGCTTTGGTCTACTGGGACAAAGTTTATGGTTATGCAGCTCTAAAATGGTGGTTAAGAGTGGGGCTTTTTTCTACCAGCAGCCAGCAGGAACTGGTCAATTGTGTACTGCTGAGACAGTCACCAGCAGCTGACTAATGGCAGCGTGTGGTATCAAAGCTGTTAATGTTTAACTGTGAGCACCAACTGCTCACACACACCTGACAAGGAGGCTCACTGAAGTTACTGCCTCGTTCTGTAAAGGTGGAAGATGGAATGACCCCAAATTTGCCCCTTCAGAACATAAACCCAAAGGGAGCTACAAACTGGGAGCCATCTTCCATTGGAGTTGGGTGAAGGTGCTGGGGGAAGCTGGGTTAGTCTACAGTTGACAAAGGCAAGATACAGCAGGTGTATTTAGGAAACAAAAAATAAAAGTGCACTGTTAGCTTGCACCTAAAGTCACCTGAAGAGATGGAAGTTTGGGTGAGCTTTGAGAGAAATGCAGAGCAGGCCTCAATTTGGCAGTTAGCTAAACCTGAGTTATCTCTCCGGCTGTTTACATTTGTTAACTGCTATTAACTAGCCCAAGCTAAAAGTCCCACCCGTTTCTGTATTTATTTGCAGTACAGATATACCTGATGGTACAACATCTGCAGAAAAACACAGAAATTAAAGGGAAATAAAGCGCTGCCAAATAAAGAAATCCTCTGTATTTCCTCTCTCTCCTCAAATATCCCCTTCCTCCTTCAGTGGTGTCCTGTTTTTTTTTTTTAATTCTTCTTCCTTTTAATTCATACTGCAAGGGAAAATAAAATAAATCCATTTCAAACCACAACATTTTCCAAGGCTATTTTAAGACTTATGTTGGTTAATCACAGGAACACAAAAGATTTCTGCTCTTAGGAAAAAGAGATTCTGAAACCAGAAATGCACTACAAAAATAAAAGGCTATAAATAAAGCTAGGATCAAAAGTCTGTTTTCACACAGTAATAATGTCACATACACTTTCTCATTAAAATAAGAGGATGGAATGAATTTTTGTGGTTTCGTAGCCCACAAACAAAGCGTACTTGCGGCCCTATAACATTTTCAATAGGAAAGCTTGTTCTGGATGCACTGAATGGTTAGAGCTAATTTAAAATAATTCTCTCATCTTAATTAGAGTCTCAGAGCACACAGTACCACGCAGGTTGAACTCATTACTGAACAAAGAAAAATCGCTTGACTCTTCTTATTTTAGCAAAACTATCAAATCCATGCACTAACTTGGCTTGACTTTTCCATAGCAATTTTATCACATGGCCAGGCCACAGATCACCACCCTGGCTCACTTCTCATCCCATGACTTTTTCACCCATAGGCACTCCATGGCAAGGATGAGCCATTCCATTTAGTATTTACACTGTGTCTATAAAGAGTTTCTACTTGTTAAATGTTGTTAAAAAAACATGATGGTTTCTCACCCATCTTCACTGAGACATCCTGTCCTCATACAGGACAATGCGAGGCAGGAACCTTTATTCAAGTAGTAAACTGTGACTCACACACACAGTGCCAACCAGCTGCCATGATGCTGAGTGTGACCCGTGTCAAGTCAATGCTGAGAGACAAGTCTTCATCACTGCTGCATCATCACCCAATTATTTACGTGCACTGAACGCTTGGTAGCACGGATTAAAGCTCCATTCCCTCTGTGCTTGTAGATCTTGTCTAGAGAAGGGCTGCACTTTTTCAGCCTTTCTTAAGAGCAGAAATGGACACACAGGTTCTAGCTGCACAGACGGAAATAAGAGCCTTTAAAAGACTTGCAAGCTGTCTGCATTTCAACCTGAATGGTACAGCTCTTCTTCCACCAAACAGCAATCACTGAAACAGACTTACCACATATAACTTGTGCCAGATAACTGCCCACTCCCTCAGGGTGGAAGTAAGCTCTTGCCCAAGTGGCAATTCACCTGGAATCACCGTTTCATGTTGTCTAAAGATGGAGAACACAGAAAAAGGGTGTTACAATTAAGATCCATACCCAGTCAAACATCCTTCAGTTGTAAATACGTAACTAGAGAAGCAGCCTAGATTTCCATACAATTCACACATGAATTGTATGAACTTCACATGGTCTCTACATTGTTCAATTGGTTCTCCAACACATCATTATCCATTTTTAACGTGAACATGTTTCCAATTTCTTTCTGTCTTGTTATGCTCAGTGGATCCATTCCAGCAACTCAGTGCTAAACGGACAGAAGTTCTTAGCAACCACTGCCTCCAATGGTAACTTGGCCACATGCACTTCAGGGGAAAGAAAAAAAAAAAGTACTTTCTAAAATCTCTTCCTATTGCAACTGCTGTTTTCCTCACACAGGATTCATCACAGAATCCTTTGTAAGAATCAAATGAGGAGTCACTTCCTACAACGTTTTCCAAGACAGGAAGGAGTCCACACTCCTGCTGGCTGCTTGGCTGTGAGCAGGAACACGTTATGATCTGCAGGATTCCCCAGAGGGCTCAGTGTAACTTGTCTGTCCTGTCTTGCTACTAACTTGTCTAACAGACCTCTTCTATTTCTGCAAACAGTATTTTCTTGCTGCCTCTCTGCCCACGGTTGTTTTGGGATGTACTATGCTCTGAAAAAAGGAAAAGCTATGCAGCTCCAGAAGCCTAGCACAGTTTAGTAACAGCAATCATGACAACAACCACTAAAGTTTCTGTTTTCTTTTTAAATATATATCTTTTAGAACTACAGTAAAATGAAACGGTGTTCCTTTGGTTCTGCTCTCAGAGCACATCTCAAAAAACCAACCTACCCGCGGTCCTTCACGGTTGCCTCTTTTAAGTGGATATACGTTTCTGGGAAAATGCCCTAGAAATAAACAAACAGGATAAGTGAAAGAAAACAGCAAATCACACTGAAGCTTATGACATAAGAGCATTCAACAAAAAAACAGGGGAAGGGGGTATGAGCACAAGCAGCAGCGCAGTAACCACAATATTTACTGTTTACCCACAACAGAGAGGCGTTAGGTCAGCCAGACAGGGCATCACAGGAGAACTCTGCCAGTGTTTAAGCCTCCTATTTGATGTTAGCACCCCAGCTAAGTTAATTTGTTGCTTCACTGTGTTGAGACTCATCTTCCTGTGCAAAACACTGCTGTAAGGTCTTCTTGCAGACTATCAGCTGTACCCAACGCGCTCGCTACAGAGTGGACTTGTGGTTCCCCAGGAAAGCTCACAGCACATGACAGCATTGGTAGGAATTCACCAGTCCCAAGCTTTAATAGAAATGACCCTTCTAGGAGCATTTATTGCCCTTTAGGGTCGAAAAATGGAGACAGCAGAGGATCACCATGTGATAAGTGGCAGAACTCCTATGGGAAAACAGATTCCACGCATTGTTCAGATGATTTTGCAAACCTCAAGCAGTCTGGCTTGAGTCCACAGGTGGATTATTTTTGAAGTATTTTCTAAGTCACATCGAAATCCTGATCTCACCATCTTATAGTTAGCTGGATCGTACAATTAATGCTGGACGTATTCATGTCCGAGACAGCAATATAAAGTGATATGCTAATTAATAATAAAAGTATATACAGATATACAACAGTCAACCTCCCTACTTCAAACTGCATTACACTTGCCTACATTGGGGAAGTACCCCACTAATGGGTCTGAAATGTTCACCTCGAGGGCGTTTATTTCTATTTTTCTATTGCTGAGGAAAAGGGGATATTGATCAGGAGACCTGCATGCTATTACAACAGTCTGGTGAGATGGAAAATGAAAATTAGCTACTGACAAGTGAGGTCATACCTTCTTTGATTTATTGCGGAGCGTGTATCCTCGGTACCAGCCTGTCAAAGAGAAACAAAAACAGGTTTTTTCCTATCTACAGCAGCTAAGTACACACTGTCATTCTCACTGCAACCCTACAGCATTTATCTCTTGATCTTGTTCACTCGAGATCTGCCACTGTGCAGACATTTCTGTTGTTTGTAGGAAGCTTGGTCCACGGACAGATGGCTGCACAAACTGACATCCTCTATTTAAGCTACACTGATTGGGCTGACTACAACATCAGGCCACCCTGTGCTATACATTCTCAGAGTGACAATCCTTGTTCTGCAAAGCTTATAAATTCCCAACACAGAATTATTGCTTGCAGCATCTGCCAGAAGAGCACAGAGGCAAATACAGCTATGCACACACGGCGCCTGGTTGAAGATGGTGCAGCATCTGTGCAGCAGTCATAAGCCCAACTCCATCACTTGTGAAGTTTTCTTTCCAACCAAGGGCATTTTCACCCAAATCATCACCACACAGATGTGAGCTTCATGTTATAGAGGTTCTTTACACTGGGTCACAGAAAACATTTCATTAGATAAGCTTCTTCCAGAGGTACAAAGCTTCACTCTTCAGCACCTGGGATTAGACCACTGTTTTGAGTTCAAGGTCACTGAAATGCAAGCGTGTGAAAGAACTGCCGCATTTCCTTCTCCTGCCCTCCAGCAAACCTTGCTTTATGAGCAGACAGAAGAGAAGTGTAGCTGTGGGAAGTCACGTCCACTCTTCTTCCTCCCTCACTTTTGTCATTTGTCTTGGCTATGTCAGAACTGCATATGATCAAGCAACTCTTGTCCCTGGTGGATGCTCCTTGGGCTATCCAACAGGCAAACTGAAGGTGATTGGAAACTGAAGTCAATGCACTGGAAATAAGAGCATTAAACATTTCTGAAGAAGAATCTTCTCTGTTTGAAAAAGCTGATGTGCAGACAGAACGTGCCCTGTACTGTTCTAGTACAGAATGCAAACCTGCATTCTGAAAGTCAAGACACTCAGCAACCCCAAGTCTGCTCTTGGAGCACCCCTTTTTGATACCTCTGACTGCAGGCAAAGTCTTAGGAAACTGAAAACACCAATCCTACCTCTCAGAAAACATGAAGCTTAGAGATCATGGTGTTCAGAGTTATCAAGATAGACATCACCGATCCAAGACAATTACGATCAGCCAGCTGGCACAGGGAGCATCAAAAAGGCAAGGAGATTTAAGAGGATAGCAGGCAAAGAGGATGCCTTTAAAATATATATACATTTATTTAAGCAAAGAAGATTCCATTCAGAGTCATGGATCCAAGATTTCTCACTCCTGGAGAACAAACAAGGGATTGCTTCATTTCCTGACTGCAGTCAGAGGAATGAAGACCTAAACCAGGAACATATTCAATGCAAACTTATTTGCATCAGGGAGAAGAAACTGGTCTGAATCACAGCGTGTGGGCACACATTCCTTCTATCCATGATGCAGCTATTTCCCACTACTTGCAAAAAAAATAAGAATACATATTGCAGATTAGGGAAGACTCGACCCTGAACAGAAATGTACCCTCCATTGCTCACCACCACTCAGCGACGAACTTCAGAGAAAGCAAAGTCTGCACTGAAGAAGTCTGCAAAGCTCTGAGGGCAGCAGGTTTCCTTCTCCCCTTGGACTCTGCAGAACGATGCCAATCTTGCAATGCTTAGCAACAGTAGGATAAGTGGTATTTATCTTATTATCAAGGGGAAGGAGTCATTTTGTACAAAGATCTCTCGCCCTCCTGCAACCAGACAGCTATCCAGGGAAAGGAGGAGAAACACCACAGTTTCACTCGGCACAGAGGTCTGCACCACAAACTACACCCACGACTTTAATTCACTTTATTGCTCTTAGCTTCTCATCCAGCTCCTCCAGCAGCTTAGCTGCAGCACTGTTATGTCTTGAAGCTATTTGGCCAGCTGGGAGTCAGATAACACAAAACTGAGTGTGAGCCTCAACCCTGCAGCCTCACTGTTAGGAACAAACTCTGTACTTCTTAAATCCAACTCTTCAAGGCCAGAGCTAGCCAAAACCCCAGATGCAGAAGATAGAGAGCTTTTCAAGTGAAGGCTGTTTCATGCACAGCCAGCCTTCACTGAACACAGCAACATTCTGACTTCAACCAGGAGGAAAAGTGGAAGAATTTTCTAGACAGCACTGCAGGAAGGGAACTGCAGTACAGCAGCCCTCTGCTAACTCACAAAGATGCTCCTGTGCAGTCTGACACAGGCAACAATAGGAAGGAGTAAGATTTTCCAAGTCACTGCTACCACCACACAAGAGCCTTTGGACAGCCCTGACCCACTTAATTCCCTGCAGAACACAGCAAGAGCTGCAGGGATAACTTACACCTGAAAGAAGAACTGAATGAGGCATCCCTGAGCCTTTCTTGCAAAGCCAGCACCTTGATTAAAGGGAACTTTATTTTAATTGAGACTTGTGTATCCAGATAAGAGCGGCGATTACAGGAACAAAAACCCACTTTTATTACACTGGAGTTATGTTTCTAAGTAGACATCATTAGCATAAGAAGAAATAGGGAAGTATTCTTTTAAGAACACTAATTCTCAGAAACACAACCTACAAATATCTGGAAACAAAGCAAAGGATACAATAAGTCAGCAGAGTTTCCTCCCAAGCAGACTGAATTCTATGTTTTTAAGACGAATTATATGGAAAATCAGACTAGTCCCAGAGCAGAGCCACCATCTCAGAGACAATCTATATTTTTTCCACTGGGTTCACAAATAAATGCATGGCTCAAGTTTTGGGCTTGTGTCTCCAGGAAATGTATCTAGTAGTTCTGCAGGAATTCCTAAGTCCTCAGCCACAAGCCAGGACGCCACACTGATGGCTCAGCATACAAAAACAACCCCAACACATTTGCTTTCCCCAACAATTTACAAACGAGTCCTCCCAGGCTGAAGTTTCAAAGTGGGACATTTCAGGTAAAAAAGGAATGTATTCATTTCCTATTCTTGAATGCCCTGTTGAACAGCTTATTACAGACCAAGCAATAGGGCTGAGCTGTTGCCTTCCTATAAGGAACAGAAATAAAGTACTGCAGCATTTTGGATCATGCAGGATGCATCCTTTTCATCACAGCAGTTTTCACTGACAAAAGCAGCTCCTAAGTTAGTTGTATTAAGCACAATATTCACCTCCAGCTCCAGACACACATCAGTCTAAATGCTAAACAGCCTGCTGTGCCCCAGAGGAACCAGCTGGCCATTTCCACTGTCATGAAGAGATACTGAAAGAGAACAAACTGCTCAACAAGCAGCTTGTCACAGCAGTGATACTGAAGATATTTTGAACAAAGAGTCTCTCCCAAACTGATGCTGCTTGTGAAAATGAAGACATTTTTGCTTTGGAAAGAGCACTTAGACTTTGGGGAGCACAGACACAACATTCCAAGTGAAGCAGGTACGAGATCGTTCTTTAATTAAATGGCTTCGTGCCATTCTTTCATCTACCACCCCCTTTGCGTCAGATCAAAGAACTAATTGGGGGTAAAAGTTACTTATTTTTTTCTTGTTACAGCTGGATTGGCTCATCACATGACGAGGCGCTGGGCCTAGCTTAGGGAGGAGCTAAGATAAACAGGTGTGGTGCAACACCAGGAATGAACAGCCAGAAGGGAAAGCATTTCCTTCTCCAACAGTGCTGCCCCGAGTTGCTGGTGAAATCTTACCTCGGCAAACCTCTACCAGGAACAGCAGAGATCTGTATTTTAATACTCTTCAGCAACAACAACAAAATTAAGTGCACCCAGCAGGCATCACACAGAAAGCTCTGTGCACGGAAGATGTATCAGGAGTTCAAAACCTTGATCTGAAGCTTGCACTTTAGAAATGCTGAGTTGTTATATTTAGTTTCAAGAACACAGAGGGCGGTGAGGCACTGGCACAGGTTGCCCAAGGAGGCTGTGGGTGCCCCATCCCTGCAGGCATGCAAGGCCAGGCTGGATGTGGCTCTGGGCAGCCTGGGCTGCTGGTTGGGGACCTGCACACAGCAGGGGGTTGGGGCTGGGTGAGCACTGTGGGCCTCTGCAACCCAGGACATTCTGTGATTCTATGAACTACTGAGAAGTAGCAGGAAGTGACTCACAACCTACCTTCGTACATCTCCAAAATGTGAACGGTGTCGCCCACCTGCAGGGAGAGCTCAACATCTTGGACAGCATCGTAATTGTAGATTGCTAGAAAGGAAGGAGATGGGAGAGAGATGAAAAACACATCAGGAAATCTTGAGGTAACCAGATTCTGAGATCTCGTACCTTATCAGCTATCAAAGGCAGAATAGGACTCTGGGAAAGTGCTCTAAAGTTAGTAAGCTATCCTGCATGTTATGGCACACTGGAGGAGCGTGCAGCACATCCATGTCCAGATTTTATCATTGGCTCCTGCAAGCTTCAGAAACATCCTTCTCACCAGCCCAAGTCAGTCTTTTACCTGTAGGAGTAACAGCCCACGACACCTGCCCAAAGGTCTCAATATATTACCCCAGGCAGAGGCGTTGGATCAATTAGATAATTGTCTTTTTTTATTAGCATTTCACAGGGCTAACTATGACACAGCACTCACAAGCATAGGTAAAACACTATAAGTATTCTGTCATATGTGTAAGTGGCACTGTGCTGCATCAAACAATTCAGGCTGTTTGCTACAAGTGGGTCTGCCCAGCCAAGAACCAAGCTCGGCATGAAAACTTGAGATTCTCTGCAAATTTAATCCCTACCAAAGATAAAGCTAATCTGAACGCTTATCGGATTTCCAGCAGGAAGAGGATTAAGTCCAGAAGCCCATGCTTCTGAAGTGCCCCCTGTCCCTGGAACTTTCCTTCCACCTGGCAAAGCAGAGCTGACCTCAGAGCTTCCTCACGGCCTGACAAGGCAGGAAAGCTGAAGCTGAATTTGCTTCCCAACCAATGCAAGCACCTAAAAAGGTGCATAAAGCAGCAAGGAAAACGCTTTGCTGTGGTTGAATGCATTGATAAGTCAAGTCGCATTAGACCACTCCTTTACCACAGGGAGATTATCTTATGTATTCAGTTAGAACAGTGGTGTGTAAGAACAGATGATTAAATCCACATCTCACACGTAGGAATAGAGCCTTCTCAAATGTACTGCATTTACATCTCTAACTGCTTCTGGAAAGCTTTATCCCAAGAAACAGCACCAGTGGAGCATGCACTGCTTATTTTTAACACAGCAAATCGATCAGGCAAACTTTTTCAGAGGACTTTGGAGAAATTCATCTGACTCCAGAGGGTCTGTATGTGAAGAACGCTCTGAAAATTAAGCACAAGCACTTGGGCTCCTACGTCAGGCAATTCACATCAAGTGCCTATCAGCCCCATCAGGATGAGGTGCGTTGCTGCCTGGCTGGGATCCAGCACAAACAAACGACTGCGGCTCACCACGCCGGAAATTATCTCACATATGCTAACTTTCTTTAAAATACTGTAACTATAAATAATCCAGGCGAGGCTGGCAGGCTGTGAGAATCCCATGCAGGATCTGAAATAAATGCTGGCCACAGACAGACGCTCTTACAATGAAATAGCACCGCGTGCTCATGGTGGCTCTAACGCATGCTGGCCGTACCCTCCAGCGCCTGCAGAGATCCATGTGTGCAATGTGCAACCTGTGACACTGTCATCCAGAGGGTTACGGGTGTGTTACCGGACTTTTGCTCCTACAGCATTAATTACTCCAACATCCAAGTTTCCCCTCCCTCCCTCCAGCAGAGCTGTGAGCCAAGGTAATCAGAACGGGCTGCTGAGCTGCATGTTCAGCTCAGACACTGGAAGGCCCCGGAAAAAGCCCGAAAGTAGAAAATTCCATCAATATTTTTGCAGAAAAATTTGTATAATGTTGAAGGGCAAAGTCAAACACAAACACACACAGGAGGAGTTCAGAGTATTCCATTGAGCTCCAGCATGTATTGACAGATGCTGAGGTCACAAATTAATTGGAGAGAAGAACTGGTTAACATTGAAAGCAGCTCAGTTAAAAAGAAACCGTTCTGCTAGATGCAGCAAATAATTCTGCAAGGATTTGCAGAGGTCAGCTTAAAAGTGCAGCGCCCAACCCGAAGGAGAGCAAACTCCCTGCAGCTTTGCCTCCTGCTGCAGTAGCCCTGCCAAATCACTCCTAGCCCTAAAGCAGGGCTGGATGGGAGAGCTCCAAATCTCCCCCATGTGCAGCAGGAAGTGGTGTGCATCAATAAAACCATTCAGGCTTCCTAGATGGAGATGCTGCAGTGCTCAGGAGGTGCCGTTCCTCAGATGGAGTCCAAGCATCAAGGCTGATGGACAGATACTCACAATGCTACAGCACTGGCAGAGTCAGGAGATTTAAAGCACAGCACTTCAGCCAATTTCCAGCTCAACTGATGGCATCCTGTCCTCTGAAGTTTCCTCCTGTGGTTACAACCAGGCTGATTCGCTTTCTGTCTTTAAATGCTGTTTGGAATTCTGGTTTCATGGCTGTGCTCTGCTTTTTAGGAATGCACTCATGCTTACACATACAGGGATTTCCACGTGGGATTTCTAGATGTCTTGGGTTTTTTGGGGACAAGCAGATATTATATAAATGCAAGTCTGTATTTTTCCATGAAGTGCCACTTCAGCTCTGGACAAAAGCAGTCTGACCAGCAGCAAGTGCCCAACAGAAAGGTGGGCGGGCATCAGACCAGCCTTTCTTTGGAGAGCACAGACAGCTAATTCAAAAGCCAAGAGCACAAGAAGAGGGAGAAGCAACACAGCTCCCTTCTCCTCGGGTAACACAGCAGCCACAGGAGAAAGAGCCACTGCAGCTCCTTCTCTCCCCCTGCTTCCCATGGAAGATTTCCCATCCCTACAGCATTTATAAGCCAAATGAACATGCTTTCAGCACTGTACATCAAAGAAAAGCAAGATTTGTAGCATCTCGCTTTGCTAGATTGAATTAAACAAGAACAGAGGGGCAGTGTACATAAAAACTCCTACCCAACAGTTATGTGCAAGGTTATAAAAGACAAATTGCTGGCATATTTTCCCTGGGAGCTTTGCTGTTTGCAACTGATGCTTCCTGCTGCTTCAAGCCAACCCCTCTGAAACAGTCCATCCGCAGCTATTTGAACTGGTTAGCCTCTTCTTCATCATGTGTATTTAATCTGACCCCTTTTCAACTTGAAAGAGAAAGGAAGCAGCACATAACAAACATTGTCATAGCATGAAAAAATAGAAATCCTGCATAGAAAAACCTGACGGTGCAGCAAGAAGGGAAGAAATAAGGGACTTATGTTCCAGTATTCCTACAGATTCTGGGACAGAAGTCTTTTCCCTTCAAGCTAAACTTGCTGAGATTTTGTCCTTTGAAATTCACTTCAGAACAGTAATTGTTCCTCTTATTATCCTGAAAGAAAAGCAGCATTGAAGCCTTAACAAATTTATTCTGAGGAAAGAAATCATGATCCAGGTAAGAGATATTGGATGGTTTTAATGATCACATTCTTTGTGCTACAGGCAACGCATGGCATTATTTCACTCTTGTGAAGGAGTTTGTTAAACAAAAAGCAAGTTTAAGAATGATTTTCTCCAGCCCTTGCACTGCATTGGCAGGGAAGGGCAGAGCAGCAAAGCCTGGTGCTGGTTTGAAGAGGGCAGCTGATAACTTTATGGCTGCTGACAGCAGCCGGAGTTATGCAGGGAGACAGATAAGGAGAAGCAATTTTCATGCTTGAGGGCAGAAGGCAAATCCCCAAACCAGACCAGGAGGAGCTCCACCAGCACTGTGCAAAGGGAGGGCTGGATGCTGGCACACGCTGCTCATTGCAGGAACATCACCCAGCAGTCATCACCAGCATCAAGGGCTGCAAAGGAAGCCTTGGAGGCAGCTGGGGCTTTCCAGCATTGCCAGGGCCCCACGTGAAGGCCAGCAATGAGTTTCTGAAGGCAAAGTTTGATACGGGCCAGCACAGCACAGGGTTAGGATGGGAAGAGCAGGTTTGGTTATGTCACTCCCTGCAATTGTACGAAGGCACCGCATTAATCACAGCACATTCCTGAACAGTAAGATGCCTCAGTGTCTTGGAAAACCAGGCAAAGCACAATTACACAGATAGGTTTGGCAAATATTTCAGTGAAACAGTGTCAGGCTCACTCCCTTCAGCTCCTAATGCCAACATCCATTTGGAGGAGGCTGGCAATGCAGCCAGTTCCAGTGCTACAGACATACCTGTCCTCATCTGAAGAGCCGTGTCATGCAGAGAGAAACACCAACACACACCAGGCAGGTAGAATCACAGAGTGGCTTTGGGTTGGAAGGGACCCTGAGGATCATCAAGTTCCAACCCCCTACCACAGGCAGGACCAACCTCCAGATCTGCTACTAGCCCAGGTTGCCCAGGGCTCCATCCAGGCTGGTCTGGAACACCTCCAGGGATGGGTAGCAATTGTTCTCTTTTATGTGCAAAGAAACCAAGGACAGAAAAAAAATTGAGCAGCATATGCAATTAATCTGAAGATAGCAATTAAAGATGAAAAGCAACTATTAAATCCTTGACCCTTTTTAATCTTAAGACCGTAACTCATTTGCAGGACTCTTCTAAAGGGGAAGCTTAGCTATAGCATCTGAAACTAAAACGAAGGAGGCAGAAACCGTTGCGTAGCATTCTGTGTACAACTCAAAGTAAAATAACTTGCTTAAAAGCACTGGAAATGTGGATTACTGGCCTGGAAAACACTGCAAGATCCGTTATCTCTCACTTGGCTCAAAATAACCACCCCTCCACCCATTACAAAGACACGATAACAGCTTCCAAATGCCACTTCTCCGAAGCCGGCCCTCACCACTATCTGATAGCAGAGGGCTGTGCCTTGCTTCCTCTGAACAAAGGCTCACATTCAGTGCTGGAGCAATAACCAGACTTCATCTCATTACATCTTTCAACAGAGGAGTCAAAAACTACTGTATGGAAACAGAAGTATGTGCTTTTATGCTGCACCAACCCTGTGTTAAGCAGCAGCATTTAGGCTGGACAGCCCCATTTGAAGAAGCCTGGTATGCTGTCTGTTGCCAAGACGTATCCAAAAAAACAGTGGTTTTATTTAAAACCAAGGAACTGTCCAAGGAATTAATTCTTATTGGGAACAAAGGCTTTTTGATGTTGGAGCAAAAACCTTCTTGTAACTGCCCAGGAATTTGTGTCTGAAGAATTGAAAACAGCATAATTAAGATTTATGTCAGTTAAAAAAAATAAAGGATGTGGTTCAACACTGCAAAGCACACATATTGTCATGCAAAAAATGACTACTCCTGAATTGGCTGATGTTGACATTCAGCACTGATTCCTCAAAGTTCTGAGTGAACGCTCAGCACTTTGGATGCAAATAACTCACAATAATGGCATTATTGGATAGAAGTGCTTTCGTTATCAGCCACCATTAGGCTTCAGAGTAAACCATCTCATGAGCTAGAGCTGGACTCTCAACATGCTGCACACTTATTGCTCCAAGGTTGACCTCACACACATGAATGCATTTGGAAGGATTTTCACTCATTCATAAAACCACTCTGAGTTAGCTTAAAAGTGAGCACTAAAAATCAGCTACAAAATTAGACAATTTAGATAGCACAGGAGAACGTGGCACGACCTAAGCTGAATCCTGTAACTGTTTGTTTCTCTGTTATTTCCTTTCTTTTGAGAACTGTAAGATAGCAAGAGGATTCACACGGTCCTCAACGCGATTCTGACACTCAGAGTTCCATCCCACAACCGTCAAAAAACAAATCCAAAATAAGGTGGAAGCTGCTCACCTGCCAAGCTCAGAAAAATGCCATTCTGGATGCACAGTTGATAAAAAGCATGCTAAGACTAATAATTTAAGGCTTAGAGTCTGCCCTGCACAAATAGCCTCACTGCCAGATTGGAACTGGGAAAGATTTTCTCTTTCAGTCACGCCATCACCAACATTGGGATATTCCTTTCTCTCCCCACCACAGACTGTGGATCATATGCCAGGATCAATGGTTTAATCTCTTAAAAGTCTGCTCTCCAGAAACCCAACTTAACAACCTCGGCCCATGGGAATAGGAATGGCTTCACGAGCATTACAGCAGCGTTCCAGCAGGATTATCTAATGGCCTCTTATGGCTTTCAACCTCACCGACTAAAACCACACTCCATACCACAACAATAGGCTGCAGCAAGTGGCAGATCCAAAGACAAATTAGCCCACGGATTTTAATTAGAGCTTCTCAGTAGCTTCAGATCAGATGAACTGAGGTAATTCAGAACCACTGAAGCAAAAGACATACAAATATAAAGAAAAAAGAAATAACCTCCATCTTTTTATGGCTACAGAATTCCCGTTACTCATCTTCTCTTCAATTATTTATAGTAAATTGTTTACACCACAGTAGCTGCCTGAAAATAAGGGAGATTTTGTTCTTGTGATACATCTATACTGCAATCAAGGACAGAGATATTAAATCCAAAACATAATGCCTGTTTGGATACCAAGCAATAACGTCATCCCAGCATAAGCTGTTCTGCCCACTGCAGCTGCTTCCGTGACCTGAGCCACACTGATACCCCCAGCTACACTGAAAAGCCTTCAGAGTCAGTTTTCAGACAATCAGTGACTTTTCTGGGCTTACTTTCCTATCAGTGGCCAGGAGAGAGACTACCAAGCATTGGTTGTAGCGTTATGACATGCTAGATCAGTGTGTGCAGATACAACACTGCAATAGCACGGCTGTGTCCATTGGAATGAGCGCATGCAGGAGCAGCCAACCTACTCACATCCAAGTGCGTAGAGATGGCAATGCAGTTTGTTGGGTCTGGAAGGTGCTCCATGACTTTGTGGTTCAAAACCCAGCTGCCAGAAGTTCTCTGCTCATTCACGAAGCCAGCAATCCTTCAGTTAACAAGGGAGAAAAGAAGCCCACAACACCAAAATGCCATTTTAATCTGAGTGGCACTCAGTTCTGAGAGGTGCAACAACAGCTGCCAATGTTGTAATTGCTGCTGGACTACAGAGAAATCTCAGATCCCAAAGCTATCAAAGCTGCACATTCCACCAGCTCTCACTTCACAGAACACATCTACCTGGTGTGTTAATTATTATTATTATTATTTTTTTTTTAACCAACATATCCATTAAATGCTTTCATGGCAGCAACCTTCCCAAGATACAGGATGCAAGACAAGACTGCTCCTTTTCATCTGCTGGTGAGGTGCAGGAACCAGACTCCAAAGGACAGGTGCCCTACAGATCTTACGATGTCACAGGGTGCTCAGTATTACTCTAGGTGCACAGCTTCTGAGCCCTGCAGGTTTATTTCTCTTCTTTGAAATCTGAGCCATCGGAGCTGGCCTGAAAGATCCCCAAAATGTATCAAATCAGAGTCTTGTCCTTTGGAGCAATCATTATAACCCTGCTTCGCCTCTTAGGGGACCACAGAAATCAGGAGTTTTGCCACTGGCTTGAACTGCACCAGAGTCTGCTTTACATTCAGGTTAGCCTACGAGTATCACAGGGGTTCCATATAACCAGAATCCTTCAACTCTGCAACTTCCGTTCAGACCCAGAAATTAGAGGAGTAACTTCTGAAACAAATTTTTCAAGCAGATGTGTAGAAACAAAAACAAAATCCCAACACCAAAGCCATCCCTTGATAAATGGGACCACTCAGCTAATTCCCAACTTGAAAGCGTGAGGCACTTTCAAAGAATTAAGTGAATTTGCCACTGGCTTTAAATTACTGTCCTAGATCTTACCGGGCAAAACATCAAAGGAAAGAAAAAGAGAACTTGGAAATACTACTGTACAGAACAGAGCGTTGCTATCTAATGAGTTTTCACTGTATGCATAACTTGTAGAGGGAGTGAGGACAGAGATGAGAGGAGGTCTAATGAGTAAAGCACTTGAGCACGGAGTCCAAGGGTGCCTACAGGCTCATCCTCACCATAAAGCTCACCTGAGTTAAAACTTCAGGACTGCATCTTGCTGGCATCACACCCACACACAGCGACTCTGAACCCAAGCTGAGACCACAGGGAGAATAAAGCTACGGGATTCCATTCCAGCAGCTGCAAACCCAACTCACCAGGAAGACAGACACAAATTTGTGTATGAGTGTTCCCAGGCTGCCCATAATTTCCCCTTCCCATCCATGAGACAGACGAGCTCTGCCACGATTTGCATGAGATGAATTCATAGCACGGCTTGGCCCTCTCTATTTCAAGAAAGAGGAGATGCTGCCAAAAGCCTCCCTGCTGCCAGGAGGCAGCACCTCTGTGCAAACTCCCCTGAGCTAAGTCACGCTGGCAGGGCTAACACAGGCAGCGTTTCTAATGGGGATAACCTATTAGTTGGCCTCTGTACCTTCAGCACCTCCCACTCCACGTGGGTCACTCTCTCATGGATGCCTGTGATCTCACTGATTCACGTCTACACAACGACCCAGAGCCCACGCAGGGGATGGCGTGGTGAGATACAGCTCCTCACTGCCACAGACCTTCCATCCCAAGTGTTTTCACCCTGCCACGTGTCTGAGGTAACGAGCAAAGGGGAAACAGGCCATAACTGGCACAAGTTGCAAGAAGATAAACAGTTTGGAATCAGGTACAACAGGCTTCCATTCCTCTTCTCATGTTATTTTACTCCTGCACATTAAGCTCCGTCTCTGTGCAGCCTGAAGCTCAGTGTCAGAGCACTGAGAATGTGAGTGCTGCAACAATAAGGGCTTATTCCTTCTCTGTCCTGTTCTTAATGCCAGCTAAATACTGGAGTAAAGAACAAACAAACAAAAAACACTCTTTGCAAGCAAACTGGCCACTATTTATGACATTCTGAAACCATATTAGAACTATATAGCTGAAGCTGAACTGTTTTATCACTGAGGAGGGTTAAGATTCCAAGCTTCCCAAGAGCATGAGATTATTACTATTCCTACTGGATCTCAGTGAGCATTTTGGCCAGATTCAGCACTTTCCAAACCAACGTCCATTTTTATTGTAGCAACACCTCCAAAAATCTGAGTGTAAGAAGTGGCTGAAGACTCTCCACAGAACAATCACAACTTGTTTTAGATCCATCCTGACAACGTGCAAGACACCTTTCCAAGAGGTTCCAGAGGCTGCCAGAACAAGTCATCCTTTAAACAGCATTCTGTCCTCTGCTCCTGGGAGATCCTCCTAGGAGGTGCAGTCTGTACCAAGACGACATTTAAATTATCATTTAGGCTGAAATTCTGTATTTGCAACTGACCCAACAAGCACTCAACTTCTTCGGTCTTTGAAGCCAACTATGAACTGTCCTCCTAGCAAGCTGCCCAGAAATTCCTATTTATGCTTTCCGGTTCTATTAGCACAGTTTTCTTGACAAATGGACCAAAATTAATTACATTATCTTAGGTATTCTAATAAATGAGATGCAGTGCACATGAAAGCACAGCCCTCATGTGGCAGTGAGGGGATGAATGCATTTATGTCTTCAGACTAAGGTGGGTTTACATTTGGCCACGTTTGCAGCTAACCATGGCAGCATACAGAGGATCCTTCCCCAGAAAGCACTAACTCAAACTGTCCTATCAGTCACATTAAGTGCAAGTTACTTGGCAATAGAGAAACTGGTTTAAATTAAAGGAGCTTTACAAACTTCTGCTGTGTATCTTTTAGCTTTCGAATGACACGGGAAGATTATTTTCCCCCATTCCTTCTTGATTGATCTGCTATTGGTTGAAGTTTTTCCAATTTATGAATTTGTCTTAACTTTTTTAAATTGCCTTTGTTCCTAACTGCATTTGTGCCAGCAAATAAAGCCCCATAGCAAAAGACCTGCAAGAATATGCAAGAGACCAGTGTGAAATTCAGAACCACTGACACAATCACCACGAGTGGATGCAGACACGTACAGCCTGCTGACACCCTGCTGACACCCTGAATAATTGGGCTTGCACCTCGTTAACAGGAGACGGCTCAGCAAAAGCCCCTGCAGGCAAGTGGCCATTTGGGATGCCTCCCAAGAGCAGATCTGGAGGTTTGTTCATTGTTAGGATGAACAGCCCCTGAAAAATCAAGGCTTGTAGTCACATTTTAAGCTGGATATCAAAGAACTGAAGCACCCCAAAGTCACAAGATGCTTGCAGAAATACTACATCTACTTTTCAAAGTAAGAACACGGCAAGGAACGGTTACAAGTCTTGTTCTTGCCAGCAGTGCCTTTGAAGTGCACACGATTAGTTTCACAGGGAACTACTTCGGAAACAGTAATCACTGAAAGCAGGAGAAGACAGACCCAGGCTAACATGGATTAACAAAAAAGAGGAAGGACCCGGGAAGCAAGAAGCCATGCAGTCAACTCACACCAAATCAGCTTCACACACTGCAGATAAACTGAGAAACTAAATGAAAGGAATCCATTCTTCTACACGTAGCTGAGCAGATCTGTTGGGGTAACTCGGAATTCCTAACAAGCTGCAGCAAAACTTAAAAATATGCCAACGTGAAAAGCAAACCTCAGGAGAGAGATCAAGGCTCTCCCAGGATCTTCTATATAAAGCCTTCCCATGGGCTGGATGTGCATGCAGGCTCCTCTCTTACTGACTGAGCAGAGAGGAAGTTCCTTTCAGAGCCATGCAGAGCAGAAGAATGCCCGTACAAACAAACCTCCAAGCACACGAGTTTATTTTTTGTGGAGCGAAAGCCACTGGAAGGCTGTAACTACATGGTGCAGAAATGAGGATGGACAGCGTGAGAATGCTGAGCCTGAGAGCTCGTAAGAAGTTAACATCACTGCAGACCTGCTTGTTAGCAAGTAGTGCAGTGTGTTTTGCTGAGTGAGGCTGAACGAAACAGAAGAGGATGGCAGCGTCCTCGTGGCAATGAGCAGCCCTTCAATTCTGCTTGAGTTCACTGCAAACTGATCAGTCCACATCAAAATAAGCCTTCAATGAAGAACGATAATCATGCAGTAATTTAAATGCTTTGTTCCTCTTCCTTCTCCCTTCGGAAACAACATCTCACATGCAGCTGATGTGAAACAGTTCTGAATTTCTACTTTAAGATCCTTAAGCACACTTTTCTGCAAAGGGTAAAAGAGTTTCCCTTCACCTGGGCTATTTCTATGTACATCTTCTGGAGCCCTTCTCCCTGCGGGACACCGCAGAGCGCACCTAAAACTCAGCAGCAGCCTGCAGATGGGGCAGCACACAGCAAGTCGAAACAAATATGACATCTGCTCTAATTTGACGTGAAGTACCACCATCAGCAGCGCAACCCCTTTGATCACAGGCTGTATTTCAAGACTACTTTGAGGAAGATATACGAAGTTTGAACACGAAGCCGATACCTGATGGCCAAATGCACCAGAAGCGATCACAAATCAAACCATTAGCAAGAAAATCTTCTTCTGCAGCACTCTCTCTTCCTCCCTGATCCTTTGCATTTCTGCTCACATAAATCACAACTGTAGCTGGCAGGCACTGGTTTACATTTGAAAAATTACTGCCATTCCTAAGACGTGACGCAGCTGATTGTAACTCAACCACCACATGGTATTTCAACAGAGTAAATACTTCTCTGCAGCAAAAGCAGCCCTATGTGCTGCTCCTTGCAGCAGGGAGGAATAGAATGAGTTTAAAAGGTCACCAATAACTACTAGGGGTAATTACCTGTCAGTTTACCCAAAAAAATCTATTTGATGCCCCCCCATTAAAAGATGATAGACCGCAAATGAAAGGCTGCTATTTGTGCCTGCAACAGGTAGTTTCTATTGGTAACATGGCTAAGGTATTCTAGCCATAGCAAACTATGGCTTCCTTTGGAACTGGGTCAAAACAAGCCATCCTCTCTCAAAGAGCCACCCATGAGCACAGAGTTGAAATGCAACACAGAAATCCCTGGAATGGGATGTGAAAGCTTGGGAAATAAAGCTGCTCCAACATTCATCAGTCTTTTTCTTGCCTCTGAAATGCACCAGATGAACCCAAATACCTTCTGCAGAGCTGCAGAACTCCCACCCAACGTTTTCTAAATAAAACATTATGATTTAGCAAAGAGTCTAATGATGACAAAAACACACTGAATTCATTGATACACCTCACTGACCAGTGAAGTTTTTGCAGGCTCATAATAATATATTAAGTTACACCTTTAACAGTTTGAAAGACCACAGGCAGCACATAATACTTTTGGTTTCTCCAGCCCTTTCTCGGCAGAACACCACACGTTGTGGCTTTCAGACTTTGCTGCAAGCTCTGTGTTTGCTGCTGGCTTGAACCATTTGGCCGGGTGTGGAGTGAATGCTCCACGAGAGCCTCCAGCTGCAGAGGATCAGACGTGAGAACCTGCCCAGTCCTTCCCAGCACCCGGCATGCAAGCTCTATGGAGCAGCTCCTACTGCAAAACCAGAGCGAGTACACCTTTTAATAGACAGCCACACCATTGTGTGCGAGTGCAAGCCACCAACCTCACCCAAACACAACCATTCTGGACCTCAGCTCTAAAGCTATTCCAACAAACTTCAGCTGGTTTCTCACTCTGGAAGACCAGACTTGTGGAACAGCTGAAGAACAGATTCCATAGCACTTCTCACCCTGCTTGTTCACAAAGGTGACATGGAAAGCAAGTGTACCTGATGCATCGTTACAGTCATTTGGAAACTGTTTTGGCTACAAACTCAGCACTTTTTCTTTCTGAATTGGTTTTGAACTGGCTCAGTTCCCTGTGCAGGCTTACACCAGCTCTGCTCCTTTTCTTCAGACTGTTATTGCACAAGGTAGGAATCAGAAAAAGGGGTGCAATGGCTTTTTCTGATAGCAGCCTGGATTTACACTGGAATAGAACAGTTAATGATTCCGCAGACTCCAAACTCTCTCATATTTGGTGCTGAAGCCACTAATACATTTTTTTTCCAGTCCTCAAAGAACACTTTCATGTTAAGAACAGATGATAACTAAAGAAAGAATTGCTTTTACAACTGAAGTGCAAAACTACAGCTGAAATTCATCCAAGCCCGTGTTACAGCCAGCAGGAAAACACAATTACGTTGTGGATTCCTTAAGTTAATCATTTTAAAACAAGCAGAAAACAGAAGCTGAAAACTGAGGCGTCATTCCGATATTCTTCCCTGCAACACAAAAAGTTTGCACAAAAGGCACACTGCAATGACAACTGTTTTAAAGAAGCCCCAGTCCACAAACAGGCTATTTCGTCTCGTTTGGAGCAGACCGTCCAACTTCAGCATCTTTCCTTCCCAAACCAGAGGTGAAACACATTGCAAGGAAGCTTAACAAAACCCCAGAGATCCCATTGCTTCCAGAGGCAGAATGCTGCCCATCAGACCATCAGCAGCATCTTCAGCCCTTCACAAAGCTGAAGCTCCCAAACCCAGATCTGTTACTGGGTTGAAAAGTCATTGGGAGTGAGGAGGTGAGAGTCATTTACATCTCATGTATGTTTCCCTTAGGATGCTGTAGTTTCCAATTTTGATGTTTTCCAATCTCTCTGCTGCCAGCAGTTTCAAACTCAGTCCATACACCATCTGTATTAATGATACTAAAGGCAGCAGTCTCTGAGCTTCACCAACTGAGAACAAAACTCCTGGAGGGCAGCAAATCCCTCTGAACCCACAAGTAACAGATCTGTAGACTGATCCAGATCCAACTATTCTGAACTGCAACAATTAAGCACATGGCACTGAATCACACTGTTAACTTCTTGGAATTTCTTTCTGTTTTGGTATGATTTACAGGGTCGTGTTTTAAAAAAAATGCAAGCAGTTCTGTATTAGTTTCCAAAGCACAGCTTGGTAACAATCACAGCATGCGTCTGCTGTTTCTAAAATCAGTGAACTTTCTGTATTTATACTTTACAGCCATCAACCCTCCCCACTAACAGCGATTGGAAGTTCTTACCCTCACAAGAAGCTCACAATTTCCTTTCAACCCACATCAGCCTCTCAAAACTGAAGTATCAGGAGAAAAAGCTTAAAGCCCCCTATGTTTTCCAGACAGAAGGGACCTTTTCCATCTCATGGGATCACAGAATCATAGAATGGCCTGGGTTGAAAAGGACCACAACGACCACCTGGTTCCAACCCCCTGCTATGTGCAGGGTCACCAGGCTGCTTAGAGCCACATCCAGCCCAGCCTGGAATGCCTGCAGGGATGGGGCATCCACAGCCTCCTTAAAGACCCCACAAAACAGCCTTCTACACCCCTATGTGATGAGCAGGTCCTACTATCTATCTATGATGAGCAGGCCCTACTGTTATTTCTGACAGTCAAATTAAGCACAGAAGCAAAGAGGACTGGCATCTGGGTGCAACGCTTCAGCACAGCACAGGGCACAACCGTAGATGGGAAAGTGACAAGTCTGAGAACACCAAATTGACAGAATTAAGATTCATTAACACCACGTATCAAGCACTGCCTGACAAAGTTTGTCGCTGCATAAATAATTCTGCTTGCTGCCTGGGGGTTAACCCTATCGGCTGTGTTATGAAATAAAGGCAACGGACTCCACGCCAGTTGGGTCCACGAACACAGCCAGGGATGTAAGGATCAGCTGGCAAACGCACAGACCTACATGGAGACTCCCTACCAGCACATCTCAGGGTTGGTAACGTAAGGGAAGAGGTAGTTTGCTCTCCACCCTGCTTACTCACCAGCCAATGCCCTTTGTGGAGACGAGCTTTCATAATCAGCAGTTGGCTCAGACCAACAACACAAAAAACATCACCCTGGAAGCAAGAAGAAATGTTGAGGAGTGCCTCTGATTCATCCTTCTGCCCAAGGCCATTCTTCAGGTAGAAGAGCCTCGGAAAGGCGTGCTTTAAAAGCAACAACAACAAACACATATAAGACACATCTAGCTCAGCCATTCAGATTACAATTCTATAGTCTGCTTGACTGTAATACCAACACTTTCTAACCCTGACATCCAGAGGGATCTCACCAAGTCACACACGTGCTCTCCCACGTACAGACAGGCTGTTCCCTGCCCAGAAAGAAACAAAGTTCAGGCTGTAGGATATTCCACGCCCTCCCTGTTACCTCGATAAGATTGTGCTGCACGCAGCTCCTCTGAACTTATTTAGCCAAACTGAACCTGCAGTCCTTGCAGAGCCACCTGGAAATAATTCACCTCAAACTCAACGTGCAAACATGCAGGACGGGGTTCTTCCCTCTTCAGCTCACAGACTGAACAACCACCCTCGTAGGATCTGAGGGATCCGACCCTCTGCATGCCTGCAATCAAAAGCTCTCCTTGCATCAGTTGTGGAATGCACGGGGCACAAACGATCATCGTTTGTGAAACCATCTATAAGAGCTGAAATCGACTATAAGGAATGGTTTCTGTCATTAGTGGTTTCCTGCCTTCTGTTCCACGCCCAAAGCTTGCAATCGAGCTCAAAATCGTGTGGTTTTCTATTTGCCACGCTCTCACGAAAACGGGAACTTGTCTGTGGGTTTGGTTCCCCCTAAGGAGAACGGAGCCAGCGTTCAGCCATCCCCCGTGAACCCCACGAGGAGGGCAGGGCAGCAGGCGCAAGGCGTCATCCCCAGCAAGGACGTTACCGACCCTGACTTACAACCTTCTCAACCTGTCATCGCTGCTTCCACGCGCGTCTCCTTTCGGGGACCGCAGCTCCGTTCGCTGTCTGCCGCCGTCGCAGCGCTGCGGAGCCGCGATCACAAAGGTCAGCCCCAAGCGCAGCTCCCCGGGCGGCAGCTGAAGGCGCACCGCCGCCTCTACCCGTGCGGGTCCAAAGAGTGCGAGCCGCAACTCGACAGACGAGAGGCTGAAATAAACGTCCAAAGGAGGAGAAAAGCGAGGGGCTGCGGCGGGCGGGGGGAGCAAAGCGCCGTGCGGGAGGGGAGCGGGGCGGGGGTCCGGGCTGGCACTCACCGACCCCGTACTTCTCCCGCTTGGTGGGGATCCAGCGGGCCATGCCGGCGGCCGCTTCCCCGCGGCTCGGCTCGGCTCAGAGCGGCCGTTCGCCCTCCTCCCCTACGCGCTGCCTCAGCCCGGGCCGCTCCGCCATGCTACGGAACTTCCCGACAGCCGCTCTCAACTTTGCAGCCTCCCCGCTGCGCCGAGCTGAGCCGCGCCGAGCGGCACGGAGGAGGAGGGAGGCGGGGGGGAGGCGGGTCGGATCGGCTCAGCCCGCCCCGCGCTGCGCTCCGTGCTGATGCTGCGCGGCTCCCGGCCGGGTGTTTTAATATCAAATCCTGAATCAGTAAGGAAAAAAAAAAAAGAAAAAAAAAAAGGTTGTTTTAAAAGAATTCCAAGCATCTGGGGAATAAATCAATAAAAGCTGTCACAGGGCTGCGCTTTGCAAAAAGAAAACAAAACAAAGCAGAAAAACAACGCCGGTGTTCTTGTTTGAGTTGGCACCTGATGATGTCAGCCTGCACTGAAGTGCGGTGAGCTGGGACGTGATGAAGTGCTTAGAAGTGGTGATAAGGAGAGAGAAGCTGCGTGCTGCCCGGATCCTGCTGTGCAGGTCGGAGGTTCTGAGCTGAACCGGACCGGCCGGCTTCCAAAGCCGAGCTGTGCTGCGTCGCAGCACCACCCACTGCTGATAGCCTCTATTAAGTAGCACCACTGAGAATCACGCCCGTCATATCTAAATGGGGGTGGAGCTGAGAGCGCCCTGGTCCGTATGGGGGTCCTTATGGGGTCCTTACAACCCCATCTCCTTGGGAAGTAATGGAATCTCATCTCTTTGCAGTATGCCTGTCTCCCATGGCAGGCAATGAAAACTGTAAACGTTCTGAATACCTGAAAACACAACCACCTGTTTAATTGCACTGAAGCATGAAAATCCAGGGAGATCAGCTGTTTCCATTACTTTACATTACAAGTCAGAAGCAGTGGGGATAGCTCTTGTGCTCAGCTGCTGCATTGCCCTGGGCAGATCACTTCATCTGAGCCCCAGATGCATCCCTCGTGCATCTTCAGAGCAGCTTTCCATACTACAGCCTCTCCCATCTATGCCTCTACTAAATTTAATTTGCCTTCATCTTCACTGGCGCCTCTAAGTGGTAGAGAGATATAAATAATAATTAATTACTAGTAATTTGCACTCTCTGACAAATAACCTTGATCCTTGCCAGCGCAATGTAAGTACACTTGATATCACCACACGCCAGAGTACCAGCATACAACATTTTCACAATACCTGCTGATCTGGTCAGATGCTCAGCCCATGCCTTTGTTGCATGCACAGCACGTTACTCATCCAGCTGTGATGCACTGCAATGTTACCCTCACTAGAAAGACAAATCCTGCTCTGAAGCGACGTGCTCTGCTCCCAAGGGATGCTCACAACAGGACTGACATGCTGAGGTGTCTGCTTCTGAGCCACCGAACATCAAAACACTGCAGCTGAGAAGTTGAATGTGGACTCTCAATACCTGCACAGCACCTGAAGCTTCCACAGAGAACGTCAGTGGAAGTTGGAACTGGTTAACTAATTTGTTTTTCATAAAAACCCTAATTAAACTCAGCCACCTGTGCATCAGATGCTGTACTGAGACGTACTTGAAGCCCTTGATCTAACCCATAAAACCCTGTTGTTGCTCGAGCTGAAGATTCAGTAGTGCCACTGAATGTAATCCCATAGGGATTCCATGGGGAGCTGAGGGCTGACAGGAATTGCACAGTGCTGCCCATGGCCAACCCCCTCACCAGCTCAGAGGCACCTAACAACTCCTTAAACTTGGAGGAAGGTATATTGAGATATTTTATAAATCCTTTTGTTCTGGAAGATTAATTTGTTCCTTATGTAAGGTTAATACTGCAACCACTCCAGACCTCAATACAAAGAGCAATGCAATAATGCTATCAAGGCAATCGAAGGGGTGATGGTTGTTCTGAGCCCCTCTGATCTGATACCAGACTGTCTGGATGAGGCCGTTTGCAGTGTGTGGCAGAGCAAGTGAAGCAGAGAAGACTGCTTTTCTTGCATCACCCTGTGTTCCTCTCTGTCCAGGGAGCTCTCCATCCATCCATCCATCCATCCATCCATCCATCCATCCATCCACCCACCCACCCACCCCTGGAGTCTGTTTTAGCAATGCCTGAAGTGTTCTTCATGTAAAAGCTTCAGTACTTCAACCCAAACATTCCTCGCACTCTAACATCCAAAGTTAGTTCAAATTACTCTCTTTAGAAAGAGGGAAAAAAATATCTCCTTCCTTGCTGGTAAAGTTTGCTTCCTTTCCTTTTTCCTTATGCTAGGCAATGGCTTTCCATAGCATCACACCAAATAAAGCAGCAGCTTGATGAGTGTCTCATAGATGGACCAGAGAGGGACTGTGGAAAGTGGCTGCATCTGAGGCCAGGACAGCAAAGTGTTGGGAAAACTGTGACATGAGTTTTCAAAAGAAGACCCACATTGTGGCTGCCAAAGCCTTTGGCTGGAGGTTCTCTAATGGGGTGTCTGCCAGCCCGAAAGCTTCATTTTACTGTGAGATTCCTGTTGTTAGAGTTAAGTTGACTGAACTGAGCCAGTATTTTCCAGCCCAGGTAAAGCAAATTCTTGGCAGCAAATGAAAAACAGAGCAAAACACGAAAGACAGACAAGCAGCAACTAGAGTAGCTGGTTGCTTTTTGTTTTTTAACTGGAGATAGTTGAATGATTTGTTAAATGCAATGATTTGCCAGTGTTAGGGGCACAGGGAACAGGAAGCTGCAGCTACCACTGAAAGTAGCTTTTATTCACCTTATTTTACCAAATATTTTTCTTTTTACTTTCAGTGTTTATGTGCTGCTTAAGCAGGGATGTTAATGGCAAAATCTGGACCCTGTTCTTCTCTGCCCCTGACAACAGCAAGACAGATAATTAAATTATCATCAGGTTTACAGCAGAAATTCTCTCTTTATATAAATCCCACCTCAAACCCACAAGATTGATGTTGTGTCACAGCTGAAAGTTGGGGGCAACGTGGGTGACCAGGGTTCATGAGGCATTCATAGGCACTGAGAATGTTGTATTACTTTCACATTTCATAGTTGCCATTTATCTGACAGCTGGGGTAAATCCCTTCTCTAAACTGAGCATTTCAGAACTTGAAGTTAGAAAGAACCCTGTGTCCTACAAACATTTCTGAAGCGCTGCCTAACTGCATCCCTTGCTTTGTGCATAATTAGAGATGAAGAAATGTAATTCTAGTGCCCTCCTATGTTCCAAGCAAGAACTTCAACAGCTGAAGAATGTGCTGGCCTTCACTGGATGAATGGAAACGGCAATGGAAAGCTTTTCCTATGGTAAAACTTAGAATCCAGGCAGGTGACTGCAGTAGTTCTCATTTTGCTGGGTTCTGAGCACAGATAAAGGTGGCACTTGGATCAAGCTGCTTACACTGTAATTTAAGAGAAAGAAGAGAAGCAGTGGAGAAAATCATAAACCTTTTGTTCAGCACTGTACTAAGTGCACAACCACACAGCAAAAAAGCCCCTCTACCACAATTCAAACCCTCCACCTGATGAATGACCAGCTATAGATCAGGAATGGGCCCTTATTTTCCAATCACCAGCAGAAGTCATAAATAAGAAGCAACAGAGGAAGCCATATATGCAATTAAATATGCAAATATGTACACTACAGCAGGAGAAGTTTTTACCTATCTGCCTGTACATGCTTTATCATGCAATACTGTTTCATTTTATCTGAGATCTCACAGCCAAGATATATGTATATATAGCTATTTCACTGCGTATTTTGTTACCCAAATAAGGCAAATACTTGTATAACAATCCTAGTTTGCATTATCACAGTCAGCTCATTTTGTTGTTCTGTTAAAGCAACAGTGATATTTCCAAGCAACTTTTCAGCAAAACCACTGATTTCACCAGCAGTTTTTTTCTGGATTCTCTATTTTTTCTGGATTCTGGACGTGTTCTCTACCAACACAGCTGTGAGAAAGTGAAGCATTCCTTACCTACACTGAGGTTTACAGCTGCTGGTACCCATCTTTTGATTATCACGCAGAACTAAGGTACAACACACTCAGAAATGCCCTCTCCAATTTAGGAGTAAAGAAAAAGCAAATGACTGTTTATGAATTATTGCAAGATTTGCTCTTCTGCAAACACAGTTTGTTCTGTCTCCCTGCAGTGATGGAAGGAAACACTTCCTTCAGTGGAAAAAATACATAGCAGCTCTATGCACAGCTCACTGACCCAAGGTCTAATGTGAATGGGTGTTCCCTGTCTCTGTTTTATTTATATGCAGTACAAATCACTTCTTAAGGAGGGCATACAGTATTTCTTTGAAGAAGGCAGAGTAGCAAACTCTCTGGGAGATAAAAACTGTCATCTTGCAAGATATTTTGGGTTGACAAACAAGGAGAACAGTGGGTAAGCAATGTTTCTGAGAGGCCCAATAGAGAAGATGCTATGTAAAGTTATTGCTTTTGTCTAAAAGCAATTATGGAGTTTCCTTTTCCAAAACTGATGCACGTCTTGGGGACAGATCTGTGAAGATGTTCAGATGCCTAATGACATGAAAGATGTCTAGTAGGAATCTGAAAGTACCTCAAATGCTAAATCCCATGGAGTAAGTTTGGAGTCTTGGAGAGGTGAAGAGGACTTGACTTCTTCTTAGCAGCAGCAGCTGGCATGAATAGCAGCCACAGCATGGGACAAGTCTGAAGCCACAAAGTTATGCAGTTCCACTGGATTTTCTCCACACCATCCCTGCATTTCTTCAGCCCTGATGGTGCAGAGTTGTTGATTTTGGGAGTTATGCATTACTGAGCTGGAGTAACACAGCACTGTGTAGCATGATGGTTCATTAGACAAGCTTATCACTTTTTTTCTCAGGAGGAGTTCCAGGTGAAAAGTAATCATCTCCGTTTCATGATTTGGTGCGAAAAATTCCAAAGCCATCTGAGTTCTGAAACCTGACTCTTTTTCAATCAGACAGGAATGGGGACTATAACAACCCTTAGGCAGCTTTGGAAAAGTCTGCCTTGATGTATCCCTAGGTCAGCTGAACAGGTTCTGAGCAATCAGTTGGTGTTTCCATTTTAATAGCTTTGTATTTTTATGTCTGAGTTTATTACAATTTCAAAGCAGTTTCCCTACTCCTCCTCCATCTGTCTCTTATTAAGGATTGATAGAAGAATCTTCCCATCTACTCTGCATTCTCTCCAGATGGTAATCTTTTCCTTTGTTCAGACATGAATCCTACCCATGCAAATCAAAGCACCAATCATGCAATCAACTTCTACAGTTGCTGCAAAACTCCAGTGAAGCAAAATATGCCAAGGAAAGTGCAAATGTAATAGGATTTCTGTAACACTTGAGAGTATCTCCACTGCTGTATGATGCATGGAAACTTTCACTTACCTGCACCAGTACAAGCAGGCCAATACCTTACTCCTGTAGGTTCTGTTAAGTCCCAAATTCAATATTCCTGATATAAAATACAAGAAGATATGGTACCTCAAAGCGTGCAGCATTCAGAGATCTGTCTTTAAAACTGCTTTTAACTATCTTCATCATCTATCATTCACCTGAGCCCATTTACTGCTGCCACGTGCACTGAGAAAGAGCCCTGTGGGCCAGCATTAAATTCTGCTCTTCAGCTCATTCATGAGCTCCTGTTGGAAGCCACGTTAGTAACTCACTCAGTGGACATGATCTTCAGTGGATGTAAATCAGCACAACTTCATCGAAATCAACTGCTTTGTTTGCCTTCCACATTTCATGCTCCAAATGTTGATCTCAACAATGACAAATAGGGTTGTGACATTCAAGTGTTGGCCTCAGCAATGACAAATAAGGCTGCGACATTAATTTCAGTTGGAGATCATCTGACTGCTGTGTTTCAACTTGGGATAACAAGACCTTTCCCAACAGCTGGATATTCAATTGTTTTATCTTGCTTTTGAACTTCTTTTAAAAAGGTTAGCAGAAAGCATAGGTAAAGGTTATCTTGCTGTTCCCTTTCTCAAAAAGATTGCTGCATGTTTGATGAAAGGTTTTGCAAGCCAGTGGCCTCAGGTAAAATCTCAATCAAAATTGCTAGACTTACATCTGTGGCTATTTCTAGGGAGCAACAGAACGAGCAAGTTTGACAGAAATAGACTTCAAGCTTTTATTGCAAAATGTGTGAAGATAAAGATCTCTGTAACCTTGTTCTGTCAACAATGCATCTGAAGAGGTATGTGTTACCCAAATGAAGTCTGCCATAAAACTGTGAGCAATGTCAGCACCTTCAAGGAAACAGCAGAACACGTTACCAGCTGATAGAGGCGAGCAGTCCTTTACCATGTTGGTGTTTCTGTGCAGATTTGCACGAGCTGATGTTGTGCCAGAGGGGAAGACGCAGAACTTCAGTGCGTGACTGAAACGAGAGAGAAACTTCCACAAGAAATGACCATTATGAGCTGATGTGACTGGCTTGGTATTTCATCAGAGATGGAGAGAGAAAGAAATCTGTGTTCGTGTCCCACTCTTGTACCTAGTTACATTCTGGGTTACTTAGACCTTCCTCAGTTACTGATGGGAGCTTTACAAACTAAGAATGACAAAAAGCAAGAAGCGAGCAACTCGTTCTTCAAAACTAAAGCCATTTCCATTCTTCACAGTAAATCAGCCTGAAGTCCAAGAAAATACAGTGTATGGGCTTAAAGAAACCAATTTCACTTGTTTTTTTTTCCTAAAGGGACATCCTAAATCATAGAGGAAGAACAATTTCAGTGACAGCACCATTTAGGACTACATTCCATGGCTAACTGCTGTGAAGCGAGGAGCAAAATCTCACTTCTTCCAGTCCATTATCAGAGACTTGTTCAGAGCCTGCAACGCAAACCTAAGGATTCCAGATTCCCATACTCTGCTTTGGCCATTTTATTTTACCCATTAGCTATTTTATGACAAGAAAAACTGAGGCTGGAAAAGGAACTCTATCAATTGAAGAAAGATGAATTTCACAACTGGAAGGTTCATTTATACTGCTGTCTCACACTGGTACTGGTCTACCAAAAAGCCATGAACTGCTGACTCTTCTTCCATCCAGTTGCTGGTTTCTACACAGCTAAATGATCATAGGGTTATATTTTCTACTCCTTATTCATTATTATATTGTAGCAGTTGTTCACTTTCTACCATTGTTTCTATATAATACAGCAGCTCCATGAATGTTTGGAACTGTGATAAGAAAGCACAGAGTTCTGCTAGATTTGAAACAGAAAAAAGCATCCCCAGGGCAATATTTGTTCTGTGACACCACCTCACACTGTGAATATCCCTGGGCTCCTTTCTCCTATCTGACTGAATAATTGTTGTGGAGATAAATGTTTTGTAGAAATGTACAGCTGATAAAATACTTTAATTCCAAGGCTAACGTACTGTAAGGTTTATTATGGTATATCCTTCCTACTTACTATGGAAAATTAAACCAGTTCTATCATCAGTGAGATGCAACAGAGCTCAGTTAATTTCAGGATGGGAGAACAAACACGTTGTGCTGCTGTTGTGGCGCTCTTCACCCACCCATAAGAGACACTTCATTGCAAAAGATGAGAGGATAACAGATGACTGAATCTATAATTACTCCATTTACAAAGCATGGAACAGCAAGGAACGCTGTGATGAAATTTGGTTTTAGCACTCTAGATAGAAAGAGATTTTGCAACACTTGAGTTGAAAGATGAAGTACAACGATGGATGTATTTGGGTCAAGCTGGCAGTCTGGTACTTCAGACATTTACTCTGCTTATTTACACCAGTAGGAAAAACTCAGCCTGCTTTCATTCTATTCCTGCTTCTTTCCTACCACGCAGGCCAGAACTCTCAACTGGGGCCACTATGGCACAGCTGCAATAGAACAGGAGCTACCAAGAGGCTTGCAAACTCTCATTTTGTATTTTACTTTTGTTCCAGCGACCCCAGTCCTCCCTCCTCTTTGAGATCATGCGAAAGATTAAAAGGAGGAAGTGCTGGCAGGCATTTTCATTAAGAATCACTGGCTAATTCCAAAGTGGCTATTAGTAGAAGCCCTCTTGCAATGCCTGTGGTATCTATCCATCACAGATGAATCATGGATATCGACTATTTTATATTTTAATGCAACTCTTACATCTTTAATGTCTGAAGAGCTTGTTCCCGAAAGTGTCCTCAGCAGGGAGCCGTGTGGTCGGATTTAATCAAAATTTTCAGGGCTGGAAATGAGCTTCCAATAATTCTTCGGATTTGTGAGCAGGTGTCATACTTCTCTTTAGCAGACTGCAATCAATAATCCCTTCCATAAAAGCAATACTCCTCCTTCCTCCGCTCCTGGGAAGTCTCTGTGTTGTGTGTTATCACAAGTCCAAGCCTCTGATTTTGGCAGTTAGGATACCAGAAAGCTAGAAACACCTCCCTAAGTTGGAGGACTTGCTACATACAAGAGTAGAGTGTTTTTCTCCCAAGGAGTTCAGACATTTGGTAAAAAAGAATATATGTTTTTACTGCAGAGCAGAGGTCACCTCCTGACACAACCAGCACAGAGATTTGGTTGGTGAATGGGAGATGTAGATTGAGATGCACGAAGTACAGCAAGAGTAGAAGAATCTGACTGATCCCACATGAGTTTGATGCTTGCCTGCCTCTGCTGTCATATGTGACTATTTCTCAAGCAGCAAACTTATGCTAATTAAAAAAAATCAAATCTAGATCTTAGAACAGATGAACTCGAGCTAAAATTAAGTCCTGTAATTTCAAGACCCAGACAAAAACAATAAAGGCAACCAAGATGTCACCTGATCTAATAACCAAACGCAGATGTTGTGGCTCAGACTAATCTCCACTTAGCAAGAATTTAAGTTAAAATGAAGTGAATATGGTTTATTTTATTGTAATAATAATAATGGTTATATGCAAGTCTTCAGAAGTCTTAATCTAGAACTTAAGGGTTTTGGATATAGTATATTCCTTGCATCATCCAAAGGTAAACAAACTCCTTATATTTACTAACAGGATTTGATTAACTTACATAAGGAGTTCTGAAATCTTTAGAGGAAATACTCTGAATAAGCACTAAGCTTTACATGATGCACACTCGCTAATAAAAAATAAAGGCTATATTTCTTATGAGTCAGTTTCATTTGCATGGGAATAAAGGAGCGCTTGAACGATACGAATTTCTCCATGCATCTAATCCTGGCTCTTTTTATGAGTTTTATCTTAATCTTTTTCTTCAACTTTATTCCTTTTCTCCATTGGAAAGGAGGAAAGATGTATTCAGAATATGGACAAACAAAACAGAGACAATACCAATACAAAACCACTTCTGGGACACTGCCTGATGCACGCAGTACTGCTGTTCCCAAAATCCCCCTGGAGCTTCACACATCCTCTATACAAGTCAACCCTCTCCAGTTTGAAATGGGCTTTCATTTTTAAAGGAAATTTCTTGCTAAGTCCCCCTCAGTTTTCACTTTCCAGAGTTAGAATCTCCCCTTTCCTGGAAGCCCCTCCATTCTAGAAATAACTTCAAATGACATTGGAAGTTTTGTTATGCATTCAAAGAGATCCACGTTCATCTCTCACATACGTAGACCTGCAGGAGAGCGTTCTGACTCTGTGCAGTGCATCAGCTGCACGATATCCTGAGTGTAAATGGTTTTTTTCCCTCTAACAAAGTGAGCCAGGGAAGAGAAAAAGATGAAGCAAAGTAAGCTTGGTTCTCACTGCTCAGAGATGGGGTCGAAGAGCTGAAATAATAAGCGCTTAGTAGAAGTGTGCACAGGTTTGAAGATCTCCAGCACCAGCCATTAAGCTCTCAGCTTACATTCCACTTCTCCCAGCTGTGACAGTAGAAGAACTGCCTTCTTCCTCTGCCTTTCATGAAAGGGGCACAGAGCCTGAACACAGTTCTGCCAGTGACATTCACAGACACCTTCCGTTGTCTCAGTGCTCAATAGCATGAGGTTAATTCCAACACAGGGTCCAACAGATTGTTTCATCCCGTCAGAGGAGCAAAACGATTACAGCTGTTGGGAGGGAAAAGAATCTCAGCTTAGAACTGAGGGCAGCAGAAATCATAAATCCCTGAGAGTGAGGATTAATGGCAGATGTATCAAAGGTGAGGAAAAAAACTCTCTAAGTGCCAAAATCAAAGGAAAGCGCTGGGATGGAGGGAGGGGGGCTTTAGAAATCATTTCTTTTAAAAGGTCTGAGCATACAGCCCTCACAGGAGTTGACACGCGGCACAAAAAGAGACCTACAAACTGGTTTAATCTCGAGGGAAGTCCTCAAGGTTACCGCAGTCCCATTTGCGAGCAGATGCTGTTACAAATTTGAAACGCTAGATGGCACCAAGAGACCGACGTGGGACGCACTTTGCTCTGCGGAGCTCCCAGCCCTCAGCCGCCTTTCTGACAAAGCTACAGCACACCTGGGGCCAATGGCCCGCATCCTGTGCAGGAGGAAAGAAAAGCAGTTGAAAACTGCTGCACAAACGCATTTTGCACAAGTGATGAGTCAGCATGTAGGGTTTCAGTTTGTGTAATGTTGTTTCCTACCAAATTCCTTGCCTAGCTCAAGTAGAGGTTTCTACCTTCTGTGTGAAAACCTCCCTCCTCCAGCACACAGAAATGACACGAGATGTAACTGACAGTTCTACCCTCGGTATTCACTGTGTGAAAACAAAAAGGGCATTTGTACAATCAAGATCTTTGAGGATTCCTTCTAGACAAGCACATCAGCCATAACCATCTTTGCTTCTCAAAGCCTAAATAGGCAGTTCAGAATTCAAACAGTGATCACGCGATTCCTACAAAGCAAATTGAAGGCAACCTCAGAGCAATGCAACAAATACCTTCTGCAGACTTCCCCACAAACTACACGCTCCTCGTTATATTTTGAGCACCCTGCATGCGTATTTCTCAATCAAACTTCACGCTCTGAGTCACTGTGGGTGGGAGCAGCAGTCGGCGAGGTGCGGCTGAGCGGTGACTCAGTGCAGCACGGTGCTCCGTGGGTCCTGCAGGGAAGCATCACCTTGCACGGGATGGTTTCGTGCGCTGTGCAAGACAGCAGTTCTGCCACTTTGCAACGCACAGCAGTTGGCAGCAGCTGATGAGGAGCCACTTGTTCCAGCAGGAAGCAGCTCGAGCTGCGCTCAGACCCGCGCCTTCAGCATGCATCACTGCCAGCACCGTCTGTAACCCCCCGCCCAACTGGGCTGAGCACCTTGTTTGCATTTCTCTCTGCAAGCAGTTTAAGACAGACTGTCCCTGCAGCAGCATACGGCAGCTCACCCCAAGGAGAACACGGTGACAAGGCACTATTTCTGCTGCTCTGTGCCTGGGCTGACGTCAGATCGCTGTTGCCAGGCATTCAGGGGATGCGCGCTGCCTGTGGCAAAGCAAAAGCAACCAACCAAGCAAAAGAAAATAAAATTGCTTGCTGGCAAATGGTAACTCTCTGTAGTAGGTAAGAAAAAGCCCCATCTTCCTATTATTCTGGATTTTAATTAGTGAGTTTAGCGTAGAAATCGCATAGGAACAGATTGCAACACCCTGCCCAAACAGTCCTCTCTAACACAATGGTCTAGAAACACTGATTTGTTAATCAAAACTGCGCTGGAAGAAAGGGAGGAAGACTTGGTTGTATTCTTTCTTTACTGGCACTGAAGACTAATCTTAGCAAGACAACTGATCCAATGCCAACTCTCACGGTGAAGGATTAAACGCTGCAGGACTCCAAAATCAGACCTGCGTTCTTTTATAAGTGTATGCAGTAGCACAAGAGGTCACAGATGATGGCCTTTAGCCCAGACTGCAGTATAACAAATAATAAAAAAGAAAAACTGCACAAAAAAAGGTAGAGCCTTTTGTCCTTAAGAGCATTTTGTGTGTGTGCTTATGTGCAATCTATAATTGCTTGCTTAAAGTCTGCATGAGAAAACAAATGAGAAAGCTGGATCTCAGCTGCTGTCAGTCAGTCCCACTCTGCTGCCTTCAGTGACACCTCTCAGGGCTTTGAACGTTTCTCCATATTAAGACATAAATCCACCAATTAAGCAGCCAGCTCCATCTCTATTCAGTTTGGTGATTCAGCTCTTTGGTTTCAGTGAGTACCAGATGGGACGGCTGATTCATAGGTAGCAGTTCAATACATTGTTTGAGGGAAGGAAAGCAGAAGCAGATTTGATTTGCGATTTGACGAAGCCATCCCTGGCCCTAGGAACCTGGCAGTGTTTGTTTCAGCACTGCAGGGAGCAGGCAGATCTGGTGAGGGACACCACTGTTTTCCTTGGGCTCTCTGCATTCCTTCTTCTCAGAAGGAAACTTCATAGTGCTTTACCTTCTGCTTGGCTACTTCTGGTTTTTGCCTACTTAGGAAAAATTCAGCTAGGTTCCATTGCAAACCAGAGAATTCACTGTAGGGAGCAATTTCTCAATTAGCTGCAGCCCCAGTTCTGAGTGGGATCTGCTCTCATACTCACATTTCGGTCAGTAGGCTTACTTTCTTAAACAAGTATCCCAATCTTATTAAGAGCACTGTTTAATAGCACAGTACAATGAGCCAGTAAATCTCCACTGACGGGAAGAGAACTGCGTTTCTATTACTTGATCTCTGATGTGATACGGATTACTTGATACAGACATCATTCCCTGCTTATAACTCAGAGGAAGGAATGCGGGACAAATGTGGATCACCTTGAGTGTTATAAAAAAATGCCAGCACAGTGAGTCCTGGCAGAGTCCACCTGAGAATCAAATAGAGTATATACCTAGAAATGTTCCAGATTTCTATTTACGTCAGTTTTGGCAAGTTTCCTTCCCTGAAATTACATAAGATTAATGCATTCATATGATGTATTGTCTCATCACTCAAGGCTGCCATAATCTTATATTAGTACCATCTTTCCTCTTCTCCATCTATCGCCCACAGGACTGGTGTGTTAGAGGCCAACAGATAAGGTCCCTATCAGCTCATCAGTTTTGCACATTTGCTATCAGATTCCATCTCTGGTTTGTGAGGAATTGGTCGTAAACAAAACACCTTCTGGTCTTAGCTCTGCTGCAGGACCAGTAATACCCCGTGCATTAACTACTGAGCCATTATTCCTATCAGTCAACAGTTTTAAGCTAAGAACATTCCTCAATCTGTTCCCAAACAGTTACAGTGAGTTTTAAGGCTTTGGAAGAATCCATGCTGTGATCCCAACTTCAAGCCTTCATACGTCCGTTTCAGAGATGATGCTTTAGCTCTGGTCCCACCTGCTGCAGAACACTGCATTCCCTGCAAAAGATGGTTCGGAAGCTGCCTGTTTCGGTCAGGCAGGGCTGCTGCCTTCCTGCGGATTGACGCTTGGTGGCACTGCAGTTCAGGTAAGAGAAAGTAAAGCTAGAGATGAATCAGCAGCATTTCACTGTTCGTGTAGCTGATGCACTGTGTCATCTAAAAGGCTCTGTGCTGTTCCAGAGGTAACATCGCTCAATGAGCTTTGAAGTCTGGCTCTGCGCTTCCTCTGAAAATATATGTGCTCCCTAACTCTAAGTGAAATGCTAGCCACTCCGTTCTGCAACCTCCTCTGAAGTCTCTGCAGGACTTCAAATAGAGAACTCTCACGACATTGGAGGAGATTAAACAAGTGCTATCTCATTTTCAGTGCCAGAGTACTGCGAATGCTTCACAGATGAGCAGAAATTATGCCTGCTGCTTTATAATTACAGAGGCTGATCTTGCAAACCGTCCTTAATATTAACAAGAAGCCTGATTAGTTTTTGGTGGACTCCACATATTCTGCAGGAGCCCATGCATACAAATGTGTTGGCAGTAGGAGTCTGTAAGAATATGCAAGTTGCTATTAAAATAATAGCCTCGATTATTTAAGATTTGGTTAAATATCACCTTTTGATTTCAATGAACAAAATAGTTGACACTGTTTCGACTTGGTAGAAAAAAGACCAAGTCATGGATGCACATTATGATCAGTTCAATTAAAAGGATCAGATCTGAGTGTGAAACCACAAGTACATTTAGTGCCATTGGAACTCTTCTTATAGCAACACCATATGTCAGAGAAGTAATAAATTACAAAGTAGTTTAAAAAAAGTCTTTAAACACAAAAATAGCTGTGAACAGTAAGTTGGTAATTCGACGAATTCACAGGTTTTAAATATGATCATTCTGTCCTAGATGGATGCTTATATATAATGGGAGCAAGCACTCAGGAGACTACAGAAAGCTTTGTACAGTGTGCAGTGACTCTGTATGTGGCTCTGGACCTGCCCAGTGCAGTACAGTCAGCACTGCAGTCCCAAAGGCAGAGGATACGATTTCAGAATCTCTTCTTTTAATCCTCTAACAGCAGCTTCTCAACACTTTAAGAAGCCTTTTGTTTATTTATTTTACTTTTTACTGCAGGTAAAACGAGCTTGAGGGACGGTTAAAAATCTCAGAGATATTCAATATCCCAATAATCTCCTTTATATAAGTGCCAAGTTGATCCAGTAACGTTCAGCAACTACTGCAAAATACATTTGATGACTACGTGTAGTTGCTAACAGGGAAAGAGAGCACCGTGTGCCCCAATCACTGCCTACCCCTTTTCTATATGCAGCAGGACCTTTAAACTCACGGAAAGCTCAGAATCACTGACAAAAGTTTCTTGTTTAAGCAATGGGTGACAGGGGTGGGGATGGGTGCTACCCCAAGGTTCCCACCCTTCACGGGCTGCTGGTCAGTTTCAGATCAACAGCCATTCTTGCTCTATCTCCAATTATCATAAAATAAGGAGAGTTAACAAAGACAGACAGAGCCCAAATTGAACCTCACTGCAGCAGAGACTGCAGCAAGTGGATTAGACACACCCTATTAAAGATGCAGTACATCGTTTCTGCCCTTCAAGCTTACTTTATCCCCTTTGCTGCAATGCTGTCGGCAAACACAAAGCTTAACCCTTCTCTGAGCAAAGAAAAGCAGGCATTAAACTTTGTGGTGCCCGAGCTAAAAGCACCAGAGTATGAAGGATCTACATTCACTGACCTCAGAATCTCAATATATTCGTATATAAAAGCATCTAAAAAAGTAAAGAACATTTTGGTTTGTTACTTTTCACATAGCAAGTGTTTGCTGCAGAGGAATAGGGTTTGCTGCAGAGGAATAGGGTTTGCAAATGCCTGCCTGAGAATCCTAATTGCTGGCTGCTCACTGCAAAGATCCAGCACAAGGCTTGCATGACAGTGCAGTTTTCCCCAGTCCATCTGGTTTGCATGGCAAACTTAGGCACGGGTTCCACCCAAATTCTTTGGTTGAACTTTGTTGAAATTTATATTTTCAAATCACTGAAAAAAATAAAATGTGTTTTTGGTAGAAGATTGGCTGTTTGTAAATTCAGGTCAACCCTCAGTAAACAGTTCAGCTGGAAGAATGAAGGAAAAGTAGAACTTTACAGAAGCTGGAGCAGAGAAATATTTTCTAAAGAAACGCCTTAAAATCTTCATTTCACAGCTGACCTGAATTTCTTCCAACATCAAAATTTTGCCTGCCAAACAAATCCATCCATTACACTCACATCTTTGTCTCTTCTTCCTTGATGCTGACTAAAATTCCTATGCAAGGATTTAAGAAAATCCAGAGAAAATATTTTGTAGTTCACCAATTCTAGGCTGTCTGTCACTGGCCTTCAGGGGAGCTGCTGTAGGCAATAAATTGGAGCCGTCCCAGAGGTTAGACCTATTTGAATTTGGGAAGAGTCAAGCCAGCATTATCCTCTCCATCCTGTGAAGGGCAGCCCAGATTCTGAGCCTGAGAGCACACAGTAAGAAACCTATGGGGCTTTGTTAGTGACAAAGCAGTACGGACAAGAGGGTTGTGCTGCACAAACACGCGCCTTGCTGTTCTGTTTCAGAGCCTACATTCATTTCTTCCTTCCTCCCACCCCCTACCTAAATACCTGAGGCTGCTGGGGGAAAAACAAAAGGAAGTGTAGCACCTCGCAGAGGAGAGCAGTGATGCCCCTTTTAGAGAACGTCCAGCCAGAGGAACAAAGAAGAAACATCACGTGAAAATGCAAGCAAGGATGGTAACGGGGCATTATGTGTAAGGCACACATAGCTAACAAAAGCGTTCTTTTGTATTCACATCAATGCCTCAAGCTCCCAGCAATGGAAATGAAAAGCTGTCAGGAGTTTCTCAGTGCTCTCCCTTGTCTGGAAGGGCTCCACAGGTGATATCTGCTGTCTCACGGCTGACAGCTGAAGCACCGAATCGTTTCAAACAGAATAAAAATAAAGTACAGTGCTTTGTGTTCAGTGGGTGGGTCTGATTCTCCTTTTACACTCAGTTAATTTAGTAATGATTCAACCAAGCCAATGGAATCAGTGGTGGTTATACAGACATGGGAGAGGGAGAGAGATTCAGAGCAGTTAGCATCAGGTAAGGCTGCTGTACAGTTTTTATACCTATATTTAGAGATGCCTTTCACAATAACTGGCAGTGACAGCAAGCCTTTGTCTACTAACAGAGATAATTGGTCGCAGGACTTTATGCTGTAGACTGGAATAGTGCAAGCAAAATAACAGAAAGTTCATGTAGAACAGGGGAGGACAAGAGTGCTTGGTATTTTCTTAAAGGTTCTCTGTTTCTAGACAGGGCTGGGGAAAGCTAAATGGACTAGAAATTGGTTTCTTCATTCTGTTGACACTATAAAAAATAGTGTCCTTAATTTCTGCTGGCTAAAGATGCTCTCTTATTTTGTTCCATTTCAGTTGTTGACCGGATACCTGAAAAGCTGGCTTCTGTTACCCAGTAATTGACTTGTCATCCAGTATGAGACCATCCGGGGACCAACCACTAGAAATTCTGGTCATTTTGCCTTTAACCTGAATGAGGTCTACATGAACAGAACTAAGGCTTGAAGGTAAGAGACCTAGAGATCAATGTTCCTGTTTTGTTTGATGAGCTTTGGGAGTGCTACAGGTGATTAGGAAGGAACTACTGGTCACCCGAGTCAAAAGCAACTTCTGCATGCTTTAACCTGGTGAATTTCAGAACCCAACTCCAACACCAGGATATGTTTCGCAAGCTGCAGCTTCTGTTTGGCTCTCAACCCAGTTTTTCACCCCCAATCCTTATCTTAACTTAAATAACAGGATTTATTACTACATGCCTTTGAATTCTCTTGGATGTGATTAGCTGCCATGTCAAAGATGATGCATAGTTATTCTTTCAAGACCAGAGAAGCTCTGGTACTAATTCATTTATGGTACTGTAAATTATACCGGCAAGAAGCACAGAGGCACTAAAGAAATAAAGTCCAGATATCCCTGGTGCTACTCACCCTGTGTTGTCTGTCCATTCCTGAATGTATCCTTGATGCTTTCCAATGCAGAACTGAAGTCTCAGACATGCAAGCTCTAAGGCACTTCAGCGTTTTCCATTTTTATCCCAGTTCTAAAAATAAAAAAAATAAAAAAAAAAACCAAATTATTTGACATAACATACATCAAATTTAAATGAGAACAGTTCAGGATGAGATCTGATAGTATACTGAAGTGAGTGGTACAGAAAGGAGTACGTACCATGTAAGATAAGTATCATGATACAGAATGGGGTAGAGAAAGTGAATCTGCGTAAAACAAAGAAAGTCATCCTATTTTCTGTAGTTGTTCTTTGGTAAAGGAATAAAAGACATCCGAAGGCAAAGAACTCAGCTTGGAAGAGACCCTATTACCCCATCATAAATAGGAATAACATGCAGCAACTTTGCACTTCTTACCCTCAAAATGAACACTCAAGACTGAAAGATTTGTAACTTGGTTGTGAAGGGTATCTGAACCAAACCTGAAGTGTCTAAAGGTAACACCACTACAGCACGTGTGTAAGGGGAGGGAGAACAGGATGAAGAGCAGTTATTTCTCAAAAGAATAGAGTTGCTTGGTTTATTGACATGCTTGATATATAAGGTCAATTTGTTGGCTGTTATCTGTAAACACACAACAGAGTCACGTTGTGCTGGCACTGCTGATTGCTAGACAGCTCACACTGACATTTCTGCAGACATCCCACAGCTGGACTCAACTAAAGTGACAAAAAGATAAGGCCAAATCCCTCCTGAACCTATTCACACAAAACACTCTGACTAAAATAGAAGCCAGCAAGATTTAGCCCATAGTGGCAGTGATGCAACAGAAAGCACAGCAGCGACAGCAGAGCAGCAAGGTCCCAGGCTGCAGCAAGTGAGGAGTTGCTCAACCACAACAGCTGTGGGCACAAAAATAAAGGAAAGAAGCTGCTTACCTTCTGAAGGCCTCAGGTGTGCAGAGACCTCCAGCAAGATCTCCTTATCTCCACTGCCAACCCTTAAATGAGGGCTGGGAAGGGGTGGATCCTGGCTCCAGCCCTTCAGGTCATTCAGGTCCATTGCACTGCATGACCTGAGCTCCCTTGGGTTGATCTGCCTTCCCACCAGGTGCTCCATCACTGGTGCAAGCTGTGACTTAGCATCTCTGCTACAGTGACTAAAAACTGAAATCCTCTAGGATGGTTCTTGCTTATTCTGAAAACGTTACTCACAGTGACCCTGTGCTCTGTGAACAGACATCCCCACCATTTAAAAGTAATGAAAAACATCCGGGCTGAAAAATGATGTCTGCTGGAACACAGTGATTCAAAGCGAGTGAAGCTGAGAATATGTTAGCAGCCTGATAAGACAGGTCTGTTCCACTCAACAGCTTTTTCTTTCATGTCTGTTAACGTCCTTGATTCTAAAATAAAAATTCATCACAGCTTCAGTCATCACAGAGTCAGCTCCACACAACCATTTCTGCCACTGGTTTGCATTTCAAAAGAACACATTTGTTGCAAATGTGAAAGAGTAGAATATAGAAAGTATTAGGTGTAAGAAAGTGTAAGGGCACAGGTGTGAAGAAATAAGCATTGCTGAGCACTGACACAATATTGAATAGACGGATATTTAGGATAGAAGGTTAGTTTAACATGTGTGGTCCTCAGGCACTGCTGTTCCTGACTTAAAAGCACTGGGGTAGCAGCTCAAAGTTCCCCAAATATTTATGACCCTTCCATAGTGCAATATAGTGGTGCACAGAGACATTTTCAGTTCCACAGCAAGTTCCCTGCTGAACTTACAAGCATAAATATCCTTGATTGGGCAGAACTGTTGAAAAAGCCCCCAGTAACTCCAACGGATTGAGGCAGGTTTGTGTAAGGACCGAATCAAAAGTCCATAGAAATCAATAAAGAGTCCCACTTTCTTTAGCTAATTTAGGCTCATACAATGTGTTAGGACAGGCTGCTGATAAAGATGGAGTTAAATTATGGGCAAGATCAGATCCAGCACCAGAACCTGCTGTCTTACATGGATTGTACATTGTGTTATGGGGTTGTAAGGCAGCATAGTAGCATCAGTTAGGGGATAACGTAACAAGTTCAGATTGGCCTTCCTTACTGCACTGTGCCATTTGGGGCAAGACTTCTATCATTGTTTGCTCACCTTATCAATGCGAAACATTACCTCAATGGAAATCTTGTGCACTTCCTCCTACAAAACTTTCACAAAGCTTTATTTTGCACATCCAGGGAAAGAGAAAATCATAATTATGGCATGTTAGGAGATGCACCAAACTGTTCCCCTCCATCCAAACTGCAATGGGTGCAACACTGCTTGCAGCTGGTCCCTTCAGGAGAGGGATTAGGCAAAATAATGAGTTAATCATTCATGCTGTGTATACTGTAACACTTTGTCCAGTGATATCAGCCCACAAAGGTGAGCTACAGTGGGCTTTTGTGATGTGAAATTCTATTCGCCTGAGACAAAGAACAGAAAGAAAAGTTGTGGTTTGTGGCAGCCACGTCGCATAGGAAGGTGTTGAAACAACTGCATTCTAGTGAAAGATGGAGCAGGAAAGCCACTTTTAAAGCCAGAGAGCATAGATGCAGGGAGATGGTTTTATTTTTAAATCACATTTGCATGCAAAAATCACAGCTTGCAGCCACATCTGTGAGCCCACGTTAGCAGGTGCCCCTGTAACATGACCTGCAGGCTTGTAAAAACCACCCATTGATTTGCTGCAGGACAGCAGGACGTGATTTTATTTATTTATTTGTGCCTGGAGCATCACAATCAATAAACACTGGCAAAAATCAGGGAGGAAAAAAGCAGCAGTAATCTAATAGCAAAGGCAACTTCTGTGCATGATACCATTAATCAAATCAGCTTTCACAACTACCTAGGATGAAATTTAACCTTAAATGTGACTCCAAGTCATTTAGTAAGACTGCAAGTAATTATGTTCTAGATAGGTTCCTTCTTGACATTATGGGTTATTTCTACTGTGGGGGTACACTGAAGTCTTGTCCTGAGCCAGCAAACCATGAGAAGAGACACCTAATCCCTCATGAAGTAAAAGCAAAATAATGTAATCGAAGCTGTCTAAACTGACCTGAAACTCCCCTAAAAAGCTTTTGAAGGGAACAGTATATAGGGTTTTATTCCTAGTTTTTGGAAATTAAGGGCTAATTAGAGCAGCCTCAGGACACTTTGATTATGGTTTTATTTTCTGGGTGGGAAGGTAGACCAGTAATTAGGCCACTGCATGGGAGAAGAGTACTGAAAGTCAGGACATCTGGGGGATATTTCACAAGGTGCAACTGTAGAGCAGTCGTTTTAGAGCAGATAAAAATGCTCTACACCAGCCCACCTTTCTGTAATGCACTAACATGAGCATGAGCAAGTGTTCTTATTGGTGGCTTTTTATCTCTTAAGGGGAATAGTAAAGCTGTATGCTATATTAGCCAGTGTCTGATACTGGCCATTATTTTCCTGTCTTTCCAATCAGTGGCAAAACTCCTGCTGGATGCAAAGGTAGCAGATTGGGCTCATTACATTTTGAGTAAATTCGCAGCAGCAAGCTCTGCATGACCTTCTCTTCAGCTATTGTTCATGCTGTAATCAGGCATATCCATCACACAGCTTTGCATCTGCCTGCGTCCTCTTTCCTTTACCTAACCCTCTTCTCTCAAGTCCACGTGAACAATGGCCATGATGACCCTACAGGTCTCTTCCATACGAGTTAATTGCATTTGGGAATATGCCTTTGTTCATAACTTATATTATAGTGTGGACATGACTGAGGTTAGCATATGGCATTTGCTAATGGTCCTTTCTATTCCACATTTCTCATAGGCTGATAACTTAATAGAGATGTCTATATCCCTTAACAAATCAAATTAAAAACGTTGCAGCAGCTGCATATGCTAGAATCTACAAGCTCGTTAGTAACCTACTTAATTAGAGGGTATTATTTTAGCCAGAAATAAAGAGTGCACAAGCAAAGATGTGCACAGTTTGGGGCTATGGCTGATAAACCACCTGCTTTCAACAATATCACTATATATAAAGTCAAATGCACGTACTTAGTGATGAATGTAGATATGTACCCATCTCTTATTTTTCACTAGAACCAATAGTAAGGGTATTTTAGGAAAAGGGTATTTTAGGGTAGAATGTTGATGTAAAACTGGACTAAATTCAAATTTCCACTCTCCTGGGGACATCCTCAGAAAATCACTTAAAGCCATAGCTACAAAGATCTTTGGGACTACAAAACTGCTGAAAGGTGCTTTGTGGAACTCAGAGGATTATAGAAACACATTATGTGAAAGTCCAGGGTATTCACACGTGCTAAACAGGGGTAATGGTGTGCTATCACCTTAGAGGTGATGAGGATGCATGCACTGATGTTTTGTGCAGTTCACATACTATATAAACAGGAGCCAGCTGGTTCACACCAATGAGTTGTTCACTGAGTGCTTTACATTCCTTAAAGTGAGGCTTGTGCTTACATATCTCTTTAAACTGGTACGTACCTGACAGGTTTACCAAGCTATTCTGCCAATAGAAGACCAAATTCACTGAGATGTGTGACAAAAATCTACCTGATACACCCAACAGGTCCACTGTGATGGGCTATGGTGTATTTCCTCGTGCTGCAATTTCATCTACTACAGGAGATCCATGTAGGTGCACAGCCATAGAATCATAGAATGATTTGGGTTGGAAGAGACCTTCAAGATCATCTAGTTCCAAGCACCCTGCTATAGGCAGGGACACCTCTCCTAATGATAGCTTATAACCAGTTCTACCTGCTGATGCACTGCTTTGTACCTAATTTTATCCTGGTCTATAAATGAAGCCACATACTCATGCATTTTTCCCTCTTCGAAGCTGCCAGGACAAAGAAATTGCATAAATAATTCACAGGATATTGCAAGAAAAGCAGGAAAGCTACAGCACTTACCTGAGCTGCAGCACTGGTCCAATGATGTGCCTCCTTAGTGAACTGTCCTGAAGAACACTGTGGTTGGAAGAATCTCATTGTGGAAAGCCAGCATTTGTAGAACCTGAAGGCAACCTACCTGAAATAAACAATCATGCTGAGTCTTTCTTTGTATTTATTTGTTGGTATGACAACAGCAGGTTGAAAGATTTAGCCACAGGCTCAAACGGGTGCCCAACTTCTATGGGAAGTAAGGTACCGGTGTCTGCCACAGACTCCTGCCACGCTGCCATCTTTGCCTCTGAAGCTCACAGATTCCAACCTGAGCTCGGAGCGAGGCAGCAGATAATAGACAGCATCAGATCCACATCCTACAGACAGCCTTGGACACTAATGAGTCTTGTCTAACAAGCAGATAAAGTCCTAACTTCGTACTGTTAGTTCTGTTTCCCTCCCAGTGAAGCCATCTCATGTAATAAAAAGTTATTTCCAAATTCTCGTCCTAGTTCCAGACCCCCAATTCCATAAGTGTGAAGGTCAGGGTGTTAAAGGGGCTCCTGCTCACAGGGGACTCTGATGAGGCCCATCTGTGACTCCCCAGCCCATGGGGCAGATTGTGAGCTGTGTGTGAGCCCTGCACACAGTGCAGCCAAACCTTGCAAATCTAATCTGCACTGGTGACTGCAGCAAGGGCTCAGATGGCAGATATTTATTCCAATTATTCATAGGATGGCAAGCCAATTTTGTGCCTTGTTAAGTAAATTAGTCCTTTAATAAGATAGGTTTACATGTCTGGTGTACTAGCTGGGGGAAATAAGAGCTTTCATTTTGAACAGAACCATTCCAAATACTGACAGACTACAGGAAAACACAGCTAAGGATTCTTCATTTGAATGTTCTTAAGCTACGACTCAGGTAGGACAATTCAGCTTTCTTCTGAAGCCACCCAATTAGTATTCCTGGTGCATCTTGAGATCTGGAGATGAAAAGCTCCAGAATAAGACAATATTTTACACTGTTAGTCAATCACATACAGAAACACACACTGAAATGAAACTGCTGGAAAAGCCTTGATGCTTCTTCTCCCCTTTCCTTTTCTTTATCCTTTAATTCTGTTTCTTTGATAAACTGTTACATTTTGAGAGCCGTGTCTTTAATGCTCCTTTTGTGCACAATGAATGATCTGCCCATTAGCTATCAGAGAAGATTCAAAGGCAACAATTCCAAACGTTCTAAATGAGTTTACTAGGATCAGAGATGTTGCTAAGTGTGGGAGGAAGACAGAGGCACACAGTGAAGGGAAGACCTGCAGTGCTGCTACACACACTCCTTATTAACTTGAGTAATCCCCTTAAAGCTATTCAAGGGAAATATTCAAGCCTGATGAAACTGACGTTCATGCAGACAGATACTTCTGTCTATATAAATAACTTCATGAAAACTGCAGAACTCAACAACAAAAAAAAGATTTCCTAATTCCAAGTGTCTGCTTTAATCCTCTCGTCTTTCTCCTCGTAAGATGACTTATTCATTGTGTAACATCTGCATACTCCTCAAGATCTGCGGCTAGGAACAGCTGAGCTGAAAATAGATTTGAGAAAGGAAACAATAATTATGTGAGCAGGTTCTGGAAAACAGGATGAAATAAACCAAGTTTTCCCAAGAAGCCAGAACTGCAAAGCTCAGAAATGCATTGAAGTTATCACTAGCAAATTACCCCCAGAAATCATGTTCCCAAACAAGATAGCATTAGGATATGATGGGATTTACAGCAGGTTTGCATCAAGGCCAGCTGGCTAGATTTACATTTGTGGCCTGCAGTGACCACTGAACTAAAATTAATGCTGGAGTTAAAAGCAGTAGGGCCAAATGATCAAGATATTTATTTTGTGTAGGTGATAAACACTGCTGCTTTAAGGGTCTGTTATAAGACCACAGTTAGATTTCAGACTGGAAAGAATCAATGAGCCAGAGTTACTGTGGGGCTGCCTACAACTGGAAGGAGCAGGAGTTGGCATTCAATAGTTAAACAGTGGAATGTTTTTTTCTTGCATACATGTCAATATTTTATGCATTTTTAAATTAGCATGATTACCATGGGAAAAAGAAATAGAAAACCTAGTGCTAGTCCATGCAGAAATTGGATTGCATGCTGTACACTGTCCAGAGCACTAAACACTAAAGGAGGAGAATAAGTATATCTATATATATACAGGTATATTTGTGTATTTCTAGAATTGATCTGGAAATACCACAGTCATATTTAAAAGGCTTCTTTGTAACAGAAACAATTGAAATAAAGCACATCATTGTTTAATTTTAAGGTCCTTCTTTAAAACAAGGGAAGACTAAAGGGCTTCCAAAGCAAAAGTCAATGCAAAAAAAAGAAAAAAATTAGAAGTTCTGAACAAATGAAAACAGGATTTTACAATAGGAAATACGAGCTAATCTTAAGAAATAAGTGGTGCTACTATCTCTGTGATAACGTGAAGGAGGTAAGATTACAGGAGAGGTCGATGTGGAGCTGTAAGGCACAAAGCAATGAATCATCATTCACCGATGAGAAAGCTTACTCAAACAAGTACGTAGATTTTGAGGGGACCAGGACCTTTCATTTGATGAATTCCAGTCACTGCAGACATTACCTGCCACCAGCAGTGGGAAAGGGAAGTTTTTTCTATGCAAGCTTACAGTGATCAGACAGCACCCTCTTCTCCCCAAGCCCCTGCCTCAGTGCAACCGGGATTCATGGCTCACCTTCCTGCAGAGCAGCTTCCCCACAGCTGCGCACTGGGAGCTCTGCAGCTTTACTGAGATGCTCTGGAGCAATCCCTAAGGAAACAAAGGCTGAAGGAACAGCTTGCGTAGCAGACAGGAGAAAGTAGTGGTACAGAGGGCTTTACTCTTGCAAAGAGTATATAGATGTCACGACTCCTCTCCACCCCAGCCTTTTTCCAAGAAATGTCTGCTCGATAGATAATCAGTGCTGACTCAATGCCCAGGGCTCCCCTAAGGAAGAAAACTGCTGCAGTGTTCTCTGTATTCATCAAATATTCTTGCTGTCCTCTGGAGGAACAGAAAGATCCACTACCAAAGGAAAAAATATATTCAGCATCACTTTATGGTGGCTACATGTATTTGTTTGTTTGTTTGTTTAAAAGCAATGTCTTTCTTCGACTGGGACTCAGAAAAGAAAATAAACAAAGGGAGAGAGAAAAGTCAGGCTGGAGAGGAAAAAAAAAAAGAGCCTGCCCTGTCTCCAGCAGTTTCACTGCGGTGAGGAGGAAGAATTGGAAGTTCAAGCCAACAGGAGCAGCGCTGCAGGAGTGACTCAGCATCCTCCTGCGGCAGGAGGGGAGCATGGCAGCAGTCACCGCCCTTCCCTTTAAGCTGCAGGAGACTGCAGCCAAGGCAGACCACCTCCACAGGGAGCTGATCCACTCCCGCCTGGAAATAACAACAAGCACCGCAGCCTCCCCCCCACTGCCTTCCCTGAGCACCCATAGGATCCCATTCCCTTGGGTGTGCTCCAGAGGGAGCATCAAAGCTGCCGAACCCCACTCCTTATCTTCCCACTGCAGTCAGGAGATGCCACTGTGTTCCCTCGGAGCTGCAGAAAAGCTATTAACTCCCACTTAACTCCCACTCTGCCACGTCCACCTCCTACACACAGGGAGCAGCAGAGCAGCTGATTGCTCTTCCTCTCCCGCACCCCATCTGATTCTCACATAGCCGTACACCACTGCCTTCAATGACTTGCACAGGATGGAAAAGGAACAAAAGGGCCAAAGGGTGTTACATACACAGACCCACGTAACTGAAGCTGGTCTCCTGCAGGAGGTACGTAAGCAAGGTGCATGTGGGAGAGGAATCTTGGGCTTTATTTCAGCTGCTCGGTGAGGAAGGTCAGCCTCAGGCAGAGAAATTAACCCCCCTCACACAGACTGGAGTTGGAAATAACCCTTCCCACTCCCACTGCAGACGTGGGCTCAGCTCCTGCAATCTGGACTCAGTGGGGAAAAGCACTCTGTGCCACAAATGCTATCTTGCAAGGAACGCAGCACCTGGCAAAGGCCATGGGAAGCAAAGAAGAGACCTGTGGATGTACAGAGCCCACTCAGTTGCTTCTCAGCCGTTTGCTCATTTCCTACTAGGTTTGCCCTGACTGACACGCACCCTACCTTTCTATTCCTCATTTAACACCTTCCTCACAGATGTTCATTTTTGGGGAGGGGTAAGTCGATGCCCCTCACTGCCCAATTTCACCCCAGGCCTCCTCTGGGGGTATTTCAGCAACACCACCCCTGGGAGAAAATCATTCTAAACCCCTGCGTACTCCCACCACTTGCCCCATGTTGTTGAATCATTTCTAGCTACTTCGGGGAGAGTTTTACATAGTATGAAGCACACGCACTAGCTTTTGGGGGGAGGTCTGTGTGTGATAAAGCCACCGAACGCTTCTGTTATTCGTGTAAAAGTTGGCGCAGAGCAGCCATTGCTCCTGAATAGGAAAGGGAAGGTTTGCTCCTTCCAGTTCTTTTCAGCAGTCAGGCTTATGTCCAGAGGGAGCCTGGGCTGTGGTGGCTCCTCCTCTATGCGGGACTCTCCTCCTCTCTCCCTCCCTTCTCTTGGAAAGTTGGTGCAGTGTTGAACTTCTGCCAGAAACCGGACCTGCTGCAGAAGCGGCAGCTTCCCAGCGGGAGCAGAGGAGAGGCAGTGAGTAATGCTTTCTCGAAGCTCCGCTCCGACAGCAGTCACTCCATCACTTTCATCCCTTCCTTCCCCTCCCTGCCCATAGCTGGGCTCTGTCAGTACGGAAATCTCCGCTTCAGACAGCAGTGCAGGATCCCACCACCAGCCCCCTGCAGTGATGTGCAGAGGGCACTGCCAAGGGCCAGCGCAACGGAGGCTGCCCCCTCCTTTCCCATTTGCAAAAATCCTCCCTTGTCCCATCCTTCCCTAAGGATGTGCAGAGAAACTTCACTTAAATTAACTCCTGAAGCGGCAGCTGCCTCTGCTATCCCTGACACAGCAGCCTCAGGCCCTTCATGTCACCTCATGCAGGCAGATTCCTTGAGAAGCCCAGGAAAAAAGAAGTTTCTGTTCCCTTTCAGTCCCCTCCTCACCCCTAAATTACAGCTCCACAGGGGTAAATTCCCAGCAGGTGGATCTGACAGAGCTCCAAACAGAGGGGTTGACCCCCAGGGAACTGCAAATTCAGAATTAACCCCTCCTTCAGGCATTTTCCCACCTCGCTGTGCACAGCCCTCTCAGTCCAGTGCAGGCTGCTCTGAGGCATGACAAGCCTCCTGAAGGAATGATTTAGGTCAGATTATATGGATAGTAACTCTGCCCCTCAAGGCAAGCCCTAGATGCAGCCAGTCTTGGCCAGCCTAAATGAAATCTGCAATGCGTTTTTCTCTGAGCACAGCAGTAGCAAACCCAGGGGGACACTGAACTCAATCGGCCACCTCCCATCTCACTGCTCAGTCTGCACTAATATAGGAACTCCTCCCTTTCTCCTTCCTCCCGCCCTCACTCATCCCACACACACATACTGGAGGGGACAGCCCAGAAATGCACCTTCCCCCCTCTGACTGCGTTGTGCCTACAGACACAGCCGTTGTTTTCTGCTGGCTGTGCGGTGCTGGAGGAGCAGCTGTTTCCAGGGATGCGAGCTGACATGGGCTTCCCTTAGCAAAACACACAGAGCCACAACATCTAATCGGCATCTGACCTCCAGGCTTAACCTCCTGTTCTTAACCTAAACTTCAGATGTTCCCGTATCTAAAGATGATAGTGATTGCAGGAAGAAGCCGGCTGGTTCCACTTCTCTCCTCACATTAGTGGAAATGAGCCCTGCCATGCTCACAAATCATTTTAACAAATGGAACAGAAGGCACATCCCAGCCACAGGGAGCTACACGTCCCTAACTTTGATGGAACAAATTCAGACACTGTGCATTATGTGACAATTCGACAAAAGGAACTGATGAAAAACTGCAAAGGGTGTTAGAAAGAACGAAGCATCTTTTCCTGAAATTGGAAAAAGTAGCTTGAAACCTTTTCCCCAGAACTCCAAAAGCACAGGTTACTCTGTCCCTGTGCCCTCGGGCAGAGAACCCCCTTCCTCAACTGAAAATTTCTAGGAATTCTAGTTCCGAACAGGTTGGGATTGCAATGCCTGAACTGATGCAAGTATAGCAACTCATGAGCTAGCAAGAAAAACACTTGGTTTGGTAGCTTAGCAAATCACATATTTGATACAAGATAAATCGCATATCTGATACGAGATCGTAGTAAACCATTCTCTCTATTTTTATTTATTTATTTATGTTATTTCTTGTTCTCGTCCATTTTATAATTTTGATACCTACCAGAAAAAAAAAGGAAAAAAGAAAAAAAAAAGAGCACTGTTGAAGGACATCAAACAATCAAACCATTAATTAGATGTGCTGCAGGTCAAAGAGCTCAAACCAACTCTCAGCTTTCCCAAAGGTCATCTCACTGTAAAACAGGAGAACCCATTCACAAAACCCTTCGCTGCAAACAAAAGGGTTTTACCCTGCTACCCAACCCTGTCATGCAGCCTGCTGTACTGAGCAGTGACGTGTGACCTTTCATGTTTGGCTGCAGTATTTGAAATGTCCCTGTTATAGCTTCACAAACATCCTCTTATAGATTCTACCAACAGAAGCAGAGAAATGCGAGATGAAAGGATCTGACTGCCTCATCTGTCCTAATACCCTGTCTGCTCAAAGCTATTTCTACAACATCATCAAGTGCTTTATCCAACCTTACAACAAATGGCCAAGTTACTCTCCTCGAAAAGCGAAGTTAATACCATTTCTAGTCGGTTCTGACAGCCCTGTTTGTGAATCAGCAGACCCCTGAAGATTTATCTCTTATCTTACCCCAAAGATCCAGAAACTGCACTCTCTGAGCAGCAGCAGGAATTTGATCTGAATTGCAGCGCACCTGCCAGGGAAGCCAAATAATTCATTGGTTAAACAGCAGGGCTCACAGTAGCGCACATCTCACCAGCCCTGCTGTCAGACAGCAAGCAGGCTACCATTGAAAAGGTAACACTTGTAACCATCTGCTCAACAGCCACAACAACCCTTGGAGATTTGGGGAGGATTCAAACAAATGACCCAGTAGCTTTTGGCAACGGCAAAGGGAGACTCGGCGATGACACTAAGTGCTTCTGGGCTTGTTTCAAGAACATGTTTCTGTGATACAAAAGTAAAAGTTGTGCTGAGAGCTGTCAGTAACCTGAGGGTCTGAGATCAGGTCCAGATCTGCAGGAAAAAGCAGGCAACTCCCCCGGCAACAATGAAATTCAGAGAGAACTGCCTTGGGAACTGGATTGGACCGGGCATAAGAATGAAAAGAGTTAATGAATTTCTATGAAAGAAACTAGAAAAACGTGATGTGATTGAGCCAACTGAAAAGAGTCAGCAAAGTGATTCCTGTAAACGTTCTGCAGGTGCTGAGAAGGCACAAACAAGAACAGCTCTCCAGTTTTCACTAGTCTCAGGAAGGCCTAGGAGGTTATTATTTAAGAGAACAGATCTTTCAGAGCATCACAGATGCTGATCTAAGCGAGGTGAGGATGACAGAATACCCAGGGGCAGAGTGCATTGCTTACTACCTGCACAGGGTTCCCCAAAGTTCCTCAGCATCCATTATGCTCTTGCTACTAACAGAAAACTGAGACTGTTCTGAGGCTGAGTATATTCCCCTACACTATGAGACTAACTGTGTTTTAGTCCTCTTTATCACAGAAGTAGATGGCTGTCACATAACATTATAGCTTTGCAGATACAGCAATGTGACAAATGCCTGGGAACTCGTCACAGCTCCAAACCTGGAATAATGACCTCCGTATCACTCAGGAATGGAAGACCCCGAGACCTGCCTCTGACTCACAGAGTCTCTCTTTTCACTCCTCCATACCCCAAAAGAAAAGAAGTTAACAGCAGTTTTAATGGTAGCAGAAAGCTTCTATTTATCTGAAAAATAATTGGTACATATAAAACCAGCAACTTCTTATCTGCCCTTAAGTATTATAATCAAGACACTTGAATCCCCACTGCTAATATATGCCACGAGAGCCTTATGGGCATTGTCATGCAGGCTGTTTAATTTACAAATAGTCCTGCATTAGAGTGCTGCAAAGCCATTTTCTCTCTAGGAGCAGAGCCAGAGATTAAACCTCTGCAGACCTCTGCAAATGTTCCAGCGAAGCTATATTAGCGTAAAACTGGAGCAATGGGATGCATTCCATATTCCATCAAACAGGTGCATGCCCTTGACTCTCATCCTTGATTATCAAAGGCAGTACCAAGAATGTGATTCATGCAAGAACTGATGTAGGAAATTGGGTGCACTGGCTGCAGAAGTTCAGTAATTTTTATTCATGTGCTGCAGAGCTGAACATCTTCAGCTCGCTGCTGTGAAGCTTAAGCAGAGGACACACTGCAGTACAACAGTCAGACACTTTTATGGCTCACTTTCCATCTCTGTTTTATGGTCAGCTGTATGTGCCAGACTACTAAATAATGGCATGCTTACATCTTGCTAAGAAACGCTTGCGCGTATGTGCGTGGAAAGACTATAGAGGTATTAAGAGGTAGGAGTGCAGTTGTGTATACCCCACATAAATCTCATTGCTACCTATGTGGTAAGGAGCAAAACCTCTCAGAAGTTCAAAAATAAATGAGCTACAGGGGATGAATTTCTCAACTGCCCATTGAGATTCCTGATCAGTTGGAGCACACACCCTGGTGAGGAGGAATTCAGACTATGCTTGAGTCCATACAAACCATAGATATAAGATATTGCCTCCTAATTGTGTGCGTAGATCACAAATAAACACTGATTTTGTCTCCCTTTTTATTTTTATCGTCCTGCATACTGGGAAGTTTTTGGAAGGAAAGAGGGTACATGGCTGCCTTGTGAGCCTTTCATATACTCTTAACGGCATAGGAAATGCAGACTCTTCATTGCACTGTATCACTTATAAAGCATAAGCAGAAAACACCACTGTATAACAGCACAGGGATGTAGAGATTTGTATGCTTATATATTAATCAGCTTCTACAGCTGAAGGATGTACAATAACCAACGTGCTCATCTACCTCTGCAAGAATTCTAAAGACCTGGATTTTTTCAAAGGAGCTGGGTCCAAATTCCTTTGGGATTCAATGGGAATTTCCACTCCTCCATTCTCCTCCATTGAATCCTCCATACACTCCTCCATTGAATCCCAAATTCCTTTGGGATTCAATGGGAATTTGGCACTTAGAGGTATGTGGAACTCCTATTTGAATCATGATGCTCAGGATATATTAGATACTTACACAGAGCCCCTGTTCTCAGCCAGCTCGCACACATGCATTCATTTTAATTCAATATTAGCTTGAGAAAGAATTGGGTAAAAACAATAATTCAGAAACAACGACAACTGAAAACTATTAAAATGTTCTTTACAATGTCACTGTAATGTGAGGGAAATATTTCCAAGAAAATGGTAAAAAAAACAAACAAGAAGAGACTTAGAGAAGTACTGGGTGGGAAAAACACAATAGAAGTTACAAATGTCATCTAGATAAAGAGACAGACATTGATTCCATTGCCCTCTTCCAACCCCAGCACATTACTGCTATGGAATCCCCATGTAGAGGAAACTGATGGGCGCACACAGCATGCTGTATAATCTGACTGATTCCAATCCTGCACACTGCAGTGTAAATGGGATGTTACAACCATTAAGGTTGAGTTAATACTGATGAGCACAGACTCAGAAATTCATACCAAGTCATGCGAGGGGCAAAAAGGAATCTGCTGCAATTCATCAGAAGTTTATTTATCTGAGAGATGTCTACAATTATTCATTCAAATTTTATGGCATCACAAAATAATAGTTTTCAGCTGACAGCTTTAAGACAGGTGAAATCATTCACAACAAAACAACACGTTTGAAAAGATGGAGCTCAGCTCCTCAGCCACCCTAAGCTGTCAGGGCTTCAGTGGCAGCAATAGGCCACTGCCAATGTAGGCAAGCTCCCGACGTGGCCCTCCGTTAGGAGTCTAAGCCCTTACTTCTCATGTCATTAGCAAAGGGCCCATTCAGTGCAATTAGATGTTATAAAAGAGTAAATAATCTCTTTTTGAATGGGCTGGACTGCTGCACATTGTTCTGCAGCTGGTCTAGTAGTAGTCTTCTTACCTCTCCAGTATCCTCTTGTTATTGACACTTAATTCCTGCAATCAAACAAAAGTAGATCACCTACGTAGCTGACTCTGGGAATTAAGAACTAACCTTTGAAACTGCAGGAGGGAATCTGCCATTGGATTCTGTAGTCCTGAATGCAAAGAGTAAACAAAGCTAATGAATCTTCTAATTAAGGATTCACTGATAGAGCTCAGCTGGCTTGTTGTTTCCTCTAGTCCTTGTAATCAAGAGGCAGAACAAACTCAAAGTGAGCAAATTAATGTTACTGTGTGCAGCAAAACAGAATTGGTGCGATAATAAGATAATGTAAGCTGCTCAGGCACTTACTGGAGTGGCACAAACAAAGCAAATAGCAGTTCAAAAGAAATAAATACTCATGGATGCTTTTTCTGTGCCTTTCACATCTTATATTTCAGTCCTTGGGATCAAAATTCCTCATGGACTTCGACAATTCATGATGGTGCTGTCTCATTTTAAAAGGGCTATTTAGAATACAGGAAGCAGATTTTCTAACAAGTCAGATTCACCACAATTTATAAAATCCAGCACAAGAAAGAGAATCCAAGTAAAACAGAGATTTGCATTTGTTCACTCCATTAAATTCCTTCAGAGATCTTTGTTTCATTTTAGGTGCAATATTTAAGATCTGGATTCCAAAATCCAGTAAAAGGAAAAGATTACAGGACCCCTCACTCCTGCTTATGCCTTTCAAAATCTTCCCTTGATAGGAAGAGCATTACTGTCACACAGCAGTGATTTTCAAGTGCGTTCAGCTTTTGGTCAAAGATTTAAAATACCCCAGAGATGTAGAAATTGCAGCATCCGTGGAAATAAAGCCCAGAGAAAATTGTCTGGGGTTCCCATTCATCCTCACAAAGGCGATGAAAGAGAGAAGTAGTTATAAACAAACAAACACCTTGTAGGAAAACTGAAATCCTCAGTCAGACTTTTCTTACTCAGGGGCTTCAGTGAGAATTCTCTTATTCAGTTTTTACAGCAGAGCTCTCTGGGGTGAGATCAATAGAAGGACCTGTAGGGACAGCTCAGCAGAACGCATGCCTTACTGCAATCCCTCAGCAGGAAGGTACTGGCACAAAGCATGGACTGCTACAGTGGACCCTTTCCAGCTCTTTCCCTTCTCCTTCAAAACTGCTCTGATCAATCTTATCAATTAAACAAACCGACCAGTGAAACGTGGTGTCACTGAACGCTAAGATGTGGACTTTTGGAATCACAGTAAAATTAAGAAAATAAGTTTCTTAATCACACTTTGCCACATGTAACCTCTCCCAGCTGCCTGCTTTGTGAGAACAGGTACGATGCGCAGCACAGGCTCTCACCCTCTCATTTTACATTGTGTTGTGCAATGGCGTATGTTACACATCAGAGCTATGAAACCTCTGTAGTGGGAACGCCTGATTCTCTACTTTCCAAGCTGTGCATTTAAAGAATAGAAAAATAAAAAATAAAAGGATAAGCAATGTATTTGTTTTTCTGACTCAGGAACAGTCAACCTCTGTGCAAATTCAAGCAGAACAGACCAAACTCATTTTATGCTTCTGAAATAGGACCAGGTGCGGGCAGTGCACACCTGCTTCTCCCATCTACCACAACTCCGATCACACCTGTTAGATTTTCTGCTGGGGAAGCCAATCTTTGATGCAAATAAGCAAAAGGCAAAGCCCACTGGGTTTCAATGCCTGAGTGTTTTCCAGCACAGAATTCTCCACTGACTCTGCTTGCACTCAGCTTATTCCCTGATGCTCATGAGGTCCTACCACAGGAGAAAGTTTGGCCCCAGACCTGAGCTTTTCCTGGCTTCATGCTTATAGGAAAGGGAGTTTTGCCAACAGTGATGTGCTGTTCCGGAGCCATTTGCTTATGCAGCACTAGTAAATGATTGCACAGCTGCCATTTTATCTTATTATGAATAATACAGTAATGATATTAATGGCAATCCACTCTCATTTAGGTCAGCCAATTCAGGGGAGGTTTTCAAGGGATGAACCTGGCCTTAAAATTCTTCTTTCTGAAGTTTGTAGTAGATGAAATCAGAAGACTCACACCTAATTACAACAGCAAGACAGCAGCTGTAGGTAACTTCAGCAGATGGAAATAGAGGTAATGCTTTGCAGCTGGGTGACTCAGCTCATCTCCAGTGTCTGCCTGTCTACTTCTTTTCAGTGCAGTCTTAAACAGACAAGGCAAATAGCAAAAAGGAATAAAAGAGAGACAAAGAGAGCACAAAAACCAGAGTTGACGTTAATAACTCTGCGCCTGAAAATTTGAATTTCCAAGGTAGGATGCAGTGAGCATTGGCTTTTCCTTCATGACAGTAACAAAAGTTCATCCTTACCTCTGAGTCATGCTGAAATTCAACCCTACAGGGCTGTCTGCAGACACACCTTCACATCTTGGCATTGCTGGAGAAGAAGAAGGGGTTTTCCATCATTTTCCCTCTCCAAAATTATATCAAAAAGGCATACAGATAAGAATAATAATGGACTACAATTACAACCCTTATTGTCCTGGGATATGGAGTGAAGGGGTTTTAGAGGCTGAGGTACGTTCATTTATTAACACATAGCATAGTAATCAATACTATTGAAAATTAAATCTTATGCTCAGACTGAATTTGGAAGAGAGTAACATTTATCCATTGGCTTGACACAAAGTATGTCAGGTTGTATTTCTTGAGTATCCCGTAACTATTGGTTACTTAGAAGCTCACTGAATTTCCAACCAAACCTCCTACTGTGAATCTTCCCATCTGCTACAGTGCCTACATTGCTCATTTAATTCCCCACGTGCTCTGCCACACAAACTGCCTCTCTAGGGGCAAAAGTGAAAAATAACCACCCAGTTAAAGTTATGATTTATTAGCACATAAAACCATACCTGTGCAGCTGTACCCTGCATATTTAATACCTGAATAATGGCAAGCTCTTCTAATATGCATGAATGCAGCTGCTACTGAATGGTTTTTTTGAATCAAACTTAAGTAAAAGACTCACTTGCAACACTTGTAAAATGAGAGCAATTCCATTGATCTTCATGGGGACATTTTAGATTTGCAAAACAACTCAGATTTACTGTGAAAGCAATGTGTGAGCTTTTATTTGCTCTTTGTATACTTGATTTCATCCAGCATGAGCTCAGATGAAAGAGATTTATAGCTTTCTGCCTTTGATGGGCCATTGCCTTTCACAGCTTAAAACCCCTCATCTTTAAGTACGTTGTAACCTATGGAAGTGACACCAAACAACAGGTAATATTCTGAGAGCACTACAAGACAGAGGGAAACGTGATGAAACCATCCCTGCCTCACTTCATGAGACAATTCACATTGGGCAACCATATCTTTATGCAAGAAATACCTGAGCACCATTGCAATTAGTGACAGGTATACAGATTCTACGCCTTCCTCCTTTCTTTAGGAAGCAAGAAAATGTTTTTGCAGTACTTCCTTTAATACTTCCTTTAATAAAAAAAAGCACTGCTTCAGCATTTACTCCTTCCTCAAGCAAAACATGGAAAGAAAATGTTTTATACTAAAATCAGCCCTTCTGACTCAGACAGACAACACCCCACCACCTTTTGCAGCACCCGTGGAAACATTTGGGCCAGGTTTCCCTATTTTACCGTTAAGATGCAATCTCTGCTGTGTAAGTACCATTTTACTTTAATTAACAGCAGCTCATTACCTGGGCCAGGGGCAGCTGTGATGGAGCCGTGCAGCTTTGGTTTCTGCTGTAGTCAGATTGTGCCAAATATTCAGTCTTTGTGGTCCAGGTCTCAGGCAGATTTGCCTCTGTGAGTATTTCAAGGGATGAAGCAAAGCTAGCTAACTAGGAATCAGTGCGTTTTGCTGGTACAACAAACCACGTACTGTGTTTTCTTCCACCTTTAGCTGGTCATTAGGAGCCACTGGTGACAAGGCACGTGGTGAGGACAGAGGGAGGCGGCTGAGCCTCGCTACAACTGCAAGCGTACAGGGGAAAGGAAGGAGAGATGAGCCATTTATGCACACATTCGGGGGTTTCTGAGGTAGAAGAGGGGGGTGCGGTGACGGTTTAACATCGCGGTCCGAGGTCGGGCTTCACAACCCCGGGGTTCCGTCAGAGCGGCGCAAAGGAGCGAACGGAGAGAAAATGGTGGAGCGGCTCTGAGGGAGGAGGAGTGGGGCAGGAGCTGCGAGGCCAAAGAAGCCCAGAGGAGCCTGCAGACGGCCACCCGCCCCAGCCCTCCCTCCGGGCAGCACCGGACCGAACCACCCATCCCGGAGCATCACAGACCCCCACCGACGCCACAGCCGCGCCCGTAGCGCAGCGCTCCGCCCCGGCTCCGCCCGGTGGCCGTTCCTCCCACCCTCCCCGCCCATAAATAGCAGCGCTCGGGCGTCGCCGATCCGCAGAGCCCTCGCTGAGCCCCTGGCAGCCATGAGCTCGTACGGCTACGACCCGTTCTTCCCCTCCTACAAGCGGCGCTACGCCGACAGCCCGCGGCTGCACGTCTCCACGATGCGGAGCGGCGCTTACAGCTCGGCGCGCTCGGCGTATTCCAGCCTCTCCGCGCCCGTCTCCTCCGTGTCGCTGCGCCGCAGCTACGCCGCCTCCAGCGCCTCGGGCTCCCTGCTGCACTCCGTGGACAGCCTCGACCTGAGCCAGGTGGCCGCCATCAGCAACGACCTCAAGTCGATCCGCAGCCAGGAGCGGGCCCAGCTGCAGGACCTGAACGACCGCTTCGCCTGCTTCATCGAGCGGGTGCACGAGCTGGAGCAGCAGAACAAAGTGCTGGAGGCGGAGCTGCTGGTGCTGCGGCAGAAGCACGCCGAGCCGTCCCGCTTCCGAGCCCTGTACGAGCAGGAGATCCGCGAGCTGCGCTTAGCCGCCGAGGAGGCGACGAGCGAGAAGCAGGCGCTGCAGGGTGAGAGGGAGAGCCTGGAGGAGACCCTGAGGGGGCTGCAGGCTCGCTACGAAGAGGAGGTGCTGAGCCGGGAGGACGCCGAGGCCCGGCTGCTGGAGGTGCGCAAAGGGGCGGACGAGGCGGCGCTGGCGCGGGCGGAGCTGGAGAAGCGCGTGGACAGCCTGCTGGACGAGCTGGCCTTCCTCAAGAAGGTGCACGAGGAGGAGCTGGCCGAGCTGCAGGCTCAGATCCAGTACGCGCACCTGTCGGTGGAGATGGACGTGTCGGCCAAACCCGACCTGTCGGCCGCGCTGCGCGACATCCGCGCGCAGTACGAGAAGCTGGCGGCGCGCAACATGCAGAACGCCGAGGAGTGGTTCCGCAGCCGCTTCACTGTGCTCAGCGAGAGCGCCGCCAAGAACACCGACGCCGTCCGCGCCGCCAAGGACGAGGTGTCCGAGAGCCGCCGGCTGCTCAAGGCCAAGACGCTGGAGATCGAGGCCACCCGCGGCATGAACGAGGCGCTGGAGAAGCAGCTGCAGGAGCTGGAGGAGAAACAGAGCGCCGACATCTCCGCGCTGCAGGTGGGCGGGCGGGGGGTGCGGCCGCGTAGCGCTATGGCGTGGCGTAACGCCGCTCCTGTGCTCTGCGGCATCCGTAAGGATGCTGCTATAAATCGGCTCTGGAATAGAAAGGTAGCAAAAGCATAAGGGGCAAAGCACGAGCATCCCACCCAGCAGCAGGGCAAAGCATGAGCATCCGACCCAGCAGCAAAGCAAAGCACACACAGCCATAGACCTTAATTAAGATACTTAGTACAAATTCACTGAAGATATCCCGGTAACACTGGGGTAGATGTTAGAATTGAAGCAAAGTGTGCACAGCTCGTGGATGGTTTGGTGCTTAAATAATCAAAGTTTGCTTGAAAATAGCCTTAGTGGTAGAGAGAACATAAGGGGAATGCATAGATGTCAGAAATAGAGTGAGGCATATGCAGCTCATCAATGCTTCTGTCCTCAAATAACAGAATTGCAATGGATTCACTTAAAGTTAGAAAAAGCGTGAGGAGGAAGCACAGATGCCAAATAACAAAGCATGCACAGCTCATGAATGGTTTAGCCCTTGAATCATAGGAAATGTTATTCCTTAGGTGATAGGGAATAAAGCTATTGATAGAGATGTAGGGGTGGAAGGTCTGTCATTGAGGTGGGCATTGCAAAGCGATGCTGCTTTGTGCAGTTTGGAATTTGGAGCTGTTCTCCTTCTATCAACAGCAAGGTGAAGTGATGAGGGTGCTGGAATTCCTTGCAAGTGTTGTTGCTAGACAAAGGTCTTTGCATTGCCTGTGTTCTTCCTTCCAACAGGATACAATCAACAAACTAGAGAACGAATTGAGAACCACAAAGAGTGAAATGGCTCGGTACCTCAAGGAATACCAGGATCTGCTCAACGTGAAAATGGCCCTGGACATTGAGATTGCTGCATACAGGTATGATGGGGATGTGTTTCAGTAAATCATAACATGGATCAGGTTCTCCTTACTATGGGTCCTCCTGCTTAGCCTTCCTTTAGCAGAGAGTGCCCTGGGTGGCAGAACTTAATCAGATTTTCTCATTGGCTTTCGTTGGCTTTTGGAAGAAGCAGAGCTTCTAAGGTAACAGCTTGTGTTAAGCAAAATCTGTGCTGCGTAGCAAATGTGAGCATCATACTGTGCATTTATATGCATACACAATTAGGAGCTCAGCTGTGTGTGTTCTGTACCTTGGAGCTCAGAAATCTCTTCACTCTGAAATGCTTTTATATCATTAAGACTTGTTAATATAGGTGGCTTTATTCTCAGAACTAGAAATCCCTTAGATACTTTTAACAACGGGATTTCTTTCCAACTCACAGACTATGTCTTGCTAAGCCATTATTTTACAGAAAAATTGCTTTTAAGTAGCAAAAAAAAAAAATCATCCCAGATACCAGTAGCAATTGTAAATGCTGAAATGGTCTCTATGGGTGCCACGAAGGGAATACTGAAGATGGCTATAAACCTGGTCCTACAGTTAACTGTGGCACAGGGCTGTTACATCCATACTGTTCTCTGGAACAACATAGGTTATCAAAATACATCTGTATCTACACTTACTGTAGAAACCTAATCCTGGGGGTGTTTTCCCCATTATTTCTCCCAGTGGGAATTACTAATTCCAAAGTAATACGCATCTCTGAAGCTTTAAAATTCTCCCAAGATCAGGCTGCTACTGCTATACCATTACTGGGGTTATATTTGCACTCCCAAGTATGCAGTCTCTAGAGCTTGTGCTGCTCAAAGCATGTTGGTCCATAATTGAGTCTGCTAAACACTGCAGCATAGCTAAGATATCTGCTTGCTTTTTTTCCTGCTAGGAAACTGCTGGAAGGTGAAGAGACCCGACTCAGTTTCACCAGTGTTGGAAGCATCACCAGTGGCTACACCCAGACTGCTCCCACCTTTGGCAGGTCTGCCTACAGTGGGCTGCAGTCCACCTCCTACTTGATGACGACCCGTTCCTTCCCCACATACTACTCTAGTCATGTCCAGGAAGAACAGATTGAAATAGAGGAAACAATTGAGGCTGCTAAAGCAGGAGAAGCCAAGGCAGCCCCTGCAGAGGAAGGTGAGGAGGAAGAGAAAGAGGAAGGTGAGGAGGAAGAAGCAGGAGGTGAAGAGGCTGAAGAAGAGGAGGAAGGTACTTACAGCTTCTTTCAAAGCCTTCTCTTCCATGCTTCACCCTGCTTATATAGGGGTAAAACCCCAAAATTCTCTAAGTTAGCTCTAATGAGTAGAACTCTCTCACTATCCCTTCAAAAACAAAGATTGGAGAGATGAAGCCCCATAGTATTTGAGCAAGAATAGCTGAATTTAGAACAGAAGGTAAGGTAAATGTTCAGCTGATTGTATTCCCTTGGAAACTGCTGGCTGTTTCCATTTCATTTTTATAGGAGAGATGAGAGTACATTAAAAGCAGGTGATGCTGTGTTCATCCGGTAGCAAGCAGTGTTCAGCTGTTACAGATATCCTTGTAAGAAAAGAGAGAAAAACTCTGAAATGTTATCGGAGTGCCTGGAAAAATGAGGCCATTAGTTGATGTCTGTGGGTATAACCACTGGGTGCAGTGGACTACAGTTTCTGTTGCCTGGCAGTTTTCCTGCTTTCTTAACCAAAGTACATGCCAGTTAATTGCTGCCACCCTGTTTATTTAATAGACTCATTTTTAAAGGATGAAATATAAAAGCAATGTTGTGTAGCTCTGGCTTTAAATGTATCTGATAAGCATTGTTTACCACTGAAGTATTCCACAAATCAATTAACATTACAGTAAAGCAATGGCTGGAGAGCAGTAGCAAAAGCTGGTTTTGAACTCAAATATTTAGATAAGGCTTAAACAGTAAGCCTGCATTTAATTAGTATTTTCCAGGACTGATTTTTCAAAAGAGTTGTATGAAGTGTTTTAACTCAATCTGAAATCTGGGGTAAACTGGTTGTGTGGGTTTGTCTGTCACCTTTGTGTCCTAGATAGGTCCCTGCTTTCATACAGAAATCCACTGCTAGCCCCATCAAGCTTAGTTTGGCTGCCATCTGCATGATGGGGTTGAAGGGTGCAGGTATGCTGGCTTGTGTGGAATTGGGGTTGGGAACTGATTTGAAGCAGTGCAGGAGATGTGGAATTCTTTTTGCCTTTGCAAGGTGCTAAGGAAGAATCAGAAGAAGGCAAAGAAGGTGAGGAGGAGGAAGGAGAAGAAACAGCAGCTGAAGATGGAGAGGAGTCTCAAGAAACTGCTGAGGAAACTGGAGAGGAGGAGAAGGAAGAGAAAGAAGCAGCAGGAAAGGAAGAAACTGAAGTGAAGAAAAAGGCTTGAATTCCAGGCAGCCTGGCTCTCATCAAGTTAAACTATGATTGACTGAGCTAAAATTGCAGTCTCACATATTTATTTCAGTGACCACTGAGGTTTAAAGTTAATGATCTATGATGTTTCTCTCTGTGGAGTATCAGTATGCTGCTTGCAGAGCACTCACTGGCTTGCTCCCTGAGTGCTGCATGGTCTACACGTATGAATTCAGGGGTTATGTCCTACTTGGGTGATTCAGAATCATTACATTTAAAAAGGGGGGCAAAAAATAAGTCATGGGAATGAAAGTTATCTCTAACGTGCATTAAAAAATAATTATGGAAACCTTGGGTGGGTAAAACAATGGAGGCTTCAATAAGTACGTGCAATAAAGCTAGTCAATAAAGTTACAGAAATGCTTACACAGATTCCTTGTATGTGTTCTATCCCTAATGCATTGAATATTGATAAAGTGGTGTACTGTGCTCATCTTCCATATCTGCTTATTGGGATGGGATTCTGTCCCATGCTGATATGCTTGGAGAGCTGCTACGTGGAGCAATGCTGTGTGCATTAACTCCTCTACCAGCACATTGCCAGGGGCTCTTCAGGTTTTTGACATGAACCAAAGAAAGGTGAAACCTGTGATCAGACACAAAAAAGGAACAGCACAAAGAGCAGCAAGGCCTGGCAGTTCAGAACAGTGTCAAGTTTGAACCCATTTATTATCAGTTAGCTGAAGGTGATACAGGCAATTGAAATTCATGCCAAAAGTAATCACTGGGACAATGCTAAATTAAACTGTTCTTAATTTGCTTATAGTCAGAAAGCCAGGTTAAAAGAAGTGTGTTTATACACTTACTATACAGTCATGTTCAGCTGGATGGATTTTTGCATAAAATCTTGGGCTCCTCAGCCAGGCGGTGAGTGCTTTCAGTACCACGGGCAAGAAATTTGGCAGCAGGGCTGGTGCAAAGCTCTGCATTGCTGCTCCTTGGCACGCAGTGCCTTGCAGCTCCACAGCACAGTGCTGCATGTGAGAGGTGGCACTTGGAAGTGCTCTGTCAGAAAATGCTGAGCGTGGCACTTCAGGAAGAGAGAATCTGCTCCCACAGAGCGAAAGCACGTTATGTGCCAGATTGGAGCTCACTGAAACCAAACCACTGTCAAATAGATCAGCATATATTAGAGCATAGATTAGTCCCTCCCTTTGTCCAAGCACTCTGAGCTCCTGACTTGGTAATATCTGTTTTTTTTCCCCAATTTCTTAGCTTTTCCTATGCATAAACTCCTTTTGCACTCAGTTTTCTGCATCTCTCTCACTCCTTACAAGCGGTACGTTTGCAGATTGCCAAATCTCAGCTGCTAGGGATGCTCTTAAGCAGCACGTTCAGAGGCACGGCAACAAACACAGCTCTCCCCGCAGTGTATCTCATCCTGCGTTATTTTTAATGTATTACAGCTGAAGGAGAGATCTCACTGCTCTTGGCAGGAGATGTGTGAGTCACAGCACAGCAACGAGCTGCAGAGGGCTATGTCCGCAGTGGCAACCCAGCTGGTTTGTCAGCCCTGTCCTGCTTTGTGCTAAGGTAAACTGGTGCAGGGAAGGTGGAAACGTGCATTTTCCTGCCGAGATGCTCTCAGAGTTATGGAGATCCTGCTGGCAATGCTTGTTTTACCTTAGAAAATCCAGGAGCTCGCTTTGACGCAATGCAGTAGAAGCAGGCAGAGGGAGGCACGGAAACTTTAACCCAAGTTGCAGCTGCAGTAAAGCAGCGAGGCTGTCCTTGAGCATTCCCTGGCTGCTCAGGCAGCTGGGGCTGGGTCAGATTGAGTTCCTGTTGCAGAGAAGGCAAACACAAGAAGGTCCTAAATGCTTCTCTCTTGACACACACACATCCCCCTTCTACTTGGCAAGAAAGGAAAAGTTGTACAGATACAATATCCAGATTCTAGGATTACCTCCCAGTAATGTAGTCACTGGCAATTTATCATTTGCTTCCTTCCTGGATGAACTGAGAGCACAGCTTAGTGCTGAGCAGAGAACAGCCCTTCAATGCATGGTAAAAGCACAGACCCTAAAGTGCAGAGAAAATTCCAGTGCCTGACTTAGCATCCTGGCAAAAGCAACCTAGTTGGGTTTCATAACACTCCCTGCTTTGTTTCTGCCTGGATTTTCATTCTGGGATGCTGGAAGTGCCACAATCATAGCTCCCCAACAACCCCATGTGATACCAAGCTCCCATCCTAGAGCCCTCTATTCCCAAAGCCATTGGGTGGCCCACCCGAAGTCAGACTCGTACATCTTCACACATACATTCTGGTCATTGTTTTTTCCCCTCCCAGAGCCTTTTGTATTGGTTAATGAATTCCTGTGTCTGAAAGTAATTAATCCCCTCAGTGGTTATTCACAGCCTCAAAAACTAAGCGTTGCAGTACAGGCAAACAGCACATATTTATGCATCTCTGCCCTGGAATTATGCTATCTTTTGAAACTGTTTGATTGCAGATGTCAGTAGACAAAACCTCTTGGCAAAATTAAATATTAATTGGATCTTATAGTTTTATAAATATTTAGGAATGTGCTAACGGGTTGCTTATTTCCCCTAGGATTGGATGGAAACATTCACAGTGGGAGATTGGCCAAATGAATGAAGCTCTGTGTTAGGGAACAACACAGACAACAATCCTGAGGTTCTGTCCTTGTAACATCCTACCAGATCTGAAGGGAAAGCATAACTTAAAAAACCCAAGCCAGCTCAGGATCCCACCTGCACCTGTGTAAGCCCACATTTGCTGTGTGTTCTTGAGTCTCCCACTGATGCCAAAATGTAATCAGTGGTTCAAGATGACCCAACTTTGGATGCTGGAGATGCCCAACTTTCACCGAGACTTGGTGACATTTCAGCAGATCCTGGCAGCACTGTTGGCAGGTGTGATTGTGGTTGTCAGCATCTTACTCCTAACGGTGTGATTATTGGTTATTTTATGTCCGTATACCCATGTAACTTTCACAACAAAGCTGGCTACAGAGAAACTGCCATCTAATTTGCCAGCTCTGCCGTAATTAAACATCACTCAAGCTGCAATCTGTTGAGCACAGATTTCCATTATTGATATCAGCAGGAGAAGCATTCATTGCTTTGCTACACAAAGGCATTCATGTTTATTTGAAAGACTTATCCGCTGTGGATTTTGTGCATTTTCTCCAGTGAAGAACATGAGTAAGACTTCCAATTAAAACTGACTTGATCTTCCATTATTAGCAGGGCAAAGAATTGGCAGATATATGCAAAGCATCGATTTTGATCCGATTTTCCCTATTAGCCTTCAGATTTCAGGACAGTTCATTTGCTGAACCCAGGCTGCTGAAAAAATGATTTGCATTTCTTTGCTATACGTGTGGCATGTAAAGCAGGGCATGAAAACAGTAAATGCAATATTAACCCTTGAATAAAAGAGATTATCTCCCCAGTCTGGAGTCACGGCCATCCTTTTTCCATTCGTCTCCATTGTTTTCCATGTACTGGGATTTTTAAGGGCTCGTTAGTAGGTTTTCATCTTAATGAAGGCAACCTACAAGTGGCAGTAGACATGGGCCACAGTTTTAAAGACCTTCCCACTGAAAATGAAAAAAATGCCCTCCTTTGGGCTTATCTGCCAGTCCCACCAGGTGTTATCTGAGCCCCAGTTCAGACTCCAGAATAATTTCCCTTCTACAGCTATTTTTAAATGGGCAAATTTATTAAAAAAAAAAAAAAGTTGGTGATATTTTTGATACCCAAAGCAGCGTCATCATGGGGCACTTTCCTTTTCCAGGAATTTGCTCTCAATTTCAGAACGTTGTGTTTAGAAACAGATTTCACTTGTGGATCATTTGAGAGAAGGAGGTTATAAAAAGGACATTCTCATATAATTAAGGCAGGAGACAAAAATTAATTCCAACCACCCCATCTTTTGATGAGTATTTTGATGAATACAGCATCTGAGTCAGAATGACTTAGTTGATCAAAGACCCACTAAGCCACAGCTGAGTGTCATAGAAGATATTATGTCCAATCATGGGCCATAGACAGGCCATCATCATAGGAAAGCCAAGGAACAATCTGGAAACTGCTCCACTTTTATGGCTCTCCTAAAACATTGAGACAAATGCAGAGCTAACTGTATCTTGGATTGCATAGATAAGCAGTGTTAGCAGCTGGGGCTTGAAGACCATTCCTCCATTATCCATAGCAGCCCCACTGAGCTCCTAAAGGCCAACCCATAGAACTCAACAGATTCCCTTTTACTCTACAGAGCAGAGGATACAGCTCTCATGCATTGCTTAAACCAGATTAACTATTTGTGTTGCTTAACCCTGTTATAAGACATTCCTAAGAGGAGAAATCAAGAGAAGGGAAACCTCAAGCAACGCTTCATCCCACTCTGCTGTGCAGGAGAATCTCCCAGTCCCTAAGGGAACAACACCAGTTGGAAGAGAAGCACCACACAAGCCATGTTTTCATATTGACCTTTATTGAGCAAGAACTGCTGTGACGGTTTTACATCAAACAACAAAAGGTTGCATACTGTGCATGTCAACTAGGTTCTCCCATGAGCAAAAGTCCACCCTAATTGCACCAGTGAGGTAAACATAATTACTTATAAGTAGCTTTTTTCTTTTATTATTAAGGCTAGGAGAGTTCTGGTTCTCATGAATATTCTAGTACTGTTTTCTGTTTGGTTTTGGCTCAGTTGGTTCTTTGCATAATACATCTTAAGTCATTCCTCAGATAAGTCCCTCCAACAGCTCAGGAAATTCAAAAGGTTCCTTTGCACATTTCAACTCATGCACTATTATTAGTATTTTATTTTTTATTTTTATTTTTTATTTTTTTGTTCCCCAAGCTCTGTGGAGGGAGCACATCTTGAGCCTGCATGCATTCCCCCCCCCTCCCCTATATTGCACGAAAAAGTAAAATACTGTGTGTCTGGAGCCTCCATGAGAGAACCCGTTCTGCTTTAAAGCCGTCACTCACATGCATTTTGCAGCTGTCATATGGCTTAACCTTTTGCACCGACCCAAGCTCTTTGATTTTTTTTTTTTAATTTAGCTATAATTGAGTTTAATTCACTCCTTGATCTCTTTTACTACAGCATGTGAAGTAACTTTCTCCACTTTCTTAGTGGAAACCAATTTCTCCTCAAAGCTCTCTTCGTGTTCCTCCACCTTCTGAGTGACCGTCACCGACTTTGTGATGTAGGTGGTTGTACTGTCCCCTCCTTCACTTGTGATTTTCTCTGCTTTTTTGGTTACTACAACTTTCTCACCCTTCTCATCAACAGGGCTCACGTCGAGGCCATTGGTGACAACGCCCTTCTCTTCCTCCTCGGCCTCCTTCTCCTTGGCCTCATCCTTCTTCTCCTCCACTTCGCCATTCACCGCAATGTCTTCTTTCCTGGCTTCCTTCGACACCTCCACCTCAGCAGTGACTTTTGTTACCTTTGTGACAGTGATGCTCTCCTCCACCACAGCCTTTTCATCTTTGAGCGGGGAGGACGGTTTCTCAGGAGAACGAGGCTTCTCCGGCGTCACCGGCTTCTCAGGAGTGCGGGGCTTCTCTGGTGTCGCTGGCTTTTCAGGGCTGGCTGGTTTCTCTGGGGTTCGGGGCTTCTCTGGGCTCACCGCTTTCTCTGGGGTTGTTGGTTTCTCTGGGGAGCGGAGCTTCTCTGGGCTGACCGCTTTCTCTGGGGTTGATGGTTTCTCTGGAGATGCTGGTTTCTCTGGGGAGGTCACCTTCGGTGTCGCCGGCTTCTCTGGGGATGCTGCCTTCTCCTCCTTGGCTGCCTTCTCAGCAGCTTTCTCTGCCTTCTGATCCTTTCCTACCTCTGCTGCTCCTTTCTGGACGGCCTTGGCTTGCTCTGTTACAGGGGATTTAGGGGGGGATTTAGGAGGTGACTTTGCCGGAGGTGTTTTCACTTTTTCTACCTTTGCACCTGCCTCTTCAGCTTTGCCCTTGGCTTCGGCTTCTTCTTCTTCAGCCTCCTCCCCTTCTTCCTTTTCCTCTATTTCTTCCTTTTCAGAGCCTCCTTCTTCTGCAGCATCTGATTTTGCAGCTTCTTCCTCCTCTGCTTCTTCTTCCTCCTTCTCTTCTTCTTCAGCTGCCTGTTCTGCAGCCTTCTCAGAAACAGCTTCTTCCTCTACAGCTTCTTCTTCTGCCTTTTCCTCCTCCTGTTCTTCCTGCTGAGCCTTTGCTGCCATTTCTTCTGCGATAGCTGTGAGGGCATCTTCCATTTCAGACTTCTCATCCTCTACTTTTGTCTCTTCGATGATTTCTTCCACAAATTTGTGCTGGACCTTCAGCTTTGGTGGCTCAATTTTGGTTTTCTGTATTTTAGTGGATGCTATTGTGACTGATGGTTGTCTGTGTGTGAATATGGGTCCAGTGATGCTTCCAGAGAAGGCACTGAATCTTGTCTCCTCACCCTCCAGCAGCTTCCTAAGGGAATCAGGAGGAAGAAAGAAAGTGAGCATAGAACCCCAACCTAGGGGACAGTATTTCCCTCTGTCAGCAGGATGAGCTCAGCGCATGTAGAATATGCTAGAGAAGACCAGCATCATCCATCGCTCACAGCCCCAAATCTGCTTTTCTCCAGTCAGCTCTTCTGGTAAATTCTCATTGAGCAAGCACCTTTGGGCTTGCTTCACATTTACCAAGCATATCACCTTTAGCTGAGCAGTTGAAATTCATCCTTAGTATCAAAGAAGGCAATTCACTTCATAGGATGCATCATGACTCAGGTGAACCGAGAATGGAGTGGACCCAAACTGAACACTGTTGCTGAGGTTTTCAAAGCCAACCAAACACACATCCTAGCTCAGTGCGGGCACCCACCTCTCTGTATGGCTCAAAGCAGGAGGCTGCAGAGCAATACAAGTGATACTAGGCAGCAAAGAGCTGCAGTGCCTATAATGTCTATGTTTGCCTCAACAGCCTCAAGTTTACAGGGATCTGAAAACAGCTTTCTGTTTTGACTCTTTTTATATTCAAATGCATTTTTTCATCTAAGCCTCTGACCCAGAAATATCAGCAGTTCTGATGAGGGTTCTGAAGTGATACAGGAGACCAAAAACTTGCCAGGTGATGGCAATAGCACACAGCTTTCCTGCTCCAGATCAGAGAGCGTGACAAAGGAATGTTGAGCAAGAAAAGCAAAAGTGTTTGTGACAAGCAGATTAGCACTGCCTGCTTAAGCTATGATCAAGCAAAGCGCAGCATCTCTAGAGTGAGAAAAGGGAATGGAATTGACAAACACTGCTTGCGTGGCATATGCAAAGAATCAGGAATTAAAAATAAACTCATCTACTGCAGAACAGGCACAGGATGCAGCACTGGGATGCACTGTGCACACAGGAAGTTTGCACTGTCAGAGAGGATGGGTTCTTCTAGCTCAGACACTTTTGAGTCTGTGCATTCTAAAAGGGCTGCAGTACTTCAGTCAAGCTCTAATTCGGCTCGTGTTCAACACATACAGATACTTCTCGATGGTGGTAAAGCATCTCAGAGCAGCCTCTGCAGTGCTATTAATATTCCAGACATGCCCACAACGATCCCCCTGTACCTGTATGCAGCAATCTCGATATCCAGGGCCATCTTGACATTGAGGAGATCCTGGTACTCCCTCAAATGACGTGCCATCTCCCACTTCGTTCCTCTGAGCTCATTTTCCAGCTGATGGATCGTGTCCTGCAGCCGAAACAGAACAAACCACCGTGACAAAGACGTACAGAAAGGGAACGGGGAAGAAAAAAAAAGTTGCAGCGCGACTTTCCCGAAGTCCTTCCCACCCACTGGGCGGCAGCAGCGGATTGGGACCGCACCCCCGGCTTCCCCCCGCCCGCATCCCGCAGCCCCCAGCCCACTCCCCGCAGCACCTGGTAGGTGGTCAGGTCGTTGTTGTGACGCTCCTCGATGTCGCTCAGCTGCCGCTCCAGCGATTCCTTGGTGCCGCGCACCGACTCCAGCTCGATGCTCTTGGACTGCAGCTGCCGCCGGTACTCGGCGATCTCCTCCTTGGCGGATCGGATGGCCTCCTTGTTCTGCTCGGCGGCCTCCGTCAGCTTGGCGTAGCGGCACTTGAACCACTCCTCGGCCTGGTGCATGTTGTGGTCGGACTGGCACTCCAGCTGAGCGCGGATCTCCTTCAGCGCCGTGGTCAGGTCGGTCTTCAGGTAGTCCTTCCTCTCCACCGTGGCGTGGGACGCCTGCAGCTGGGCCAGCAGCTCGGCCACCTCCTCCTCGTGGTTGCCCCGCAGGAAGGCTACCTCGTCCTGCAGCGACTGCACCTTCTTGTCCAGCTCCGCCCGCATCAGCGAGGCCTCCTCCATCTCCTTGCGCAGGGCGCGGATGGTGGCCTCCGTCTCGTCGCGCAGCCGCGCCTCATCCTCGAAGCGCTCCCGCAGCCGCTGGATGTCCTCCTCGATGTGCTCCGAGTCCAGCTGGATCTGCGCCTTCTCGTGGCTCACCTGCTCCAGGGCCCCGCGCAGCTCCCGCAGCTCCTGCTCGTAGGCGTCCCCCAGCTGAGCCCTCCCGGCGTGCTTCTGCCGCAGCGCCGCCAGCTCCGCCTCGATCTCCTTGTTCTGCTGCTCCAGGTAATGCACCTTCTCGATGTACCCCGCGAAACGGTCGTTCAGCCCTTGAAGCTGCTCCTTCTCGTTGGAGCGGCTCAGCTTCAGCTCGGCCGCCCCGTTCAGCAGCGAGGACTGGCTCACGTCGAGGCTCTCTGCGGAGCTCAGCACAGTGGAGCCGTAAGCGGTCCGCGGAGCCCCGAGGTTGGTGCGTTTGTAGGACGAGGACACGGTGCTGCCGGAGCCCCGCGACCACGACTGCGAGCGGAAGCCGCTGGACGGGGACGCGCTGGCCCGGCTGTACGTGGCGCGGGTCTCGGTCATCACCCTGCGGTACGAGGGGTTGCCCAAAGGCTCCATGGTGTAGCTCATGGCGGGGGCACTCGGGGGGTGGCGGGCGGGAGCGCAGCGCTGCTCTGGCCGCCGCCGCCCATTTTATAGCCCCGCCGGGCGGCTCCGGGGCGGCCCCGCACACGTGTGCGAGGATGTGTCCGCCCCCGGCCCTACCTCAGCTCCGCCCCTCCGCTCCGCCCTCCCTTCCGCTCCTCCCTCATCCCATCCCATCCCATCCTTTCCCGGCCCCCGCTCCCTGCTCCCGACTCCCCGACCCCCGCTCCCCCTTCCCCCTGCACCCTCTTTCGTCTACACCCCTTCCCCCCTTCCCTCCTTCCCGCTGTTCCCCACTCCCTATTCCCCATCCTCTTTCTCCTTTCCCTATCCTCATTCTCCTCTTCCCACCTTCTTCTCTCTTCCTCTTTCTCCCTTCTTTCCTTCTCCGTGTTCCTTCACTCATGCCTCATTTGCCTTCTCCCCTCTCCTTCCTTCAGATCTTCACTTTCTTTCCCCTTTCCTTTCCTTTCCTTTCCTTTCCTTTCCTTTCCTTTCCTTTCC
>JAPSGF010000075.1:1801495-1917629 GCA_035772895.1 Perdix hodgsoniae
TTTCCTTTCCTTTCCTTTCCTTTCCTTTCCTTTCCTTTCCTTTCCTTCCTTTTTTTTTTCCTTCTGTTCTTTCTTTCTCCGCCCCCGCAGAGGCCATGGCGGAGCGCAGCGCGGTGCCGGCCGCGATCAGCGGAGCCCGCAGGGTAGGGCCGGGGCCGGGATCGGGGTTTCAGCACCACGAACAGCTCCCGCGGGGCTCCGCCGTTGGCCCTGGGCGGGGGGTCGAGTTGAGACCCCACGGCAGCCCCCATTCCTCACCTCCCCCCACCAAATCCCCCTCCCCATTTCCCCCTCCTCAGGCAGTAGCTGACATTTGAAGGTCAAAAAAGTGTCCGGGGAAGAGAGACTGCGTGGGCAGCGGGCGGCTTTGCAGCACGGCAAACGCTATGGGGTAGGGGCTGCAGGCGGGGCAGTGCTGGAAGGCTCCCTGCAGTCCTGGCTCTTGGTTCTTTCTCTCGCTTTCATCCCCTCTTTTCTTCCCCTCCGCTGCACGTTTCCCCGTAACGCTTGGTGCATTGCTTAGAAATAAATTCCCCTACTTTGAAACATTGCTAAGAATAACGTTTACACGGTGCAGACTTTCTGTGGGCTGCATACGGTGACTTGCACTAACAGCCAGACTTTGAACTCCTCGTAGATGGATCAGCTACACGGGCAATGGATCAGTAAACTGGAAAATAAAGAAATGAATAAATAAATAAATAATCTGTGGGTGCTGGAACAAGCACTGCACTGCTACAGCTCCATTGCAGTGCAAAGCTGCAAAGCTGCAAAGCTGCAAAGCTGAGGGGGTTTGGCTTTAACTCCTCATTTGGAAAGGTGCTGAAAACGTACGTCTGCCTGTGTTCAGATATCTGCGAGTTTTTTAGGTGATTTGCTAAGGGACAGAATCATTCCCCAGAATTGCCTTTCGGTGCTCATAGCTCGTGGTGCTGCTGCTGCTGCTGTGGAGAGTTGGGGAAGTCCGAGGGACAGGGTTAAACTTTGCCAACCACATGGAGAGTCGGACCTCTGCTGGTTCATTAATATGATGCTGTCATAGGACTGCAGCACTGCAGTCGGTGGAGAAGTCAGAACTATGTGAGGTATCTGCTGGGCTGGATTTGCAGGCATGGGCAGCCAGATCTGCTGTGTAACCTCTCTGGAGTTTTATATGGCAAACAGATTTTCTGATAATCAAAGCAAGCATGGATTCTAAATCTGTCCCATTAATTTTGGTGGTTTTCTCCATAGGCAAACAGCATCCCTTTTGATTTGCTTGGAAGTCAAAGCAAAAATGCTGTCTATTATGGTTTTGCATTTTCTTTCTTTTTAGAGAAAAAGATAAGTTTTGAGCTGGTTTATTGCTCTTTTTTCCACTGATAGGAAAATATACTGGGGGGGGAGGGCAGAGCATGCTTTTATACGTATATAAAACTTACAGGAAAAGCAAACATATGGTTAACAGAAGTGCTTGGCAATTTTTATCATCCTTTTAATGCTCTGGAAACAAATTAATGGAGTTGAACAGAGAGTTAAGGAGGGGCAGCTGAACTTAGTAACAGAATTCCCTTTAATTAAATACACTGAGGCATGGACTCTTTTAAATCCATTTACCCTGTATGCAAAGTGAATTGTTGCTTTATAATCAAGCAGTGATGGAACTTGATTTATTTACTGCATATTGAAATCCAAGCAGTGCAATCTTTTATAGAATACGAGAATATTCGTGCTGTTGACTGCCTTAAAAATAAAGCTATTCAGATAAGAAAAGCTTTCATGCACGCAGGCATTTACAAGCATGTAGAGAAATCCTGTAACATGGGACAAGGTTTTCATTTAAATACATCCTTGTCATATGCATTTATGATCAGAATGAGCTGCAGGTGGGCTGTGCTCCTGCTCTGTGATCCTGAAGGTGATCTGAAGGTTAGAATGAGTCAGGGAAATCAGCCGAAAAGATGGCATTGCTCCTGATGAGCACCCAGCTCCCTCTTATCCGCATCTCTTTTGGAGGTTTTCAAACAGAGACGAACATTTCTGCTCGTGGAGAACTTTCTGCCTCCAAGTTTAACAAGAGCTGCTGCTGCTTTGGGGCAAACAGCAACACAAAGGAGCAAGGCATGGGAGGAGCAGGCACTGCACAGAGCTGGGGATGGGCCAAATTGATTCTCATCATTGATTACACACTTCTGACAAACCTGCAGTAAAGAAATACTATAGAAGGATGGCACTGAGTTCTGCAGGTTCCTTAACAAAATGGGAAATGTAGCACAGGAGGTGGAGCTGCACAGCAGCCTGGCTGCTTCCAGAGAAAGAGTTTAAAATGTATTCAGTGATGACGGACTAACTTCAATGGCTTTTAAAAAGTGATAAAATCAGATAAAGGGTTTTTGTTTGTTTGTTTGTTTGTTTGTTTATTTTAATGGAGAGGCAACCGAACGAAGAGCACTGGGGTGATCATCCAACGGAGATGGGTGGAACTATCAAAAATATTTACCAGTTTCAAGACGTTTTCTCTTAGTGAGTGGCTGCCTGTTTGTAGTATAAGTCAGACTTCAGCTTAAGCTCAAGAAATTTAAGCCTAAGTAAATATTAGTGACATTCATGCAAAGGTATAACTTCAGTAGGAAGTGTGTCAAGAGAAGGAAGAATAAAGCAATGGGAGTTTTGTTCCCCCTACATCCCATAGCAGAGGGCAAAGTCAGGCAGTGCGACTCTCACTTCTGCCAATCTGTATCAGCAGAAGACCTTGGCATCCTGGCACCTAATCTGATCACCATAAACTATGAATAAATAATGGCCCAGATAATCAGCTGCCATAAATTGGTGCCATTCCAGTGGTGTCAACAGAACAAGGATGCCTCCGTCTGGCTGAGGATGCCCTAATAACATTTGTACACAGACAGCTTTAGGAGAAAACATTCAGATTTATGCAGGGCCTGATCCTGTATATATCCTATATATATCTTGCTGGATACCTTCAGTCTTGCCCATGCAATGGAGGGGGGTGCAATGGGATCCATGCAGTGCAAAGGGGATGAAACAAAAAGGACTCAACTGTGGGCATTTTGCTTTGGCACATCTCAATCTCTCTGGACGTGGGGATGAGCACAGCCCAAGTGATGCAGCAGAGGCTGTTTGGTAACATAGCACAGCACAAAGCACAGAGCACTTGTGCTTTGAAAAATTTATACCTCTTTTCCTTCTGCTCTGCATTGGACTTTCTCAAGTCAGAGCTCCAAGGCAGCGGGGTTTGCCTAATGCCATCCCTCTTTACATCGTTCTTCAGACAGTGGTCTCATTTCAGAGCCTTCAATCAAACATTTCCAGGTGCTTGCAGTATTTTCTTCATGCAGAAACACATTGTGTTGCATCTGAAGATAATAAATTCCTGAAAGCACAGCCCTAAAGCAACATTTACATTCAGTTTATGGAGATTCCTTACAAATTTCTGCAGATCATCATTAAGCTCATTGCTGCTATTCCCTTTCCTGGATTTATTTGCTGCAAAAGCAGTTATACTTACAGAGCTGATTTTCACTCCATGTCAATACCAAGAGGGGTCTCACAGCTAGGAGCTTACTTCAGTAATTTACTGACTTAAAACAGCCAAACTTTGGCTGTATCACCCACGTTTTTCATCAGTGCTTTGTTCGCATTTTGAAAACACTGCACTGCACATCTTGATTCCTACCAGAGAATTGTTTGTAGATTCCCATAGCAGAAAAGCCAAAACGTGACAAAGCACAAATAAAATTGTCTGGAACAGCTTTTTTTAGGTAGAAAGTCTGGAAGTGAAGGTTAATGACAATCCACAGTGAATGCGCACCTTTGACAGAAAGGGAATGAGCTTAGGTGACAACACTGAGCCTCATTTTCCCTCCTGGTGCTTTTCTATAGCATCAGCAGAACAGAGATGACCCCCAGTGCTACGGCTCTGTTGTAATGCATAGTGAGGTAAATGGGTTTGGGTCCAGATGGACCATCAGCTGCAGTGAATGTCCAGCCCAGCCTCCAATGAGGCCAAACACGTTATTATATCCCCCCCAAAAAAGAGTCTGTAACAGAGAAGCATTGTCAGAGCTTGCATGGTCAAAAACAAGCGCCGGTGGGGTGCTGCAAAACAATTTGTTTGAGGGAACTGGAGTGGGTGGGGAAAACACGATGGGTGAGTTGGGGAATCACTGCACTGCGCCCAGGGCTTGGAGCACTGCAGGGCTTGACATCACAGCTGAGGTCCATCAGCTTAATTCACCCTACCTGTCTGCTGGTGATTCAGACCACTTCTTGGTCCCATGCTGAACTCTATACTGAGCTTCACGTGATTCTCTGTAAAGCCACAGCTCTGATAGGAACTGGATGAGGAACTGCAGTCTGCAATAACCTGCTGTCTGCAGTTGTAACTTGGAGTTACAGATAGCAGGAAGGCAGGGGAGTGACATGGGGAGGATCTGCCGAATAGGAAGGAAATGGTTGCTCTCAGGCTCTCCTGTCTCTATTCAAAGCATTAAATCACCCAATTCTGCTTTCTGATCCAGGCCCACAACTGCCCCAAGGATGTGAAGGATCAGCTCTGCGCTGCAGCCCAGGTGAAGAAAAACTCCATTTTAATTGGCTTAGATGGAAAGCAAAGGAAATGACTCATCTTTGTTCCCTTGGCGCTTCTATGCTCATTGCTTCATGGCTCGCTGGTCATTTTCCCTCTGTGTATTGTTAATATCCAACACATCAAACCGATCTGCCCTGAAAGTCGCCGTACAGAAAATAGCACAGGTCAGGGGAGCAGTCTTTTGGTGATGGAGTGATCAAAAATAGCTCTTCCTACCTAGTTTTGAGAGGTTTTTTCCTAGCCTCCCCTTTCTAAAAATATCACTTTGAAAGGTCTGCATTGCTTCCTTCTGCAGGTCCTTTTCCCGAGGCCGTGCATAGCATAGAGCAGAACTATTTCCAGGGCGTCACATTAAAGGGTGATGCTCTGAGTGCATGGCCATCCCTCTGCAGGCAATCACTAGGCTATATATGGCAGCTGTTCCAGTTTGTTTGTGGGATTGGCTCCTTTGTATGCATTTGGGTTTATGTCCTGTGTTTTATCAGCTTTTGCTTCAGTACTTTCTGTGCAAAAAGCAATCTCTCTATCCTGCTTCCCCACTGTGACATTTGACTTTTCTTTCTTTTATTGACTTGTGCACTTAAATATGGATGATTCTCATGTTAAAAATAAAAAAGCCTGATGCAAGAAAACACGTTCTCCCCACTAGTCTAATTTGTATCTAGGTTAATTGCTTTCCTGGTGGATGTTTAATTGATTCACAGAGAGAAACCCAATGGAAAGCTGTATGATGTTGACAACTCTTTATAACTGCAGTAACTCCCTTTTCTTTTTAATTAGTCCTAAAGAAGGAAGCTACCTGATGGAATGCTACAGAGATCTCCTAGGGGTGATGTTTTGGCCTTTTCTTGCTTAGATTCTGTACATAACAATGGTTTATTTTTTTCTGTGCAAACCTCTACAGTGGACGCTGAGCAGAGATGGAGAGGCTTTTCAGGTAAGGACCTTTTACAACAAACAAGGGACCATGAAAGTGGCCCTGACTGGAGGTCTTGCACCTCGTGCAAAGGCTTCATGGGTGGAAAATCTGAGAATTTCATGCTCTGAATGATCAATTTGTCTGAGGAGCCATCCTGTGATTCTACTTTCCATCTAATTACAAGTGCATGTTGGTATTTTACCTCCTCACACTCATTGCAATGCCTTGTTTGGCTTTCTGGCCCAACCAAATGCCTATAGCCACTGAATATTGCTGGGACCTCACCATAAATGCAAATATACAACTGCATGAGGGCTTCACTTAAACTTCACTTACACGAGGGCTGCTGTAGCAATGGGGCCAACTCTTATTTGTTTTCCACGTTTCACTGCATCACCTTTTGAAACTGCTCCTTACCCACCCATGAACTGAGAGCACTGCCTGGTGCCTTTCATGGAAGAAATGTGCACTGTGCATATCGAATTCCTGATCTCTCTTTGAATTTAGTAAGGAATTATGGGGACAGGCGTGCTTTGTAAGGTATTCCTTCCATTTTTAAGACTGCATACAGAAATCTGAGCTGCTTTTTGGCCAGAACGTCAGCTCAATTCCTCCAGCCGTTTAACATCTAAAGAATATTCTCAGAAGAAATATCTATAAGCTGATTAGGAGGGGAGCAATAAATACAAATCAAATCAAATCATGCAGACACTTGCAGGAGGAAAATCAATAATTTTAGTAATGCATTTTGCAAACTCATTTTATTGTTAAAAAAAAAATTATATATATCTATATATAGCTCCCTAGAAGTCTTGATGAAGCAATCCTCCTTCTTGTCTCAAGGTTCTCAGCTGCTCTAAAGCACTGAAGTTTTTAAACAGATTTTAAAGGCATGGGGTCAATGTAGAAGTTGGAGTGAGCAGAATATACACACGGGATGGACCAGAGGTGCCCATCCAAAGGTGCACTGCCCCATCCAAAGGGATGGAGCACAAGAGAAATGTTTATAGGGAGCTGCCTGTGGAAATTCTGAATTCTGATTTCATAATGTGATTTAAACATGAAAAAAAAAAAGGCAATTTTTAGTGTTGTATTACTTTATTTTTCTTTTTGTCATTGGTGACTGCTTTGGATGATCAATCACTTGATTATATCAATGACTCTGTAGATTTGAGGTAAGACAGGAGATTGTTTTCAATTTGGGATGGAAGGAAAGGTCTTCGAAAACATGTTTTTCTAAATTTGGCAGTATAAAATGTAATTATACATTCATTGGGAGAATTACATTCGTTGGAGTCCTGGAGCATTTCATTGCTCTGAGGCTCCGTCATTTCTGCTCTGTATGTATTTGAATGCTCATCTATCAGCACATTCCCCACTCTGACTTCTTTTCTTTCTTTTCCCCCCCATTACAGGTGAGTGTGAGAAGGACCTGCAGGTATAGAAAAGATATCAGTGTACAGAAACTCAAATGAACATCAGCAATGCTGCGATCAGTGATGCTGCAAGAACGCGACATGCAGACTTGGTAGAATTTGCTGCATTGCTTTTTATTTTTGTTCTATTTCCAATTTTGAGATTAGCCTTATAACTTCACTGAGTGGCTCCATCAGAATTAAATGCATTTAGGAAACACTTTCCTAAAAGAATGTGAGTTATCACCTATGAATTTCAAGGTCATCGTTCAATTTTCATCATCCTCCCTTGAATGGCTCCTTGTGTGGGCATTGCAGGTTATGTCTGAATTTTTGCCAGACTCAAATGTACATTTTAGAGTTAAAGAACAAAGCAAACAAAACTCCCCCTTCTGATCTCCTAACCTGATTTTCTTTAATAGCCAATGGGAATTATTTAATGTTTGTGGAGCTCAAGAGGATGCTTTATCTAATAACCCCACCTCTTCTGATATGCCATAGTCTGTTCCCATCCCTTCCCCCATGTAACTGCCTTGAAGTGACCTCTCACTCATTAGACCAGTGGCCATAATGGCAACAAGCAGTTCCAGTGACTCACACTGCTTTTTTCCTACTGATTTTTCCCTTTTCCAAGCAGTGCCCTCTTCTACTGATAGTAGAACCACATCAGTTCTGTAGGTGCTGCTGTTCCCTTGTTCCTATGTTGAGAAATGTCAAAATGGTGAGCTGGGGATCCTGCTTGCCCATGGAAACGTTTCTCAGCTTTTCCATGCTCTCTGGAGCCACCAGCTCTCTTCTTTGTCCTTAGAGTGGCATTGATTGCTGATGTCAGCTGTACATCGCTTGCGCTTTGAATGGAATTCAATGGGAGTTTCCTTAAGGTCAGACTTGGGCAGCCAGCAAGATTTCACTGGGATTTAATGATCTTGTCCAAGGTAGAAACCAATTGATAAAGCTCACCTCTGGTTCAACAGACCTTGCACTGCCATAGATCATTCTCCTTAACTATCTTTCTGCCCCAGCCAACAGCTTATTCTGAATGAAACATTCTATCCTGGTATCTCAGCCACTTGGGGAACCCAGGCATTTTCCACACACTTTGTGTATTAGGGAGAAGTGATACCTGCGTGCTGTAGCTGCTTGGTTGCAGCACATCAGGCTGTAATTCAGATTAATTGTACAACTCCTTCCATCTGTGCTATGAGCACTGTTTCTACAACATAGACACAAACTATGGAATATTTTCTACATGCGTGCAGAGCCAGTGAGCCTGCTTTCAATCTTCATCCATGAGCAGCTATTTCAGTAACTGCAGATCTCGCTAATAAAATCCTTATCCCAGTAAGGAAGCGGGGTGGTCTGCAGGGTGGTCAGTCAGGACTCTGCATCTGGGCCACCTGGTAGTGGAGAGCTGCGGCTGCATCGTTCTGTCTGGCTGTGCTCTTGTTCTGCCTAATGAATACAGAGATAATGAGACTAATGAAACTGTCCTCATCACAATGCACTTGAGATGCACTGATGAGAATTGCTAGATTAAAGGCAGGCCTTCTTATCATCTCTCAGTAATGAGAGCAACTCATGGATGAAGCTCTCTCCTTCTACCTCGGTCCCATCTCTACCCCCACAACAAAGCAGGTTTTACTGGCGGTGCCATGGGATGTCCATTGAATGAGTGCCATTATGGACATAGACCAGTGCTGTCAGCTCCTCCCATCTTAGGAAAAAAAAAAAAGAATTTGCTGGGCATCCACTGGATTTGTGAAATAAAGTCGGTATTTAAAAGCACCTTTTTCCTCTCCTGAATATTTTGCTACATCATTTGCTGATGATTTCCATCATCATCGCTCTGCTCCCACCAGAAATAGGGCTGAACAGACCTGTTATTGCTCCATACAAAAAGATGTGGCTATTGCAGATTCTTACTCAAGGGGAAGGTGATCCAGCTGCCTCCAGCCCAGGGAGATCACTGCTCCATTTTCTGCATTGCCAGCAGTGATTGCTGCCCCTGGGGCTGCTGAGCTAATAACTCTACTGTGCAGCATTCAGCTCAGCAATTTGTTTACTCGTGTGGTGCATTTATTAGATTTAAATATCTTCTCCATCTCTTTGCTAAACCCTAATTACAGCAATATTTAAAAACATCACTGTGAGTTTAGTGGTTTTGGAAACTTTTGTAAGGGGGGAACGAGCGAATTTGTTGTGTTGAGTTTTTAGCGCATTTCCATCTTAAGCCAAAACCACCCTTGCTGGTCTCGGGTTTTAATTAATTCAACTAATTGTTCAAACAGGTCTGTAAATCAAAAGGTGAGATATGAACATTTCTGTCAAGATGAAAAGCTGTAATGAAAAATTAATGATTCTCATCAGCTGTCTGGCTTCTCTGATGCTTTGTCCTGATGCAGGCTGCTTGCAAGGAGAAACAACTCTGGGACTCACGCCAAGCTGCTTTGTCCAGAAGGAGCCTCGTTACATTTCGAGATGGTCAGCTTGGTTGGTTTCCCACCCAACGCTCTGCTCACTGCCTTCAGCTCCTGGCTGGTGACTGACCTTGTGCAACTTCATTCTTGCACCAAATCCTCTTTATAAGAACAGCTTAATGACAGTGTTTGTTTATGGTCTGAATGCATCCCCAGCTTCTTTCCCAAAAAACAGTGGAGCTGCATTCTCTAACCCCATTCCTGTTGTCACTAAAGGGAGAGAAGCTGATGATGGCTGCTGCTACTTTAAACACTGCCCCATGCAAGGCCCTCTTTTTTTTTTTTTTTTTAATTTGTACTTACTGAAAAATAGTTGGATTCTTTTTGGATGATCATTTTTCACCACATACCAAGGAAATGCAGAATCATAGAAGCCTCTTGGCTGAGAAATACCTCCGTGATCATTAAGTCCAACTAGAATTATTAAGGTTGGGAACGACCTCTAAGACCATCTAGTCCAGCCACCAACCCATCCCCACTATTCTCACTCACAGAATCATTAATGTTGGAGAAGTTCTCCAAGATTCCCAAGTCCAACCCCAGCCCACCCCCACCATGCCCACTAACCAGGTCCCTCAGTGCCACATCTCCATGGTTCTACGGGGGAATGACTCCCTGTTGCCCTTGGCAATGGGCTCCAATTCTTGGCCATCCAAGCACCTGGCATAGTGCATTGCTCTGTACTTGGGTTGGGTGGTTTTAGAGCAAACTGAGTGGTTGAAAAGCAGAATTAAAGTGTTCTCCAGACCTGCCTGAGTCAGCATGAGCTGGGCTGGAGTGTTCCTTCCAAAAATCCCAGCTACTGCTTGATGAATTAAACATGTCCCAGCCTTCGCTTCATCAGGGAGCTCACCACTGTTCTGCTTTCTAGGCTTTTTTGTTGTTGTTCCATCTGCAAAATCTAGACAGAAACTGGGAAAGCCTTGGTGTGTAGCTTTGTGAACGCTGAGGTTCTTCTGATTTCAGAGGAAAGGTAGCTGAGTGCAGAGGTGTGCACGTTCTTAGCTCCTGGTTGCAGGAGGGGATTTTCTCCTTTTCATACTTAAGAAAAGATGGAACACTGCTGAGCTGCACAGGAGTGGTGCATCAGATGTGTGAGCATCAGACGTCAATAGGAGGAGAGGTGTGGAGGATGTTCTGGGTGATAATGGATGTGTCTAAGTGATAATGGGCTTGGAGCATGATTAATGGTAATGGATAGCATTTATATGTAATGCAAGGAACATGTTCTGAAAGATATGAAAATAGTTTCGTTTTTTTTTTTAGATACAGAGTTTTAAGCTCTGAGGACTAGACACAGGAACTACTATGCAGCTAGTTCATGCATTTTATCTATGGAAAAGCTCTGCTAATTAGAAGCTTATGAGGACTGGGAATTCTGTGGCCATTTTTATTGCCATCATGACAAATGTATGACATTCCATTCACTTGGCAGTGGATCCTTAGGCTGATATGGCAAATTGTGATTTTGTGCATCGAAATCCAACAGCAGAGCTCAGATAAGACAAATAAAACTGAAGAGTTCTGCAGGGAGTGTGAAAACCTGGGAGGAGATTGCAGCCTGTGGGGGTTGAAGAACACCAGAGAAGCTCTTCTCCTGCCTCTTATGGCTTTGATGGCTCTGATAACAGACAGGGATGCTCTTGGGGCTGGAGATCTCAGATGCATTTGTTCAGCTGGAAACATCATTTTCCCATGCACAGTAACGTTACAATTCTTCAGAGCGATTGTGTGCAATGCTGCTGCCCTTGCTGGCTTTGTACCTCTGGATATTTATAGATGATGAACTATATGTCATGTTACTACTCTGGTAACAAGACAAGGAGAGAAACATCTGTGTCTGCACCACGAAATAGTTGCAGTCGGCTGCACACTGCTTATTGTTTGCCCTGACTTGTGCTCCTTTGGTGTACGTGCATTGATGCTCACTGCATACTTCCCACTGAAAATCTCTTGGCTTGCAACTTGCCATGAATATTCATCAACCACATTTGAGACAACTTCCCAACTATGGCAAATATTTCATTACCTTTAATTCTGCTGTCTTGTGATTTCTTTATTTTTTCCAAAAGAAAAAAGGCCGTAGAGTCTTGGGAGAATATTTTGAGAGAAGGGTTTCATTGCTGAATTCTTCAGAACTTCAATTGCACTGAATTGTGGTGGAAAACAAGCTCAGGTGCATTTGTATCACTTCTCAAGGGGTTGTGTGCTGGCCATCAAGGGCCTCTACTGATGGAAGGGCTGCACAAATAGGGCTGAAGAGAATTATTTAGTGATAAATAAGGATACAGGCACTGAGTTGTGTCTACAAGAGCTTTCACTGCCCTGCTATTGTGCTGCAGCCACAGCACTGCATTCCCTCCTCCCTTCTGCTGAACTGACACGAGACGCAGAGCCCAACACACAGGGGAGGATCATTGATGAGCTGCCATTAGTATGCATGGAAATTAACATGTGACACAAATAATTGAAGGTTGAAGTGGTCCAGGAAAAGCCAGCAAGATGAGTAACAACCAAGGGCTTTTTTCTGTGGTGGCTGAATCTGACTCTCCAGACCTTTTGCCTCCCTATTGATGGTTCCCATTAGGTTTCTGACCATCAGCATTTTACAGTCCCCTTCTGCATTGACCCTAAAGGCCAAAGCTTGAGATGGGATTAATAATAGCTCAGATCCAGCCCCATTGCATTAGATGACTTCAGCTTGGCAGAGCCAATGCTAATTAAGCCCTCAGACCCAGCACTCTGAGTGGCACAGCTTCCTTGATGTATTCTGAACAGAATTAGCTGAAGTGTTGCAGTGGGTGACTGGTCCCCAAAGGCTGCAGGGCATGGAACCGAAGGGGAGGGTTGTGTCCCAGAATCTGCCTCTTCATTTCAGTTCTGCATGTTTCTCTTTGGGCAGGGGACAGCCCTTTCTGTTTTACCTCTCTGAAAACACAGGGATGCTCTTGCAGGGAATGTCACTACTCACACAGAGACCTTTCCTTTTCTTTTGCTTTTAAACTGGATTGCTCTGATGCATCAGCACTCAATTTCTCCCCTTCCTGCCTGCCTGCTCTCTCCTCTCTGATTATCACCACTCTTTTTGCTTGCTTGCTGACTTTCTCTCCTATCTCTACAGCAGTGCCCAAAGCTCAGTGGACCTCTGCACTATCGCTGTGAAAAGCATCACATTCACACAACACAGCCATAGCTATATACCACTCACAATGTGAATTAAAAACGCACCAAGCGCTGCGAGCCCAGACTCCCTCTAACGATCCCAGTCACCCTCTGCATCCCCCACTTTGTAGTTATGTCACTGGGAAGCGATGTGGTGCAGTGTGACCATGCCCAGAACAGCTCAGGCAGGGATGCTGCTCCCCAGCATTCTTCATTAATTACCCTCAAAAAGATTTAAAGGGGAAGCAGAAGGGTCAGTAACTTTATGCCTCTTCCACAGATGAAGACATTGAGCCAAGAGAAGAATGAGAATTTAGAAAAACATGACTTAACGAGTCTCGTGCCCTGCCCGCTAGGAAACACTTCCATCTGTTCTGCAGGGAATCAGTCACAGATATTCGACCAGATAAGCTGTTCCCATCTCTTTTGTCAGTGCTGGCATATTTACAGTACTTTGCTGGCACATTGCTTGGGAATTACAGGCAGATCCTCTCCAGCATAGTGGGAACAGGCACATCACATGCTCCATGTTCCTGTCTAGAGGCTGCTGGCAAACCTCGACTTGGAGTCAATCAAGGCAGGATTTTATAACCACTTCTACCCCCACCCCCTTCTCACATCCCTTATTTGCATCCTTCAAAGCAGGATGATTCACATGGTATAGTAACCTACATTTGGCTTGGCACCACTTAGGGGCTATATATAGAGGACAGAGTCACCCTGCTCCTCCTCGTTGATCCATTTTGCTTCTTTCCAGGCATGCCTATGGTTCAAAGGGAGCTGGGAGGTTAAAAGAACCGTCTGACATCGGGTTTGGTTCAGGTCTGCTCCAGGGCTAAGGTCAGGTTGGTACCTTTCGTGGCATCCATAGCTATGGCAGAGCTCTGAGTGCACCCTGAGTGCTCTCCCCGCAGCAGCCGTCTCTCTCTGAGCTGTTTCAGATGGAGAACGTAAAAATACGGGCAGGCAGCATTGCAGCACTCTGCAGTGGGGAGCGGGCAGTCAGTTCCCAATGGCAGATGTTGGTGGTTTGTGTATTTCTGTGTGGCTGTAACGGCTCTGCTGTTATCTTCTGCACCCCGAGCAGCACCAGACTATCCAAAGAAGCGTGCCTTATTTTTTTTAATTATTATTATTCAGTTTCTCTGTTCACATCAGCTGCAGGAGCCTTTGTTTCAGTGGCTTCCCAGTGGGAAATACTGCCCTATGTGCCCTGATAGAAAATAACCCATTGACAGCACCAGAGGGAAAGCCCAGCTGATCTCCCCCTTGACCCCTCCCCAAAGCTTGGCCTCTATTCCCAGGTCAGCATGCAGGGGACAGCAGCTGTGCTGCTAAAGGAGCTTTATCAACACAGCTGCGATGTTCCACGGCCCAGTAGCTCTGGGACCCCACCTGCAGCATCCTCACATGCATCCCAATGAAAGCATCACTGGGGATGGGGTGATGGGCATCTCCAGTCCCTCCGTCCGCTCATCAATCAAACAGCGTGGCAGGGAGGCACTTGATGAGAAAGCTATTGGGAAGGTGAGGTTTCACTGATGGCAAGCGCAGTGCTACAAGGGGAATTCTGCCTCTGGCTTTTAGCTGGGTGATTCTCATGTCAGACAAGGAGCAAAGACAGGATGAGCTTTGAATGGAAGAGTGGCATCTGTTGGATTTTCCATATTTTTGACAGTTCCCTTTGCTCTGTTACATTAACCCCCAAAGGGAGAATGGGGAATGTTGCACCCTGTCCTGCAAGTACCAGTAACACTGTCCTTAGGGAGTTCCCAGGACGAGCAATGCATTAGGCAGCGTTGGACCCCAGACATCCTGCTTTGTTCATAATGAGTCCTCTGTGCACAGCTTTATGGTGTATCTCATTCCTGTAGAACTGAAATATTACATCATGTGAAAGGGCCAAAGCTTGCTTTCCTGCCTGCAATGTTTTATTGCTTGCTGGAGCAGACTCTCCCCATCTCCCATTAATCAGAAACGTCTGGATCATCTGCAGCCTGCTGACCACTACAAAAAGCCCAACTGCGGGTCCAACCGGGGCTGATAAACTTCATCTGCAAGCACACAGTGGGGAGGGTCCTCATGCAGCACAAATCAATGGCTGGCAGGACAGGGAGAGGGTGAAACAGGCACCAGATTGAAGGCAGAACAATAGGGTTTCTGCCTCCTGCTTGCAGCCCAGCTTGTCCTGCGCTGTCCCCATCCCCAGTGCTGTGATATCTTGGGATGTCAAACCCCTTCCATTGTAGCAGCAGCTGTGCAGGAGCTGGAGGTCAGCGATGGTGACCATTGCTCCCACTGGAAAAAGCAATCCCACCAACTTATTGATTGACTGCACAGTTTTATGGGCAAAATTCAACACTATCCCCTGCTGGTATTGATTTTGATGCCTGGAGCAGATGAGCACAGCAGGAAGGGTTTGGGGATGAATGCATGTCACAGAGAGGCGATAGCAGGGGAACCCCCTGTGTTTAGGCTCAGAATCCCTGAAAGCATCGATTTGTGCAGAGCTGCTGCTGGCAACAGATGCTGAGCTGCCACACATCAGCGTCAGTTGGCAAATCTGTCGTGGTTTCGAGGACTTCCCAGTTTCCAGGGGAAGACCAAGCCCATATGGGACCCCACCCTGAGAGCTGCCAGCCTCAGCGGGATTTCAGTTTGGGGCTGAGCATCCTTCATCACCACCAGACCTCACCCAGGGGCAAACCTCCCCTCAGCATGGCCTGTGCTGGGAGCAAAGCTCCTGCTCAGGAAAACAATTGCTTTTATTAAAGGTCTCACTTGCTCTTCAGGCACACTGCCCTTTCCGAGCACTGCTGCTGCACTGATGTATTATTCTCATTCTCCCTCCTGCCCTGACACATTGCTGGCAGGGCGTTTTCTTTACTGGGCATCACTCGGTGAGAAAGCGGGGCTTGGATGTGCATCAGTGCTCATTAATCAAACGAGTTCAGCTGCTGCCGTGCTGCAGCCTGGTGGCTCTTTGCCTTTTGCTTTTTTTTATTGGAGAGGCAGAGCAATGGGAACCTTCTGGGATGGGGGCAAAGACAGCATGTGTGATGGGACCACCCCCCCACCAAGGACACTGCAGAAAGGGAGCACAGGAGCAAGCAGGATCTTCCTTTAAAATGTGCTGAGTTGTAAGGCAGGTTTTCCTTTTTAAAGAGCCAAGCACAAGAAATGCACATTAATGGCAAAGAAATGCAGCTTTCTCTTTCTGTAAGATTAAATGCTTTCGTGTAATTGTGCATTAACCTTTGATCCTGCATTAGGCTGCTGCCGCCTTGCACCCTGGATGCTTTTAAGCCAGGATTGCAATTAGCCAGAGTGGCTCCTGACAGCCTTCCAGGCAACCTCCAGGGCTGTGCTCCCTGGGGGGGGGGGGGGGGGGGGGAGATGGATCACCACTCCTGTTTCTAGGGGCTGGCAGAGGGGCTCCTTCCCTGCAGGCTGACCATAAGTGGGGGCTGTTGTCTGCAGGGGGTTCAATGTGGCTTTCGGTCCAAAGAGCTTCCTGCTCAGATGCGTTTCTTTGCTGCTCTCCCACTCCCACAATTAGATTACAGCAGTGCAGAGACCCTCCCCTGGGTCTGATGTACAGCAGGGATATTTATAGGAAAAGCTTTTTAATAGCCTGAGTTGAAAAATCCGGTTTAAAGCAAGCCCATCCCCAGGTAATTAAATAACCCAGCAATGATTAAGAGTATTGATTGGGCACTTGAGCCTCCTCCCTCTTCTGTATATGAGAAGTGAATCAGAGAAACATTCTGGGTGAAATATCCCAAATTCTCTGCTCAAAATATGTTTTCTTTCTCTATTCTTATTATAAACTCCACTTACAGGAAAGCATCAAAGTCGCTCCCGAATGGCTTTTCTCTTTTTCCCTCTGCAGACCGATGCCGACTAAGAATGAAAACAAAATGTCAACGCAAAGGACTGATTGCAAATGCCACTTTCCACGCAGTTATTTCCCCAGCTAAATTCCCTGTCAATATTACATATCAGAGTCCATATCCTTCGGTAATCAAAATGCTCATTTGGTAATAAATGCTAATTGCCAGCACTGATATTCACTTTTTAACTACATGGGCTCGTGTAGAAGGAATCTTACATCTCTATCAGCGTATTGCACAGCTTAACCACTCCGTTTCATATTATTTAGGTCGCATATTTGCATAGGATAACACACCAACGCAAACCTCTTTTGTCAAGAAACTCTGTGCCTGGTCCAGGTACGTCTGACATCAGTAAGAGTTTTCATACATATTTATGCAAGTTGGATTCAGCCTTCAGCACAGGGATACAGCACAGGGAAATAAATGCATTTGGAAAACGAGCAACCTAATTTTGGTGCTGGTTGTTGAGAATATAGAGATTACCTATCACTAAAAGATGTGCTCTGTGCTTTGAAGGCTGCATCTGTTGTTTTATATCACACATTAAAAAAAAAAGGGAAATGTATGAAAGCCACTGCTGTGCTGCTTTGGGCTCTGGGGCTCCGACAGAGAGGAGCTTCTTGCAGGGATTCTGCCTGGTGTCCTAACAAAGAGATCAGAAACTGTGCTGAGTTTTGTGGTCGTTGATTTTCTTTTGTGTGCAAAAATTGCTCTGATTTTCCACGTGGGAAGGCAGGGTCAGAGGCGCCTTGAACTCCAGTGAGAAGAATTGCTCGGTCCTTGCATCCTTTGCTTAGGCAATCTAAAGAGGACGGCTGCTGTTCAATCACAGGAGCTGTTTACCTCGGGAAGATCCTGAAGGTCAAACTGCAGCTTCTTGTGCTGCTTTTCTCCTTTTTCCTTTTTCTTTTTGTGAAGGCAGAAATGAGCAGACCTCACTGGGACCACACCTCCTTGTGATTTCTGGCAGCACGGATGGAATGTTTCCAAAGGTTTCCTCCTTGTCCCTGTTGTTGTCCAACACCCCACAGTCTGTGCGTATCCCATTCATCGTGCAAGAGCAGAAAGAAATCTGATATCCAGCACCTGTCCTGAAATAATGAATCATAGAATGGTTGAGTTGGAAGGGACCCTTCAAGGCTATCTGGTCCAACTCCCTGCACTGAACAGGGACACAGGGACACCCACAGCTCCATCAGTGCTCAGAGCCCCACCTCTCTGACTCTGAGTACATCCACTAAAGGGGCATCCACCACCTCTCTGAGCAACCTGTGCCAGTGCCTCACCACTCTTATTTCGAAAAGCTTATTTATATCCAATCTAAACCTCCTCTCTTTTAGTCTGAAGTCATTTCCCCTTGCTCTGTTAGAACAGACCCCGATAAAGAGTCTGTCCCCTTCCTTCTTACATCATCCCTTTAGGAACTGAAAGGTCGCTGCCATGAGAGTCCTAACAGTGCTTGGCATCTGCTAGTGGTGCTTGGGCACTGTCTGCATTATTTCCAGCTTATTAGCTGACCGTGGGGAGGAACATCACCTCCTCGTGCATCAGCTGTTCTGTTTGCAAGCACTCAATCATATTAGTAAGCCGGTTTGGGACTGAGAGCTATGACAGCTCCTGTCAGCAGTGTGGGATTGCTGGATGCTGCAGTGGAAGGCTGTGATTTCCTAACCAGACCCCATCGGATTTTCTGCTTCTTAATTCGTTCGCTTAAATTCTTTGCTGATAAAATCAGTTTTGTTAACAATGTGACTTTCAGCTGGAATTAGAGTTTTAATTGACAGGCGGCCACTTAGTGGTTTGTACTATTTGGTAAACCTCACAATTAGCCATTTGTCCCCTGATGTTTCAGTGATTATAAGAGGAGAGGAATGTTGGCTCTCCAACCAACCTTCACACGAGTGATTAATGGAGCATCAGCCTTGCTGTTCTATGGAGGCTTGATGGGAATAGGAGAGTGTTTATTGTCTCCCTGAAATGAAGTCGGAGGTAAAAGTGCTGCAAGATGTTTTGGCAATTTGCTCTTATCTTGTCTGATGTGTTGAGTTCAGGAGACAAATAAAAAGCAGCTGGCAGTATTTTGGTACACACAATACATTTTGGAAATTGAGCTGTAAGAGGGAGCATCGAGGGTTAGACGATGACGTCTTGATCCTGCTCAGGAGGCAAAAATTCAAGCTGGGATTTCTTGCTGAACCATCTGCAAAATTACCTCTGAGTCACGGCACGATGATCCATACCTGACCCGTGCTGCCACCTAATTTCCAGGTGGCCTTTTCCTGCAGCCTTCTAGCATGTCAGCTGCATTCAGGGGCTGCAGCCACCCATGCTGGGCCTTTTCCTGATGGAAGTTTGAGAGATTATAGCATAAAATAGGAAGAAAGTTATTCTGTTTTAATACAAGGCACTGAAGGGTGAGAAAACACATATAGACACACTGAGACTTCACAATCAGGAGCTTTTTAGAGGTGATGAGTCTGGCTAGAGGTTGGTCTGCATTTGCAGAGCACCCAGCACAACCCAGTGAGCCCAGTAACAATTATGGCCATTGAACAGTGGGCAACTGGGAACCAAAGTGGAGGTGGAGTCACCGTTGCTGGAGTTACTCAAGAAATGTGTAGAAGTAGTGCTTAGGGACAGGGAGAGAGGGCAACATTGCTGGTAGGTGGGCAGTTGGAATGGATGGTTTTAGAGGTCTTTTCCAACCTTCATGATTCTATGATTCAAAAGAATGAGTTCTCAACAAGTTTCAGCGTAGGGACGGCGTAGTACAAAACCTCACACAAGTCATGTGCTGAGAGATGCTGGCCTGGGAGCATTAATTTCATCCTCTGTGAGCGAACCTATTGAGGGAAAAGGTTCATTTTCACAGTCGCTTTCCCAGCTGTAACTGCGCTCTGACTGCCGTGGAAATTTACCTCGCAGGGTTCGATTCACAGCAATTTTTGAAGCTTGTATAATAATTTGCTTCTATTAATACCATTCACTGCCCCACTGCCATTTGTGCGATGGACAAATCTGCAAGTCACGGATAGAGAAATATCAGAAAGGAGAAAGTTAGACTAATATGAAGTGCCCAGTTTCATCCCACACAAACCCAACTGGAAAGCTGTAAGGAGAGCACTTCCTTAAGGTGTACCAGATCAAATAAAAGCACACTTAGAGTCACTGGGGTACATTTGGGTCGATGCAGGGCCAGATCAGTGATCCCATGGACAGCAACATGAAGCTTGCCAGAAAGTCTTTGCACTTTATCATTCTGGGTGACTCTGAGTTACATTTCAGTGTTTTAAAGACTCAGACTCTTCCTAATTCAATGGAGAAGCCTTTGTTGTCCGTTCCATGGTGAACTGACTCTGTAGAGCTGTATTTACCCACTTGAAAATGCAAACATTTCATGTCATGACTCTGGAAATGCAAATGAGGATAAAGAAACGTTCACTTCTATTCTATTTATACTGTTTTTATCCAGAGACCCCAATCCTTTATTTTAACGTCAGCCTTCTCTGTCTGCCAAGATTCAGCTTTCAGTTCTGAGTGGATTTGCTTGTTTTATCCAGGTTATAATTCCACAAGAAAGCAGTATCATAAAAGAAAACGTGACAACCTCTACTTCACCACTGAAATGAAAAGAGATTTACGAAGCCTGTATTGCTTTGTATATACTCCATATATTTTGTTTTCTAAGCTAACCAAAAGGAAATAAAACAGAGTCAGCCGAAGTCTCCACTGTTTACTTATTTGTATGAATGTCATTTCCCAAATGTAACTTTTTCTATCCCCTCTCTTGTTTGGTCTGGCTTAAAATACAATGCGTTCCGACTGAACCATGAAAGCTTAAACAAAAGTGATTAGAGATGGAGCAGAGAACAAAGCCCACTTCTGAGAAGGTTCAGATCATAAATGATCCCCTGACCTTGAAAACAACCCTGCTCCAGGAGCAGAATTCAAATTTGGATTCTAACTAAGCAGCACCAAGGACATCTGCATTTTAAAGCATTTCGAAGTGCTCATATAAAGTCCTTGATATTTGTTATGGATTTACTTTGCAGCAGAAGTTCACCTGAACGATGACGACTTTGAGCAGCTGGTGCAAGGTGTTTCTCATCCATCTTACGTTACCACCTGCCTTTATCCTTGTACTTCTTTATTCAGGTTGCTCAGAGAAGCTGTGGATGCCCCATCCCTGGTGGTGCCCAAAAACAGGTTGGATGAGCCCTGGGCAACCTGATCTGGTGAGTGGCAACCAGCCCAGGGCAGGGGGGTTGAAACTGGATGATCTTTAAGGTCCCTTCCAACCTAAGCCATTCTATGATTTTTGTTAACCCCACCTGACCAGAGCTGTTCCTCCCACCCAATCTTGCTCAGCTATATTCTGCTCAGGGGTATTTAATCCCCTGCATGGCGATGGCAGCAGCCTATGCTGAGCAATCTTGAGATGTGAGGGATTGCTGGGTGTTAATTAAGCTTTCTTCCTTAGGTCACTGGCAAAATGATGTCTGTTTTAACTTGGCTTCTTTCTTTACAAAGACAGAAATCAAACATCAAGAAATGAAAAGACAGTGCAAGAAAGATACAATAATCAATCAAATCCTTTTCAAGGCAGGAATGACTGACTCTGAGGGACACTGAGAAAACAGAAGCAACTTCCTTCCTAGATTAAAGGTGAAGTGAGTGGATCTCATTAGCATATTTTAATGAGCTGCTGCCCTTTTGGCTGACAGACAGTGACTTCCATGTGTGTGGATTGGCTTGTTGGGAAGAGGATTGGCTTCAGCTCCTTTGTACTGCTGGGAGCTCTCCTGCTGCAGATGGAGCCTTGCTGTGTCCAAAGGTGGGAGCTGTAAGCTTCTGAAAATGTGCTAATGTAATCACAGCAGGCTTCAGAGCAGGAGGAGCGAGGCAGAAAGATCTGAGTAAGCATAGTCATTGGATTTGGGACTGAATCCCACTATCCTACAGCTTCGTCTTGCCATCGCCCTGAAAGAGCAGCTGTGAGGTTTAAGAGTGCTGATAGCTTTGTGAAGATGCCTTTGTCAGCCCCTGGTGCTCATCTTGGGTGAGACATCCTGAAGGTTGAATAAAATCACTTTCACTCATCACACAGTGCTTTCTTCTTACTTGCTCTGAATCTCCTTTCAATAACTTATTGCAGAAGTGCTTGGTGTGGTTTCCTGCTCAATATCCCAGAGAGATATTAAAAAGTAGCTCTGGGAGATAAGGGGAGGTGATTGCGGGAGCTTGAATGGGTCCTACCCGAACTTTCAGTCCACTGAAAATAAGTTTTCTTGGCACAAAAGCAACATGTCTATCCAGAGATTTATTCTATTCCATGGTTTAAGATTATAATCATCAAAGGTTTGTTTCATAGGTCTGTTTCAAGACATTACTTCAAGTGGGGAAGTGATTATTATTATTATAAATATACATTTCTAGGAGCCAAGAGCCCAAGGATTGCCTTACTGCCATGACAAATGTAGCATGTAGCTTCTTCAAAGGATCCAAATCACAAGCTCCTGCCACGCACTCTGGTTATGCACGTTGTTCTAGGGAAGCTAGTTTAGAACTGCTTTCTCTTGTGCCATCGGGATAACTTGCAGTGCTTTCAGTTTATAAACAGGCATAACATCAGTTGAAAGTAAAAGCCACAACCGTGGTCACAACCAATGGATATAACTCTTCAGCAAGGCCATCAAGGGGGATGTTACAGTCATGATATGCTTCGAGATGTTGGCCCTCCAGAACAGCTTTACTGCTGGCACTGCAAATTAGGGCTCCCTGTTATCTAAGTAGTTGATCAAAAGCTTTTTGTGAGGAAGAATTAGTAGCTAGGCAAAAGGAACCTAAAAATCTCAGGCTTGAGGCAGGCTGATAAATGATGTGTTTTTATTTCTGAATCATCCATCAGTTTGTTTTCTGGATCATACTGACGTAGAGGATGGATGAGTTGTTTCTCTCAGCTTGCTTGACTGAGCATGTGCAAAATGTTCATATATAGGTGCTGGGCTTTGTTTTCAAATGAGCCCCCACCCGACCAAGAATTTATACCTACCTGAGTTTTCCCTTCAAGCTGGAACTCTACTGGAGTTTCAAGGTGTACTGGTGAGATATATTTTTAGATGCTTTTTTAATGCACTATTGGATCACAAAAGCACATGAGCTGTCAATATCTAACGAGGTAACTGTGCAGCAAGGGGCTTAAATGCACACTTGAACAACAACAGGGACGAGAGCTTTCATAAGCCAATAGAAAAATGTATACATTGCTGCAGCATGACTCAACATGGTGAAATGAAACAACAGTCTCAACTATTCTTTTTGGTGGAAGTACATGCAAAATTTGGCACGTGTGCTAATTGTTGAGTGATGTCATGAACATACCAACTCATGAAGCAGAGCGCTTTCAGTTCACTGCCTGCTTCAACTGTCTTACAACTGATATCTTTATTTGACGTAGCCCTCAGGAAGGATTTATTTAATTCACTTACAGACCTTGAAGTGTAAAATTGATCTTTTCAGGCTGTTTCTGTATCTTCTCAGCAAACAAATGCTTTTTCCCCTAGGAAGGGCTTTTATATACTTAGATTAAAGGTATGTAGAGTTACGGAAACTCCTCAGCCAGCAGTCTAAAGGGTAAGTCTTGAAATATGACTGTTTCTTGCTTATTAGGTGAGGAATGCATTAATTTTGAGTCAGGCAGGAAGCATTCGGTTGTGATGTTTATCTCAAGTAGTTCTGTATCTGGATGCTGCTAGGTGATATAGTTATCTTTCTGCCCTCTACTTGCAGACCAAGGTCAAACGCAGTATAAGGGAGCACATCCCAGTCAATTTGTTATGGGGCTATTTTACCGAGGTTATTTGTGGAACTACTGGTTTTTGGCTTGTTGGAACAGGAAGCATTGCACCGTTTTGTGCATTCTGGAATCCTGGAGTACGTTATATATATATGAGAAGCACAGCCCTAAATCTCTGTACGGGACTCATCAATGTCTGCTCCTTTGGAAGAAACTTGTTACTGCTGAAGACAAGACAAGATAATGTAATATGGTTCATTAATTATAGTAATTATGTTTGAGCTGCAGTGCATTTCTAATTATAAAATGCAACTCAAACATGAAGCTTTTATGTCAGGGTACAAATGAAGTTCTCAAAGTCCCAGACACTCCAGTGCAAACAGTGGTGCTTCAGGCTTTCATACACATTTGGGCACTCAATTCTCCACTGAAAAGCTTAATCTTGTCCATCAGAAACTCCAAATATGGACAAGATGCCCTTGACAACCCTGTACTAAAGCAGGGTCTTGTGTGGGCTTGAGTGATGGCATAGAAATAAGTGTTTGATGGAATAAATCCATGCTGCCAGAATGCAATGTGTGTTTTTTGTTTTTTTTTTGTTGTTTCTGGATGGGTTTGATCTTTTCTTTTGCAGGAGCAGTGTGAGTGGCATGTATAAGCAGCAGGAAAATACTAGACAGCGGGATAATTCCACAAGGAAAGGGAAAGAAGGCCAAGTCAACTCATGTATTTTAATTGCACTTCTGAAAGATGCCTCACCATGGAAATGGATAGCAAGTCAATAATGAAACAACAGAAACAAACCCAGCATAGCAAGCAACTTTGCCCTTTGCTAATTAACAAATCTGCTGGAAAATGCCAGGCAGACACTGTTCAAGGGACTTTGCGTCGCTGTCACCCACAGATGTCAGCAAGTCAATGCAGAGTTAAACACTGTCTGTGTAGACAAAGCAGAACTGGAAGGTTACTTATATGGATGTGATTGTAGTCTTCTGGAGACTGTAATAATAACAAGAGTTCTCAGCTACACCAGTAGGGTGGTGTTTGACTCTGTTTTGACTGCTTCCTTTACTTCCAGGAAGCTGTCAGACTAATTAAAGGCTGTGTGAACTCAGTTGTGATTTGAATCATACAGGAGGGTGGTTTGCTTGAACTTCTGCATGAAGATCAGGGGTTTGGTGTGGTCTGTATCTGTAACATAGCTTGCTTGTTCTCTGGCCCCCGCAGACAGTATCCTTACATGACAGCTCCAAAAGCCATCAAAACCTGTCTGTAAGCAGCAGGCAACTGCAAACACTTCCATAAAGGCACAGGTAGAAACAATGAGCCTCTCAAAGCCCACAGATGGAAAGGAAACTGGAAGGTGGCTGGCCTTGGATGTGGTATTCTTAATATTATGCAGGTTTTCCTTGAAATACTGTGTGGAATCTCATACATACTGAGGTCCTCAGAAGAGTTCGCCACTAGAAAAACCCTTCCTGAAGTCTGGTGATGGCTTTCAGTCACTGTGAAGCCAAGCTCTTAAATGTGATCAGATGCTTGGCAGGCAAAATTTGTCTGTAAAATGTGTGAACTGCAAAAACTAATTAAGTTACCAGATCCTGATGCCTTAAGTCCTACTCAAAGCCTTACAGCTTTTAATAACCAAGACTCTGTTTCAGATTTTCTATGAAATCAATCAATGCCACCATTCAGCTAATGCAGAAAAAAGGGGAAAAGATGTAGTGGGAAAAGTTACAGTGAATATTCTTCTGTACTCTGCATCTCAGCCACCAAAGAAATACACAGATTGCTTATCTGTTATGAATACAGCAAGAGCAGTCTTAGCAATCTAGCACTGGAGTTGTCATTGGATACTGCAGATGCATCCACAGGTCTGTGCTACTCAGGCTCAGGGTTTGAGATCCCTTCAGCTTCCAAGTTAAACTCATGGAGTGTTTCAGCCCGGATATGTGATTTGAAGTGACTGGGCTGATAGAGAGAATTACAGCAAAATGGATAAGATAGCAAGCGCAGCAGTGAGGTCTCTGAAGGAAAATCTGTGTTAAGCTATTTAAAAATAAATAATAAAAGAAAATCAATAGTACTTCATGTCTTGACTTGGTATCAGCAGAGAATTTTGTGTAACCCTTCAGAATTCTTTCTGAGTTGCACGGGAGTTTAACTTCCATTCTGAAAAAAAACCAACCAAAAACCTAGCACTTCAAATATTTGGGGGATGGAGTGATATTTGTAGCAGTAGTTCTTTGTGCCTTCGTGATTCTTCCTTGGGAACCAACAATGGAATGCTCAGTGTTCTTCTTGGTTAAAAGTGTAACTTAAAATCTTTAGGACTTGTGTTTTGCATTTGATGCATGAAGTGAGAGCTGGTCACTAAAACCTGAATATTTGAAAGCACATCCCTTAGGTCTTGAGGACCACAGTTCATACACCTCTGATAGAGTTATGGGCTAGCTGACCTCACGTTGGATGGGATTTGCTGTTTGCTGTTCCTACTAATGTTCCTGTTGTAGCAAAGCCCCAAAGAAGACTGAACAAAGTCCTGACTGCAAAATTCACTCATGGTGTGTGTAAACTGGGAGCCTTCGGGAGACAAAAGGATGGGATGTGGCAGGACTGCATTTGCTTCTAGTGAGGAATGAAAGATGTATTATCAAAAATGGTTTTTCTTTGTCTCACATAACTACAATAAAATGTTCAGGCCGCAGAACCATGAAAAGAAATTCATTTCATGGACTATGCAAGGAATTATGATGAGATTTCTAGCTAATGGCCTTTGACAGACAGAAGGAGTAATAGAAATGCAACTGTATTCTCAATCAAAGAAGCAACGAAATGAGGTTTTTAAATGATAAACTTTGTGCACTGAAGCTATTTGTTTTGCAGAAGAAGCAATTTCTGACTGAACAGGAAAGGGAAGTGAGGAGGTCAAGGGAGCAAACCTCAAAGAGCAAAGCAATTAGGGGACACCAACCTCAATTTAGTGTCACTATTACTATCACCCTTTCCAAAAGCAATCAGTATCTGTGAAGAGATGCAGCTCATTAGTATCTGGTGCTGCCCCACTGCTAAACTTCTCGTTAGCTTATACATCACACTCTTGACCACTACCTACAACAAAACAAACTGGGCTACCATGCAGTAGGTTGAGTGCAAAGTGAGTTGCACAGCTTGCAGCAGGAATATACCACAGTGGAGTTATTGTCTGGATTGGAAGGTTGAGTGTTGGTCAGCAGGAAATAAGAGCAACTGTGTGCTTTTTACAGGTCACCTCAAGGCTGTGAAGATCAGGTTTTGCTCTAACCAGACACACTAGCTGCCGCTCAATTGATCTGTGTCTGATACAGGGGAAATAAAAGCTTTGGAAAGCAATACTGAGGAGCAGGAAAAGAAAATTATATGTATATATGTGTACATTTAAGGTGATAGAAGCAAATGGTGCCTCTGGGAATTAGTTTTCAAGAGAAATGCCAAAATTGCTGACACAAAATGCATGACCTTTTCCTGCCTCAGCAACAAGAGATTAACAATAACCATTGGATTACCAGGTAGAATTAAGAAGAAAAAATAGAAAGGTGCTAAATAGGGAACATCAGCGAGGAACCCAATTTTGTGCTTCTGTGAAGTGAAAAATAATTTCATAATTGTTTTCCAGCGAATGCTGAATTAGAGACCAATATTCTGCAAAGCTGTGCATGGACTAGCCCATTATTATTCAGAGAGTCTTTGCAGAGGGCTCAGCAATGCAACAACTGTGTTCTGGGTGATGCAGACCCGATAAATCTTTGGAATGAGTATACAATTTACAGGAAGGAAAAATAAACCTTTTGAACCAGGAGATGAAGACAAAGCCCGTTACTAAACATAGCTCTGGTTGTGAAAGGATAATTTGATTTGCAGAAATGTACTGAAGTGGGGAACTGCAAACTGAATATAAAGTAACATAACAGGGTACGTGTCAGCAGCATGCATACAGAACGGCAGAACAGGAGGATGAAGACAGACACTAGAGAGCTGCAAGCTTCCAAGAAACAGACTTAGCTTGAAGCCAGAGTATTTGTTTCATCAAGACGGCAGCAGCCATGGGAGGTAGCTGAATTTCACAGGTTTTCATCTGTAGAGAATGTCTCTCACTTCTTCCTTACCCCAAGGTATCATCATTTTTCACTGCCCGAGTGTCTGAAGCAACACCATATGTCCCAGTGGAGCTGTACTTAATTCACGCCTGTTGAAGTGGTATGCTTGGAAATCTTACGTGACTCAAGGGCTGGATCCAGAGCCCATGGATTTCAGCAGTGATGCTGTGCTAGCTGAAGGAGCTTTGTATGTCCTATATCATAGAATCATAGAATCATGGACTATCCCAAGCTGGAAGGGACCAATAAGGATCAGTGAGTCCAACTCCTGGCTCCACACCATAAGACTGATCTGATTTAGCTTCCAAGGAGAACTAATTAAAACTAATATGAGCCAAGCTCTTTTTTGTGACCACATTTTATTAATAGCTTCTACAGACTTCAACTAAATGTGAGATTGGCATCAACATCATGAAGCTGGATTGATGCTCCTGTGCTACTAACAACTGCTCATTGATTTCAGACATCTACAGCATTCAAGTAAACAAAAGTGCATTGCATTTTTAGCCTTGCACATTAATTGTGAAAGTCCTGGTTCACATAAAAGATGAAGGCTGAGAAGGCTACTAGTGCACTTTCAAAAGCACCAGGCAAGAAGACACTAGGGAAGACATATTTCAGCTGAAAAAGAGTAGTAATAGCAGAACAAACAATACACAAAGCCTCTACGAAAATGTAAAAATTAAAGTATTTTAAAACCAACAACCCTAGTGGTACTTTTTCGATATAGTCAACTTTCAGGTACAAATATCTTCAAAAATGTGTGTCCTTTTTTTTTTTGCAAAATCACTGCAGCATTTGACAATGGTGGTCCTAAACACTTTGTTTACTCAATGTTTTGAAGCTGCTACAGCAAAGTAAGAGTGATGAATACTCTTTAGAGACGCCATGGATTGCTGTTGGGAAAATCAGGGGCTCAGATGGGAATAAATCTTGCTTTATTGTCTTTGTAGCAGAATATATCTTTTAAAAGTACAGAGAAGACAATTAAAAATTGGTCAGGAAAAGATAACATCAGTCGAGAATAACAAAAATGGAAGTGCGTATTAAAGTCACTAAGGTAATGCATAGAGCCAGAGATTTTAAAAGGAATACAACTTCATATTCTATCACTTTAGGACAGAACAATTTTTTTCTTTGTCTTGACAGTGGAATCCATCTTAAGACTTTTTGAATTTGGAAGATTTAATGCTAGGAATCCTTTATTCTTTTTCCAACTGAATTTTGGTGTGTGGATATTAAATGTGGAACAGTGCTAAGGTGCCAGGTATCTGCCAAATAATCTCTCCTGGATCTGGAAACATAATTACTGCTGAGACAGAAATGATTGAAAACCACTTGAACCATTCAAAGCCCAACTGAGGCACAGACGTGTGTTCTGGTTCTTTATTCTCACAATGACTGCATATCCATTGAAGTTGGATAAAACAGCCAGCATTACTCAACACTTGAAAGACTGAATGGCATTTATGCTGCACTTGGATTGTTCTTAAGAAATGACTAGAATTTCAAGCCCTCAGCTGCTTTACTGCAAACTGATGCTGTCCCAGCTCATGCAAGCTTAATGAAACCCAGTGTCCTTTTAACCAGAAAAGAAAGCGAGAAGAATCAGGTGTCCTCATTCTGTAAAGAAGTAGAGCTGATATTCCAGAGGCTTTGCAAGGACTGTGGTTTTCACAGATGCAGTTCCCCAGATAATGGAGCGTACCTGTATGTACTGTTCAAACAGTCTTAAAGAAAAGGCTCATGTAAAGGTCAATTGTGACCCAGATTTTTCTTTGATAGCTCTTCACTTAGGAGAAAGCCATCGGCCCTGCTAGCATTATTAATGCCAGCAGAAGAGATGCAAGGAATGACTGATTACTGACTTTTCCCCTCATCCTTACAGGCAATTTCCCCTCTGCTCACTCACACCAGTAACTCCTGTGTGCTCACATCTGCCTTGAACACTGCTATGGTCTGAGTGAAGAAATTGGCCATTGAGGGTCTGATGCTCAGATCACGGAGGCACAGATTAGGGAAGTTCTGCTGAGCTGCACTGATTTGTGACATGTGCCGTTGTTGGAAATCTAGCAGCACTGAAACCAGCAGCACAGAGATTTGTACCAGTTTGGATTCTACTGCTTTTTTTTGCTTCTTTTCAGTATTGGGCTCTCATATGGATTTGTATGAATGACTTTTCTAAGTGATCCCTACAGCACAACCTAAATCACTGTAGCATCTTTATCTGGTAGATGCTGTAGATGCTATCATCCCCTTTACTGCACACTGCCTATCTCATCACGTGCAATTGGATGCTTACATAGTGCACAACTGACTCAGTTAGTGGGGTCCTGATCTGACTGGGAGGTCCCATAGCTGTGTGGCGGATGATGAGGATAAAAGGCATGGAAATACAGAACAGAGATCTTGAAAAACATGATTTCAGATTTTGTTAGGTGGCATAAAGATGATTTTGGCATTTCCTAGACGAAAAGGATAACCAAAGTATCCCATAAAGGCCATTTTAAAGCACATCTATTGAAAGGCTTGGTTTTTTTTGTTTGTTTGTTTTTTGTTTGTTTTTGTTTTTTTTTTCTTCTGTGTAGAATTTGGTACAAAGGCTTTTATAATTTTTTCCTCTTTGTAAAAAAATAAGTCTCCAGTGCATAGTGGTACCAGAAAAACCAGATTTTCTTATTAGAGCCATAAAACTTTACCCATCTAAACTCAATCGCTTATCTGAAACAGCTGAAATTCAGCCTTAAGGCAATTTTTTTCCCAGTGTTGTACATTTACTGCAACTTAGTTATAAAGGACTGGGTGCTATCCATCCCTAGCTGTGCCCAAACACATTTATTTACTTGTTCCCTTCTCTACCTTTCATTCTGGCTACAGCTGAAGACCTAATTTGAAGAGTATCATTAAATGGAACCAGTGCAGCTGATGATGTTATTGCTGTTGTAGGTAAAACTTTTAGTAGAAATAAATATTTTGAAGAGCACTTCATTTGTATGCCTGGTGTTGGTTCTAAAAATACAAGAAAATGATAATTTATCCAATTATTGTTGATCTGGAATCCAAATACTGTTGATCCTGGAATGCCTAAGAGGCTTTTTAATAACAGAAATAAAACAGATTGAAATGCGTTCCACCACCTACTAAGTTTGATGGGTTTGTACATCTCTGAGATAAATCAGCAAAGGACTCATATAAGCAAGGTATTGGTGCTGGCAGCTTGCAAAAAAAAAAAAAACCACAATACAAAAGGATTAATGTGCTTCTAAATTTGTTTTGAAAATGACATGCACATTAAACTGATCAACTCAGCTACAGAGTTCTTGTCCAAAGGGTTTTGCAATCCAATAATCACATAAAAGATTTTCCTAGAGATCTTAACTAATGGCAAACAGAAAAGGGGGAACAAAGAGAAGGGCTGGGTATGAGAAGAAGGATTACTGCAGTCCTTCACTGCTGGGAATTGCTATCTGCTGTCTGGGGATCTGGATATCTCTTGTGTAGGATGCTAGCCAATGGATGTTGCACCTTCAGGCCAGACGTAAAAAGAGGTACAAAACTCAGGGGCTGACACTGCGGCCTGTCCTGTTTAATATCTTTATAGATCATCTAGATGAAGGAACTGGGTGCACCCTCAGTACGTTTGCAGATGACACCATGCTGGGGCCATCTTGCATGCTACAGATCAGGTTTACGTGTGGAACATTGAAGATACGCTCAGAACAGAGTTGCCCACAGTTCTCTGAGCAGAGGGAAGCTTCTTTCTTGTGGCATTAGGCTGCCCTTGCCAACAGACACCCACCCAAAGGGGAATCTCTGCTCCAGAACCCCTCCTCACGCCTTAGCGTTCACAAAACTGTTTATTGCACTTATTTTTCTCTCACGCTTGCATGTTTTTGCTTAAATATGCTTTCACAGCAGCTTCTGGCCTGCAGCCAGCAGCCGCCTGGGACCCTCCTCACAAAGGCCTCTGCTGCCAACACCTCATATGAGCATTAATTAGCAGAGCGGTGGCATATCTGAAAGTTTTACTATGAGCATAGGAGCAATGGTTTTGTCAGGCATGGTGGTGAAGGGTGAACGTACAACAAGATGGCTGCACTCCACAGTCAGGCCCTGGCAGAACTTCTTGTAGCTGGACAGTGGGTGGGATAACCACAAGCCACCTCGTTAATTACCACTCAGTCCCTCTGTGCCCACTCTTGGAATCCAGCCCCTTTGTTTTCTGTAATAATACAGTGCCACCCTGGGTATAATGCCAGGCAAGGTAGCAGCTAAGCTAAGCTCTCCTCCCTAAGCCTGGTGTTGTCCATCCTGCCAAAGTTGCTTTATTTATAATCAATAAGACACTCCTTGACTTAGCAGGCATTCATTAAACCACTACGTCTTTAATAAATCAGATAAGAAACAAACGTTGCATTTCATATTCAGGTCAGTGATTTATTCCAAGATGGCTGCAGCTAGATGAGCCACCTCAGATGTTTCTGTTTTGCCAGAAAACATTCTTCTGCCTATTGGTCTCCTCAATTACTTTCATTTTGCAGAATTAGCGGGCTTGTAATTTGGAAAACAAGTTATATAATACCATCAGCTTATCTGTTTTGAGTGTTTTATAAACTGAGGTGCTAAGGGTCAGAACCTCAGCTACTGTAAATTAACTCACCTGCACTGAGGCCCAATGATTACACCCACCTGAAAGTAATAAAGAGCAATTTAAAGCAAATAAAAGGGGAGGTAGACAGCTCCTCTTCTTTGTTTGGCCTGTTTGCTGGCTCTTATTCAGGTTGATTTTTAGAATTATTATTATTTTTATATAATTATATATATATTTCCCTTGAGTGTTATATTTTGTGAGGGGATGGATAGGGAAGCCTTTAAGATGGATAGCAGCACCTATCCTTTCTGCTTTAGGGTAACTGCTCTCATTATGTTAGTGGTTACTAGAGATAACAAAGTAAGTTATTCTTTGCTTTAGAACTGAAGGGAAGTGGTGTTGCTATCCCTGGAGTTCTCAAGAAAAGGAATGATTTGGTTTAGTGGGGATGGTGATGATGGGCTGGACTTGGATTTGATGGTTGTCTTTTCTTTAACCTCAATAGTTTTATGATTCAGCATTGTATGGTGTAACCAACCTTACTGAATTTCTGTTTACTCCCCAGTGTCTCTGGAGTACTCAACACCTGGAGATGCTGCTGAAAAATGCTGATCTACAAGTGGACCAGGTATGAAATGAAGCAAAGCACTAAGATGCTCTTTCAGCCTTCCTGCAGACTGTCTGCAGCCAGACTGTGATTGCACTCTCTTTGGTTTTTGTGAACTGCAGCTCAGTAATGTTCTTGAGGATGCTGTGGTGTAAGGCATAATTTCTCTCCTTGTCTGCTGAGTTTATTTATTCTTACTGTTACAGCTAACCCCTGAAGGTGTTTTTAGATGTGAACTTGTTGGGAGCATTCTGATCCTGGAGGAATATGTATCACTTGTCTAAAGAAGTGCTGAAAGAGTTCTGCAGGAGGTGCAGAACAGCACTGAGCAGGTGTCTGGCCCGAGGGGTACTCAGAGAGAGGCAATGATGCAGGCATGCTGAGTTGTGCTGTGGTGCTTTAATTAGGTACAGGAAGGAAGATGAGTAAAAACCCATTGTTATTCTATGCGGAGCTCAGTTTTGCTAACACAGCACAGCCTACACTTCTGACTCACTGGTCTCTGCTGTGCGGAGGGCTTCCTTCCCAACAGAGCTACTTGTCTCAAAGTCCAAGAGGAGCATTTCTAGGGATGCTCAACAGGCAACTGCCATCTCATCTTCCTTGCCTCTTGCTCTCCTCTAGACAGCTTGTCATTAGATTTCATGAGGCAGGCGGCAAGGAAGAGAGGCTGTCAACCAGTACAGACTTCTTTCATTAGTCTCTTGATGTTTTTAAAGGCATTTGAAATAGGAATGTTAAAATTAGAAGGTCCTGGGTCATGTAATGCATGTAAGTCAGCCAAACTGGCAGTGTTTTAGTTCCACGCCCCACTGGGTTCAGCAAGAGGTATTTTTACAATATTGCAAAGGTGTCTATCTGGCATCCTGAGCTGGCTGCCTGCCTGCATGGCGGCTGGGAGCTTGTCAGAAGAGTTACGCCATTGCAGGAGGGTGAAGCTGTGAAAGGGAGCAGCTGTGCCTCTGTAAGTGAGCAGGATCTGTGACTTCAGGCTCCTTTTGCGTGGAGGACAATTTCAGTGTGGGCATGTCTAGCAGGCTGGTGTTGTGATCTCCTTTTTTAGGAAGGAGGCTTAGTACCTGACACTTCGTGCAGTGTCAGTCTGGGCCTCCTGTGCTTTCAAAATATTTCTCCTGATTCTAGGAGCTGAGGCACAACTGGTATAATTGGTATTGCTTTGTATGCCAGTAGACCACTGGTATCAGCTGAATATGACTGACAGCTCCGGTGCTCTTGTTGGCTAGTTCAGACAGTATTTGGGAAGAAAATGGCAACATACCTTCAAGCAGAGATTAAAGGCCTGAAGACTGGAGTAATAGGAAGGCTGAGGTGATGTGAATGTAGGAAAGGAAATATTTCCTTCTGGCTTTTGTGGCAGGAATTCTTACTTGTCCACTGACAATAGTAAATCAGAAACTTGCTCAGACTCTAATGTGGAAATAGTTTTGTTAGTCTTATCGATAGCTGTACCTCTAGGGCTGATTCTTCTCACAACTGCCTTAGGAAATGGAAGTCACTCTACTGGGCTGCAGCAATTTAAATTTCATCAGAATCCATCGTGTTTCCACACCATGGTAAGGGCTAGCTGAACTGAATGTCATGTGTACAATTACAGCATGGACTACTTTAACAACCTGAAGGAAATGCGCCATTCTCTAATAGGACTGGACGAGGCTTCATTAGGTTGGTTATTGGAATGATTTGAAATTCAATCTTTGCTCCAGGGAATTACAGAACTGATTATGATACCGCAATAATATCTTCTTGCCAGAGATCTGAGAGTACTCAATGAATGCTTGTTATGCCTCTTGTGTGGAAGGTGATAATAGCTGTTCTTTGAAATGGGAAAACCAGTGGGCAATGTGGATATGACAGGCAAGGGGGGGGGGGGGGGGGTCTCCCTTAATGAACCCCGGTCCCTTGGTGTAGTTCCTTTGTTCTGAAGGATTTTTGGCTCAGCACAATGCAGAGTAACAGCACTTGTATCCTCGGGGCACACCTTCCTGTGCACTGACTGACAGCCATTTCAGAGGCTGTTCTGCAGAATCACTGTGTTTACCACTGGCTGTACATGCTGTACTTCGTGAGAAAGGTCTGGACTAAAACTATAAGAACTTGGCTGGTTGCTTCTTGTGGTTAATGCTCAGAAAGCAAAATTGAATTCATATATGTTTTGCTTTTCCCTTAGGCGCTGTATTTTGGGTGGCTAAGCAACATCCTTTAGAATAATTTTCTTGTTAGTACACAGGAGATTTTTCTCTACTAAAGTTACACTGCGTTTGGTAGCAAAGATTTCTTTGTGTGGGCAGAGTAGTTTTAGTTGTGTGTATGCAGTGTGGAACTGGGAATGAGAAACTTGACTGATTTGGTCTCTTAATACCTTTGAGGATCTGGGCAAGAATGTGTGTGTGCTGGTGTAAAAAGAGATGAAATAACCTGAGGTATATAATTTCAAATCAGATTCTCAACTGTATGGGGTGTTTTGAACTGATAAAAATCCAGGAAGTCTGAGATAGGCAAGGTTGCACAGGACTGAGAAGGTGACCACAATGCCATCTCTGTCTTCAGTATATGCAGAGAGCTAAGAATTTCTGATCTTTAAGACCCCAAAGTGTATTCCCATCCCGGTTTTCTTTTTAGGATGAAGACAGCTCTTTCTGTTGGAGTTGGAAGTGTTGCACTGACATGAAAATGTAATTCTTACTCAGCCTTGTGTATTCAATCACTGATAAGGATGAATCTTGAACCAAGCCAGAACTATTGTTATTGATTATGCATATTTTGAGTACTATTTCTAGCAGTTTAATAAACACAGATATATAACAGCTGCGCCCAACCAATACATCTCCCTGGGGAAACCATTCATTTGGTGTGAAATAAGCCCCATCTTCTCCTCAGTGCTAATTTCAATAGTTTATATTCGACGAACCTGTTCTTGTGTGGCCCTCAAAAACCTATCTAATATTATCAGTGTCATCTCAGCCTTTTTTCTGCTCCTGCAGGTGAGCTGAAATTAAATACTAATTAATGCTAACAATAGACTGCAGCTGTCTCACTGTGGGTTTCTACGCTAGCCAACTAACACTGTACGAGATAAAAGGTGTCTGTCCCTTGCCCCTTGCCTCCATGTCACAAATGAGCCCTTAGCATGGGATTTCGGATGGGAGCGGTATTACTTGTCATTCTGCTCGTTCATCTCCAGGGGCAGGAGGTTAATTCAGGTAGCCAAGAGATTAAATGCAGATTCCTGGATACATTTGAAGGCCTGCTCTGGCACTGGAAATACCCTAGCTGCTGCCAGCACTGTTGCTTGCCATTTCTTTCACTCTGTACCCAGTATGCAGAGCCCAATTCAGTGGGTGTGGAAGGCTGTTATGGGGTAATGTTCATGGAGAAGCTGAGCACCCACAACCCTTGTGACAGCATCTCCCCCAGCAGAATGGCTTTTTTGGCCATATGCTTGTACTTGGCTATGGTACAAGTGGCTGAAAGGCAGCCACAGAGTGGAGCTAACAAGTCTGTAGGGATGCATGGAGAGGAGGATAGGGGAGAGTTAACAGCCATCCAAGAAGTGATTTAACTTCTGGTGAACCATTTTTTTTTCTCCTTATGAAGTGTCAATCTTCAAGAAGGCAATTTGTCTCTGGGGGAGAGTGGTAAGAATCACACGTTTCCTTAATGTGCGCTGCCCATGGAATGGGCTGAGTCCTTGTATGAAGTTTAAGTCCAATAATCAGGGCTAGACTTCTAGTCCTCTTTTTCCAGATAACTGAGAGTCTCATCAATTGGGAATTTTTTGGAATGAGACAAATGCTTGGAAAGCATCAAATCCATAAAACAAGCAATGCTGGAATCAAAGCACTGGTTATCTGCTCTGCTAGAAACTTCCTTTGTGATCCAAAGCAGCTTAAATCCAGATCTTCAAAATGCACAGAGTTCCTCTTCCATGGCTTTCAATGCTACTGTGGTGCACGTGCAGCTCTGGATTTGGGGGCATTACCTCTTTGGTATAAAAATCCTGAGCTCAGTGGTAATTCAGAGCCAGGGCAGTTTGATGGCTGTGAGTTTTAGTTGCTTTGCGCTGTATCCGTAAAATTAAGTTTGTAATTTTCTGCTCCTCCCACTCGTAATCCTCTGACCTGCTCAGCCTCTCCTTTCTGGCCGGGTCGTTCCTCAGTGCTTCAACACGAGAACATCCACATTGTAATTGATCCTCAGTTCTCTCCAGTGCAATGGAGGGCAGAGACTCACCAGACCTCAGGTTGCAACAGGAGCAACCGAAGGCTTGGGCGCTGAAATATCCTCGTGTAGGAAAACCTGTCAGATCCGTGCAGTCAGGAGGTAAGTTTTACATGCTAAGGTTAGAAACAACCTTTGGGTAAAAAGGAATTGGGAAGAGGAGCCGTGTTAGGCTGGACCTGTCGCTATTGCATAACGGATTGCAGCAGCATGACTCTACAGTTCCCTTACAGCGCTCTGCTGGTTACTACATTTTATTACCCTGTGAATGCCAGGATTTGGAGATAGGGTTTTATCGATTGCTGTTGCAGCGAGCTGACGTTCAGCCAGTTGAAAATGGTTTCAAAGAAAGCTTATTTTGCTGTTCTGTACGTTTTGGATTTAGCTCGGTGTGGATTTTTTTTGGACCTCTGAATCTGATCCCAGTCTGTGCTCTGTGATGGGTCTGAATGTAGCAAGAGACCTTCGTGTCAAGTTGAATGGTGTCAAGGAACACAAAGCAAAGGTGTTTTTTTTTTACAGCAGAAGATAAAGGAATCTGGTGTGACACAGTGCACGAACTGCTGGAGTTGGTGGACAAAATGCTGACGTGCCAATTTCTAGATCTTCAAACTGAGCTTGAGTTAGAACACTGCACAAACAGAATCAAATCCATGGAGTGTGGCATTTGTAGTGGCTGGGGGAAGTGCAGGAGCTGAAATCTGAAACTCTAAAGTGAGTCAAAGCTACGACTGCATTGATGAGGGCAGAAAGCAGGGAGGGTTGCTTGCTGCTCGTCCTCTGCATACCCAACAGAGTTCTGAATTTCAGTAAGTTAGGGCTACTGAACATTTCTTCTGTGGTCATTAATGACTTGTGTGCCACAAATGAGGTTGAAACACAAGGCAAAAAGCTCCCCACCATTGCACACTGCCAATTTGAGAACGTGCCAGGCTTTCCAGGCAGTAGACTGAAATTCAAGTGGTTTTCCTTACCCAGGTTTGCAGATCACATAAACAATAGTTAACAAGTCTCACAAAATGGAAGAGATTCTTGGAATTGCAGGTGGTTTTCTCAAATTCACAGTCTCTCTCATTTGTTTTCATGAGGCATGAAAGGAAGTGTGAAGTGAGAAGAATGGAGGCTTTCTGTAAGAAAGCATTTCTGGTTGCAGACGAAAATTGTCTATTTTCAGATGGTGGGTTTTGTTTCAGCACATTGTGGTGCTACGTATGAAAAGCGGAGCTCACAGCTACTTGTGGGTCTGGGTTCAAAATGTCACTGAATTCATTGCAGAGCACCAGGGGATGTGAACATAAAGATAGTTTTTCCCCAAGAAAACAGTGAAAACCTGTGAGGTTGTGTTTTTCTAATTGAGGAAATTAAGAAGAAAAAATACACTGACAGCAGCAGGGCCTCAAAAGATGCTAGAATTTGTCTTCATCTCAAGCATAGCAACAATGGTGAACATGGTTTGTACCCACTTGCTTATTAAGTGGCTTCTCCCCTCACTTAGGCAGGCAATAGGATTCAGAGACAATGTGAAAAAAGCTGTTGTGAGTCTTATTAGCTCACAGCTAATTAGTTTCCTGTGATGCTCTTCCTGCTAATATCAGTAAATTCTGCATTTTAATTCAGTGATGTGACTTTCAGCTCTGCTTGACCTGGCACTTTGGAAAGGGCAGTGGTGTCACTGGTGTTCCTTTCCCTTGGCTTTACTGTGTGTACAGTAGGACTAAAGATACTGCTGTGTTTCCTGAAGTCTACAATTAACAGCTATATAAGTGATAAAAATGGACAATTCATGTAATTATGTAGGAGTATCGCCTAATTAAATGATTATACCTCTTCTAAAGATGGAGCATTTGCATAAACATAAAAGAAAAGCTGCACTGAATATCCAAGTCTGAGCTGAGTGAAACAGCTGCAGGCTACTTGCACACCTGTGCTTCCTAAAGCCAATGTTTGGTATTTAAAATATTGTCAATGTGGGATAAAGAAGGGAGAACTGGGAACATATGTGTTTCCACCCCAGAGGCAGAAATGCTGATCTCCACTCCAACAGGATTGCTGCCAAAACAGCTCGGCTGATCCACATTTTATCTGCAATGCATCAATCGTCTGTGCAGCCCTTTTCTGGCATGACTCTCATTGCGTGTGCGTAGATGTAACCTCACCAGCCCACCTAAATGAAATGCTGCAGTCATCTGTAACTCTCGGATTGCTGTGCATTAGTCAACGGATGCTTTCCTGAGTTGATACTGCTGTGTCCTGGAGTAACTAAACTGCAGGAAGACTTTTCTTGTTGGGGTTGTCTGAAAATTGCCGTAGCTGTGAGGAAACACCATAGAAACATTAAGGTGGAACATACAAAGAAGGAAACCCTCAAGGTTTTGATGAGTCCTTGATTTGCTCTGTAAGACCAGCAGCATGTTTTACATAATTCAGGGATAAGTACAACTTGGTTTCTTGCTTGCACACCAAATCTGCTACATTTTGGATGCACTGTGCTCCTGTTTTGTGCAAGGTGTATCAGCACAGCTGTTGGCAGGTGGGAAGGCAGCACAAACTCATGGATCAAGATCTGTTGCATGCTTTTGCTGTTCAACAGAAACCTTGAACCAGAGTAGGAAAATATTCAGCTGGGAGCCCCGGTCTGACCAATAGACCTCTTCTGCCTTTTGCAGAACTCAGCATCCTTCCAGAAAATGCACCACCTTTAATGCAAAGGCAATTTCATTTGAAAGTGATGACCAAAAATCCTACCTTGGGCTGTAATGGTAGGAAAAACTAATATTAAGGAGAGGACCTAACCAATATTGTTTCCCTTGGCCAAAGGCACAGCAATTTGCAGATAGATGGGTCTGTTATAAATTATGCTCATTTAATATAACAACTGTTGAAAGCACAGAATGTAAATGCTGTATTTAATATCTTGGGTGAATTGGAAACAGTCAGATATTATCTGAACCTAACAGGGGCATAACCTGAGGTGGTATAAATTGTTCTTTGTGTAGATACTTCCAAATTCTTCACAGTATGAAGTAGAGAACTTTTTTTGGATTTTAAGTCTGAATACTTTTCTTTTGTGTGTATTGGTGGTATTTCCAAGAAGCTGCTGAGGAACTAAATGATCCGTTTGCTTACCATCTTCCCATGGAAATAATCCATGTTTCCTTGCTGGTACAGCTCTTGGATCTTCAGAAGTCTTGAGTATTTCAAAGCCAAGCTGAAATTAATGTCAAAGAGCCCTAAAAGCGGGCAGTGTTGGAGGCTATTAATCATAATGTTACATATCTTCTAAAAAGTCTGTTTTGCACAGTTAACTTTTTTGTCTGACTGGAAGACTTAATGACAGACTTGAAGCTTGTTCATTAGCTATCTCTGGAGATGGAAGAAACAGTGATTTAGCAAGACTTGGGGGGGGGGGATAAAGTAGCAATAAATTTAAACATTGTCTAGGTTTCAATTTCATATTGTGGTGGTAATGGAATATTAATGCACAAATCGATATACTGAATTAATGCCAAATTCCCAGATAGACTTTAAGCTCTGCAAACCTTAACCCTGGGTTCTCTTCTTAAGAAAGCAATAAGGCTTGGTGAAAGGGGGATCTTTAACATCTTGCTGGTAGTGAAGAATTCTGTTTTCTGCAGAATTCTGCAAGAAAAGCATTTTGTTGATGCTGCATGGCAAAGAAAACTTTGCCCTGTTGTATTCAGAGCCTTAGCCATATATCTCTCCATACCAATCACTCTCAGATTGATGCTGGCAGTGCGATATCATTTTGCTCTCATTTTGATTAAATGAAGCACATCTGAGCAAGGCACGAAGCGGCTTTAATAAGAATGGGTGGAGGACTGTGCCTTCATGCATGGCTTCCAATCCTGTCTTATGCTGAAAGCAGTTCATGTTGGGCCAGGATGCCCATTTTTGGCAGTCGGGCTCATCATTGCTTTAAGTGCTTAACTGTTTATGACTAAACTGCTCCTCCGTTTTGTCCCTAAGTGGGAGCAAAGGAGGTAAAGCAGCATTCCAGACAGTGGGTAGAAATTATGCAAACCGTCTAGCCTGAAATCTCCAGAATGGCTTGAGAGGCTGTTGTGCAAGTAGTGTTACTTGGGTAGTTGGCATGGTATCTGTTGTATATGGTCTTGATAGACATCTTGAACACAAGGGTGTTATTTGAGCTGATATTGAATGCACTGTGTATGCATGCAAACTGCATCAAACATCTGTATCACACATGCACTCTGCTTACTGTGTGGGTGCCTTGATGTATATATGTCCTTCCTTCCTCTGCACCCTCCTTTTTAACCTCAAGCATTGAGAGATGCACTTCAGTGAGGGACGTTTCTGGAGCTCTCCCAGCCCAGCTTATCCTTCTGGGAGCTCAGTCTGATTTTTAGCTTTGTTTCTCAGGTAGATCCCTTAAACTGTAGGAAAACCTTGAATTGGGACAGTAGATGGCACTCTATCAATCCTCATAGCATATCGTGCTGGGCATGGAAGGAGCTGGAAGCAAAAATATGTTTTAGGTTTTAGAAAGCAAGTGAGGAGCTACTCCTGTCAGTGCTGTCTCTCATCTGGATGAGAAGCCAAGTCTGCTCTGGTTGAGTACCAGTAACAGGGATCGATGCTCTCAGAATACTCTCTCCGGACAGTGCTTTCCCTGCAGTGTTTCTCTGTGCTCAGGGCGGTGAGTTTAAAAGCCCTCAGCAATGTGGTCTGATGTGTGGCAGTGGCATTTCTGCCCTTTTTTTGTGACAGCCACACAAATATGCATCGTTTCAGAGGTCCTGCACAGTGCTCTGTGTGCTTTGTGCATCCAAGCCTTTTGCTGCTGTTTTGGCATTTGTTCTCAGCCACGTATCTGAGGTTTATAACTGAAATGCTGCTGTGCAGATTATGGCAACTATTTTCTCTTGATACTGTTTATGAAAATGCTGCAAAGGGGAAAAATCTTGAGCAAAAATTAAGAGATTTGGAGTAACTAGATAAAATTATAGATATTAAAAGCATCTTATTGACAAAGATGAATATTAATCAGCAGCTCTGCAATACACTGGAGCTGAGATGTTCTGGGGGTTCTGAAGACTTCTCAGCTGAGGCGAACTGGCATCAGTGAAACATTTCTCTTTGGAAGGTGAGAGAATATCAGGGTTTTCTGCCATATGTTTTGGAGCTAATTTTGCATACTCTGATGGGGTTGCCAGAGAAAATTCCTCAGGGAGACTGAAAAGCTGAAAGTAGAAACACAGCCACTGTCTTCTCTGCAAGGTGATGATATGTGGTCACCTAGCTTGAGGAATGGAATTTAGTTAATGGGAACAAAAGCTTTGTCTGTCAGTGACCTTCAGGGACAGAATGAAGGTAATGCAATGTCCCAAACACTTTATTAGCACTGTGCAAAGCAGCTCGCCACAAATTCCCTGTGTTAGTGAGAGCTGCATGAGTGTCCCTTAATAAATTCTGCTTCCATTGAAATTCTCAGTGTAGATTAGGTTGTTCAGCCTCAGCCCTTCTATCAGCTATGGATAATTTGTCCAGATGTACACACCATTTTGCACTGATGGTGTAGTTTCACTGGGTATTCTGAAGGCCATTGTGCAGTTGGTGCTATGCTTATGTTTTTTCTATTTGCGCTACATATTCAGGTGATGTATAAAGGTGTAAAAACACATTTAGGGCAGATTTTGAGTGTATTTCATCTTGTTCCTGTTTTACATTTAGATTGTTTCTTGACAGACAGCAGATGGCTGTTAATTCTTAAGAGCATTTGTTTCGCTGTAACTCCTGATAAAATTAACAACTTGATGAACTGCAATATCTGTCACTTCAAGATACCCAAAACTGCTGTGTGGAGCATTTACCTTGGGTAAAATGAGCGGCCTGGTAGGAATTGCCATATTGATCCAAGTGATGCTCCTGCTAGTCCAATACCCTTGCTGTGACTGCGGTCACTCTCTGCTGCTTCAGCAAGAAATGGAATAAGTCCTTTGAGAAATATCTGTACGAGGGATTACTCTCAGGGCAACCTCTTTCCTTACCTGTTCGACTTTGGAGGCAGGCAGGGTTTATGTCCACTCTAAAACATAATCAATGAGTGGCTGCTCATTGCTGGACTAAGGCGTTCAGTCAGCGTCTGTGGCTAAGCAGGGAAGAGCAGTGGCCAAACCCAAGGGCACTGCAGTCAAATCATTGATTGTGAGGGTGAGGACTGCAGCAATCTGCTGTGTTAGCAGAATTGGTCCAGTGTACAAATTTTGTAATTCCTACAGTGTATTATTTCTTAAAAAAAACAAACATTTAATTGTAGTATGTTCTTTGCCCTAGAAATAAATGTAGTTATTAATTATTTACGTAGTGGCCTGTTGAAATGGAGGTGTGACTGCGCTGGAGGAATTAACTAGCACACCCCTTTCATAATGAAGGTTAAACTGGCTTCTGATGAGCAATGTGGAACTGTGAAGCTTTATAAATGCATTGTAAAGGGACAGTCTTTGTTGGGTGGAGAGGTGCTGCATAAGCTTAACTCTTCTGAAAGCTGCTTCATATACATCCATCCTGTGCTACTGATCATGTATATCCCCATAGATGCTGAATCTTCTTCATAAGGGGGGATTGTAAGAAGGGAATAAAATCAGCAATATTTGAATCTAAATTGTGTGTTTTTGCTAATAGAAATGTAATGGCAGGTTGCTGTGAGGAAGCTCTCCTGGAGGGATGTGCATCTAATGCAAATACTAAAATACATATGAGAATCTATGCTGTTACTGCAGGATAGAGCTGAACAAATAACCTCATTTGAAAACTGAATCCAGGATGATTTGGCCAAAAAAGAGTTTTGAAGGAGACTTGACTAACATTCTTCTGTTCAGACTGCATTTCCAAAAGGAGTTTAATATACATGAGCTTCTGAAGCCTAGATCTCCATGTAGGCTGAGAAAGTCTGGCTTTAGCATGGAGATGCTCATAGCAATCCCTCTTAGTGGTGATATCTCTGAATGAGAGCTCTTGCTCTTAGAAATTGAGCATTGAGGATATGGAGAAGGTCTCAGTTGTGAACTGCTCCCCCAGGTTGCTCTGTCATTTTAAGATATGGATTTAGATCTTGAATGAGCAGTCTCTATTTTCTGTTTGTTTAACTCAATACTGATCACCCTAAATCTAAGGCATGTTTCACCCAGTTTCAGTACATCTTTTTTGCTACATCACGCTTGAGAATACTTTTTTGTCATTCTTGGCTTATTGTTACAAAGAGATGGTTGTAAAATGGTGATGCATGGATGGCTGAGGTGTAGTAAATCTGCAGTTTAATGTATCAGCTTATGGGTATTCCTGGCCAGCTTCTGCTTTACTTGCACCTTTTGCATTATTGATAATAAAAGCTCAGCATTGCATATTAAAACAGAGGAAGGAAGGCTTAACTGCAGAAAGGTTGCAGTCAGCTGAAAATAAATGTGACTCTACCACTCGGAGTGGCAATTCCACCATTTCAGTGCTCCAATCTGTTGGTTTTACGTGGTGTGAACTGAATTCTGAAGGAGGAGTACAGTCAGGCTTCAGAGATGTATAAGGTTTTAAAAATAATTAAAAAAAAATACAAAGAGCAAAGTTCAGGAGGATCAGTAAGATCCTCATCGCAGTGCTGAATAAATGGCTTTGCCTGGAAGCATCACTAGTTGGCACTTTGCCTGGTTAAATCTCACCCATGTTTGAGAGCTGACAAAACAATACCTTTTAAGCTATCACAAATGGGCTTATTTCCCGGAACAGAAAATAGATTCCTTAAAGCCATGTAAAAATTGTCATGTGTAGGCTGGGAGATGATTAGTGCAGGGTAACTCTGCGTTCTTACATGCCCAGAAATAAAAACAGAATCTCTTCTTGCTGGTTTAATACTATGCTGCTGAACAAAACCTGGTTCAATGGAGTGCCTTACAAGCATCTAATAGCTGCTTTGTGCTGAGCCCTATTTTTCTTCTTCAGTACCTCTGTGGCATCGTGTGGGCTCTCTGCACTGAGATGGGTATCCCTTAGCCAATGAAAGCAGTTGTACATCAAAAGCAGAGCTGCACATAAAGACCTCTCTTGCTTTCCTTGTGTTCTGTTCTCTTCTGTAATACTTTGTCAGACTAGATAAAGTTTTCATGAGTTATTTCTTAAAGCTCAAATTCACTTTAAAGTTACTTTTGTCATGTAAGTACAAAAGGGATTCTTTTCAAAGGCCTCAGGTAGCATTTTGGTGCTCTGTTTTCCTTTGGTATATGTTTGTACCTGTAAGAACTTAAATATTTTTTCAGTCCATCTCTGACTTTATTGGATTTTGGTGAAAAATGCCTAAATTTTCTGCATCTTAACAGTCTATTCTTTAAAATATTGATAGCACCCAGTGAGATTCAGCTCTAAAGTTCCTTGCGTGTGAAGCTTGGATGGACAGCTTAGAGTAGGTAAGGACAGAGCACAATTCTAATTCAGTAAACATCCTTTTGAATGTTTTTACCTTAGTAAATGCAAAGTGGCTTACCCAAAACTTAGACGAGACCAAACCAACATCCTACTCATGGTGGTGTGAGAGCATTGCAGGGTATCTTCAAGAGTATTGCTCTCAGTACCAACCATCTTCCATATGCTGATGTTGGTCACACGACTCCCACTTTCTGCATTATGAGTTGGAGAGACACAAATTGGTTCCCCGTGTTAAATCACTTTTGTCACTAGACAATTTTTTGCTTCGATCTTGGAATATCAAAGCAGACAGTTTTTTGTTTGTAAATATGTTTTCATCCTAATGCAATCATATTTCAGGGGATGGTTTTTTTTTCCTATTAGTTTCTTATGCTAATTCCTTTGCTAGCTCTTCACAAAATAGTTTCCTGTCAAATAATGTAATTCCTCCCTGAGACCCTAAATCCTGAGATCTGGTTCTGTGCTGGATGTTTGAGTGTTACATCTTGCTGCAGTGTGGGTCATGACAGAGCAGCATCAGTCTTCCCCTGTGTTCTGTCATCCCCTGGGGTGACTGAAGAGTGGTATGGCTGAAAAGGGGGAAGTGGGGAAGGCAGGTGAAGGGTTTGGGCTGGAGGTACTGCAGTTCTCATGCTGGATGTAGGCAGTGGGCAAGGTCTTCTGTGCTGTTCTTGGGTTCTTTCCCAGCAGCTTTTCTTCATGGATGACCTTTAGGAGGAGGTGACTTGCTTGGTCTGTGTGTTCCCAACAAACACAAAGAGGCCAATTACTGTAGTGGCTTTGTGGATAAAAGCATTTACCATTTTCAAGGCTGGAGTGAGGCCAAGGAACTCATTTCATCCATCAGAGCCTTTCATTGGGAATTGATGCTCAGGGTACAGCCTGGTGCGGGTGGAGAGCAGGCTTCTGGGCAATTTGTGCAAGGACATAAATGTCAAATGGTGCAGTATGGAAGGAAGAGATTTGATAACTGATCAGCTATCACACAACCATCAGTAACTGATGGTGAGCAGTACCAGCTTCTTAGCACCCATAGCTCACATAATACAAAGCCTCACTTCACTGTGGCTCCTGACCATGGAGCAGAGCTGTGGCTTTGAGGCAGCTCTTGTAGCCATAAAAATGCTCACTTGCACAAAATTCAAAGCTGAGATGAACTTATTAAACATTTATTAAATGTCATGCCACTCTCAGGAATTCTCAGGAGAATGGCTGAGGAAGGCTGTAAATATTGTATTTTAACTGGATTCAGGAAAATGATATATTTAGTAAAGAGCAATTGTGTAGATGAAACCCATGACACAAAAGTGGCAAAATGCTGCCTTACCCAAACAAGCTATCACACTACAGATCTCTCAGAGTCATTGTGAAAGTTGTAATGCACAAAATCATGCTGAAATACAGGGTTCTCCCATGGACTTAGCAGGCTGTCTGGCATACAAAACTGGTGCCAGAGATGATTATCAGCATGTAGCTGTTTGGATATTAGAGCATGAGGTATGGAGAGGGTGCTGATGGATACAGATCTGTTAGTTATTGGGACTGACCTCAGCACAGTGAAGCAGGAGCTCATTGTTCTGTCTGGAGTTTCAACCACATCGTATACAGTTATGAATGATAGCGATGAAAATTAAACTGCTGCGTTAGGAGTCCTTGGTTGTAGTGAATCTTTCACTGGAAGTGTTCATTTGCTTAAAGATAAGCATCTGCTCAATGCCTTTACAACTTCAGGGCGTCCAGTTATCTCTCGTGCTCTTCTGAGCTATGATTTGTGAAGGACAAGAGCCTTCCAAAGAGCAAATCTGTAACCCATCGATGAAGGCATATTTGAAGTCGTGTCTCTTTCCAAGTCACAGAGGAGATGACTTGTTTTTGCCCCTAGTCATAGAGCCCTGCCTGTTCAGCTGACATTGTAGCAGAACATGCTGTTATTTTTGTCAGGCCAAGCCATGGGTATCAGCCAAAAATCAGTGGTTGTGCAAGCACAGCAGCCTCTACATTACAGCAGGGGTAGTATTTAATTTTCTCTAATAAAGGCTTGCATGGCACAGAAGTAGAGGAGAACACAGCTGGGCTCACAGCTTCCTTGGAGCTGCCCTCAAACCCCTGCAAATCAATAAACAGATTATGCACTGCTGACCCTCCTCCGTGGTTAATAATCACAGACAAAGGCAAAGCTTTTATGTCTTTGTGTTTTCGGACGGATGCCTGTCTGCTGATGGGGTGAGACAGCTTCTCAAGTGTATGCAGCTCATCAAATGCAGCTGAAATTCAGATCTGCAGGCAGATGACTCACTGGAGATAGGTCTGGCCTCAGCTGTGTGTTCTGAGCACCAGTCGCATCTGATGCATGACAGCAGGGAAGGGAATTCTTGGTATTAATCTTGAGAGTCAAGAGTAGTGATTTTTATGTGCCCTATGCTCTTGAATAAGCTGTTTACTTGTTTGTTTTTCCTTTCCTGGGTTATCCAGGACTGCTGTAAAGCAACAGTCATTAATGTTTGTCCAGTAAAACCCTCAAGAAAGGTAGATGGCTGTAGAGCAATGATGTGTTTTTAAGCCTTGAGTATGTAAGTAGCAAGAGATGTAGCTTAATCTTGAGTACTGTCTTGTTTCTTCTGGCAAAAGGGGAAAAAATCAAAGGAGAATACATCAGAGCTATGTGATCTTTCAAGACAGCAGTATGCACTTAATTAAAAAGAAAAACCTTTTATATCAAATTAGAAAAAAAAAAGAAAACTTTGAGGGAAAGAGAAGACATAAAGGAAAGTTCTCTTTGGCATGAGTCACTCTCAGCAGTAGCTGCACAGGGGAATTGCACAGCTTTGAGAGCTGGCTGAATGAACCACCCTGTGCTTAGCTTTGTGACCCACTGAATCTCAGAGAATTGAAGTATGGGCACAAGTCAAGCAGGACAGATTTTTCCTTTGTAATACTCCGAGTGGGAATGCATGTAGAGTTTGAGCAAGCAGTAGCTGTTTCTAAGTGATTTTTTTTTTCTGGGTTGCCTTTAGCAAAAGTATTTCCTGCTTCAGAGCCAGTTGGATAATATCCCCCTTATCACCAGAGGAGATGGCCATGGGTGTAGCAAGAAGGTTGGCCTGTTTTCAAGTCAGTGTACAAGTAGATATGATGTCTGAACGGCTGTCACACTTCTGTAGGCAGTACAATAAATTAGAAGGAATTAAACATCCCTAGGACTATGAGTGATGTCTCAACCAGTTGAAAGGAGTCTCTTAAGCTGATGTTGGCTGAGAACAAAGAGGCTGATGGTTTTTTTTGTTTCCTTATCTACTCTGCAGTGGTCAGCATAATGTAGCTCTATGGTGCCTTGAAGTAATGACTGTGATCCATCCATTTCCTGCACTTCTCATCTCAGAATGAATTAGAGAGGGACTTTTGCCATAGCCACTGGTACACAACAGATGAAGCAGGGACTTGGTGCATGTGGAAACCTCCTGTTTTTCTTTAATATGTTTCAGGGGCCAAACTTTAGCTGGCAGAAGCAAGTGCAGTTCTGCTATGCTTCAGTATTACACCCATTTATATGTGCCTAAAAACAAACCTTTGGCTCGTTTAATGACACTTGGGGAAGTGAAAACATGGCAGCAGAGATGAGAGGGAGTCATTTAGGGGACGTGAGCAGCTCTTGGCTTTTTGTTGTGTAGCTGAGGACATATTCCAAAAAATAGCTGAAGTCATAATAATTTAATTAATGCACTCGTTAATTGCATTTGGAAAGTAATTTTGGAGACATGTGGAGCACAGAAGGAGAAAGGGGGAAGCTTATAAAAATGCATGAAGAGCCAAGGTTGCAGAAGAAGAATAGCTTATTAAGAAAAGCAGAGTCACCCTATGGTGTTTTATGAAGGAATGTATGTTGCTGTGTCCTTTGGAGGTGATTTGTTATATGATCTGTAAGCAGTTCTGTCCCAGTTCAGCTGAAAGGCAGGGTGTATGCACTTCAACCAATGTTCTTGAATGTAGAGCTCCTTTTGCTACATGTTATCCTGCAGTGCAAATAGTTATGTAGCATGTCCTGTGGTAAGCTGGCCCTGCGGTATGAAATGAATTGTTTTAACCTTGTAATTGCAACAAATGGAGGAGTTATGCAATTTATTTCTTGTGGGCATTGGGACTGAGCTAGAGATGGTTAAATCTTCAGGATGAACTTGTGAGAATTTACAGCTGATTCACTGCCTGCTAGAATTCTGTATCTCTTCTCCAAATAGGTGTCCTCTCCCCCACTGCTGCCACTCTTGGGGTTGGTGCTGCACTTGCCACCTTCCTTTGCCAATGCAAGTCTTGGTTGGGAAGTTAATCTTGCACAAGGGAAAGGTGGATCATGGTACCTCCTATATCTGGTTTGGAAGCACAGGATGCCAAACATCTCAGCTGTAACCAAGCGCTGCAGTCAAGGTTTCCTCCTATACCTGTGAGCACAGTGGGAGCCTGCAGTAGAATAGGAGATAGTTTTCCAATATTGTCCAACAAAAAGTCAGAGTTGACTATCTGAGCTAAGTGAATTGAGGTGAGATCCACGGATGTCCTCAGTTCGGATGAACCACTTAAAAATATTAATACAGGTTTTTACAGAAGCAGCTAAATCTTAGTATTTTTTGCTGCGGAGATGTGCTATGCTAATTTATTTCATCCCATCATCAGAGAAGTGAAAATCTCCTTCTCCCAAAATAATAATTGTAATCTACAGTGAACTGATGCATCCGTCTGGATTTGCTGACCTTCAGACAATGGAGCTTTTGAAGCTTAGCAACAGAAGCAGTGTCCCTAGAGAGGCACTTGGTAATGAGGGTTGACAGGGGAATGGGGGTCTTGAAGTCAAAAATAGATGGGGTAGAACATAGTGGATACATCACCATTTGGGTTCATGCTCCAGTTCTGCCCCTCTGTGTGTGACTGGGAAGTGATGACGTGGCATTCTGCTCTCCTCCCTGCATAGCTGGTGGAATGAAGTGCCTGTTTGGAAGAGATCCTGCCATCGTTAATAAATAGTGAAGGTGCATTAGTAATTGAGAGATGGATTTCTCATATTCTACACATTTTACTTACTTTCAGCTGTGCTGTATTGTGCTGTCATCTTCTTTCCTGCAAAATAGGAGTGAATTGAAGCCAGACCCCTGGAAGTTCTCATTCAGAAGAAACTTGAACACACAGCTGTGTCTTTGCAAGGGGGAGAAAGTGAGAATGAAACCATCCTCACATCCTTTCCATCCCAGGCTCTTTCCTTTGCAGTTAAACCAGTGTTAAGAGGAGGGGCTTTAATGAAAGAAAACACTGTTTACAGAATATTTGCTTTCCAAACACTTAAAATTTCCTCTTGAATACAAGTGGTGAGTCCTGAGCAATTCCTCCTAATTCTCTTACAAATGAAAAACACACTGTAAGCAAAAAACAAAACAAACAACATTCATCTGCTTTGTGGTTTAAGTCACGAATAATTACTGCTTTAAACGATGTTGTTGTAGTTACTTTTCATGCTGAATGTGTCCTTTGGATTTGATTATATATTGCATTTATGACGTTTAAAATCCCATTAATTTTGAGCTGCAGCCAATTGTTTTCTAATTTCATTTCACTTTGCATGGCTGCAGAAATGCCCTGATTGCTTCTTTCAGTGAATGTTGTGGATTTTCCTACACAAAGGCATTCCCATTAATTTTATCGCTTAATCCTATAAAGCTTTGGTATGAAAGTACTCTTGGTTCTGAGTCCCGAATTCCTGGAGCAAGATTTAATTGAGGTGGTGACAGTGGGAAGTTGTGGGAGTGCAATGGGAGTTCAGTCCTGTACTTCCCATGCTGTTACTTCTGTGACTTCAGAATGTGGAAGCTTCAACTCCAGTTAAGAAGTTTCATTTCAAAGTGTGCTTTCATCAGATGTTACTTCAGTTATCCTTCAGAACGTCTTTTAAATTTTCGAGTACCGAAGAGCATTGCTGTGGTAATGAATGGGGTGTTTCAGAATGGGGCTGTTTGGAGCAAATCTTTCTTTGTTTTTGAAATAAAAATGCTCTCTCCTCCCTCTGCCTGGATCTGAAGGTAGTGAATAAGGATGAATGATGAATTCAGCTGTCCTGATTAACTGTCGTCTCTAATTAAAAATGATTCTGGTGGTTCCAGGGGAGATGTTGCATTTAGTTTCAGCATCTGGGGGACCCTTGGAGTAACTCGGTATCATCTACACCAGCCCAATGAATGAGGAAGGCTTCCTGCATTAGCATCAGCCTAGCCTGGGGACAGTCACTTCTCCATCTCTAAAAGGCTTGCTTTTGTGTCTCTGTACATGATATAATTATATCCCCATTAACTCTGCGGGGGATGTCTTATTTAGGTCAAGATGTCAGAGATGATGTATAGCTGAGCTAGCTCCCAGGCTTTTCCTTAGGATTCTTACAAATCTTTTGATCAAAAAGGCAGTATCTTTTCAATGGAAAAGTAATCTTTTGGGAAGTCTGATGAAAGCATATGACTTTCTATAGCTGGCAGGGATGTGGCTCCTGCCATATTTGGCTGCCTTTGATTTCTTACCCTGAGGAAGCAGGTACAAACTGAGCAAGCCTTGCCCTGATGCTGCTGTTGCGAGGTGCCTCCCATCCTTTGCTTCATCCTAGCACTGTTGGATCATTGCAAAGGGTGGTGATGCTGGGAAGCAGCCATTGTGGTGATCTCCAAAGGTGAGAGAAGAAATGAAGTGAACATGAGAAGGGAAGGAGAGATGAATTTTGAGGTTGGTAGCTTGTTGGTTGGTGGATTGTTTTTGTGTTTTTTTTTTTAGTGAATTTAATCAGCAGTGCACTTAGGTTGAATGAGCTTGATTGTGCTTTCTCCAGCATGATGCTACCTGGAGAGAGATTAATGCAGCATTTGGGGATATTGCCATGGACCCAGACATCAGAACAGTCATGCAGGCTGGGTTTGCAGCCGTTAGTGTAGCACCACAGTGGCCGTGCTCCAGATTCAAGTGGCACCAGATGCTCTGTTAGATAGGGATGGTTCATTGGGAAGGAGCACTGGAAGCTAAAAACACTTGCTCAGAATGTGGAGGAATAATCCCATTTAAAGCCCAATAGGTAAAACCAAACAAAATATCTAACATTACCAATTGCTCACTTTTCTTGGTAGAGAACATATCCAAGGCTTTACAAGTGGAAACCAAGTCAAGAGTTTAATTTGTTAAATGCAGTCATGTGTTATTTCCACCATGGAGTGAATTTGGGCTCATCCTAAAATGTCAGTGTAGGTTATTTTGACCACAGATCTGATCTGAATCTTCTCCCTGGTGCTACAGATGCAGTATACACTCATTTTAATTAAGCACCCATCCCTGTAATCAAATGCTTGGCTTCTGGAGATGTCACCTTGTGTAACTTGATTAGATCTTCTGCTGGAGGATGGAATCAATTTTTCTTGTAGTTGTTTGCTAAGAGGTTTTTTATTAATAACACAAATGGAAATTTAACTTGGAAGGTCTCCTCCTTTTATAGATCTGGTTCTTCTTGCCAAGTCTATGTACTTGGCTCTGCTGCTGACTCAGTGATGACTTTGATGGCTCATTCTGGGCCCTAGCTTTTCCCACATCATTTTCTTGTGCCAGATTCTCATCTGTGGGACACAAGCAGTTCTTTCCTAAACTCGCAGTCCCTTCATTACCATGAAGTATCCCAGCCTTATGGCAATGAGGGCTGCATCTTGATGGGGCTTATACTCTAAGATTTGCTTAATCAGGAGCTCGGGTTATACAAAGTCAGACCAGAGGAGAATAGACAAATGCACTTCTAAAGCAAACTTTGACGTTTAGAAAGCAAGCAGGGTTTTCCAGGGTAAAATCAGGCTTGTCTGATTGTCTGATTAAGTGGCTCTGGCACATTGCGTGACTGCCTCTTTCTAGAGCTCTCACTCATTTATGCAGTAAAACATTTATGTTTTACAGCATCAGGGCATGTTTGTTATACGTGGAGTAAAACTGCTCAGGTAGAAAATGCTGCTGTGGTCTCCTGTCCCCTGTAGACAGCAGATCTGCCTGCAGATGCTCAGCACCAACTCTTGAAATGTCTGCATTTGGTGCCTGCTCATCACTAGGGATGTATAATTGATGAGGATGTGTCCCTGCTGCAGGCTTCCAGTGAGGCTCCCATACCTTAATGCATTCCCTTACCAGGCCATAGGGACTTGGTTTGTGTGCATGTGTGGGTTATGTGGGGTGAATCTGTAGCCTCAGCTCTTCCGTGAGAGGCTTTTCCTGCAGTGGATGTGAGGAATTGCTTGCTTGATTGCTTGATTTCAGTGGGGAGGAAAGCGATTTTCTTTACCTGTAGGAGAGGCAGGAGGAGTGAATGTGTCATGGTTGGTATCCTGAGGAATTGCTCCTGATCTTTCCCTGTGTGGTTGGGTCTGTGCCAATGTCTCTGTTCTGGGGAAGAAGAAATGGGGTGGGGTTGTGTTGTTCTCTATGGCTTTGAAACAAAGCAGATGCAGGAAATCAGGGTAGGTGGTAAATGATTACATGGGGACATCACAGAAAAGCAGGTTAGCTGGTGCTCATCTGCTCAGTGCTAGCTGTCGTGGTGAAGCCGGGCTTTGACAAGTATCATTCATGCTAGTTCAATGGAGGTTGGGAATATTTAATGGAATTTACTAATTTGATCAGCAATGGAAACTGCTACTCAGTGGAGAAGGAAAATGGATTCCCTCAAGACTAGAGTGCAGCAATACCTAATTATCTCATGCTGGCTGTTGCCCTCTATGCCCACATGTCTTCAATCATTCTCATTTAGATCTAGCACCACAAGGATTTGTCATCTAATAATTTGTTTTACTTGTAGCCATATCCTTTTGATAAAGCAAGTGTCAGGTGGCTGTTCTGGGGCATTTTGCTGATGATCTGATCATTGGAAGAAAAAAATGTTAAAGTTTCTGCATTGATTAAATTAACTTTCCCTTAATAAAGGGAAACTTGCATGTGCTGCCATAAATTAACCAATTAGTCATTTTTTTTGCTTACTACTGCTGTAGAGATCTGTCGGAGCTCATTGTTGAATCCTTTGCCAATACTTTGGCTTAGAAATAATCTTTGTCATTTTTGTCCACATACAGACCCACAAGTTCTAACAATAGCCAGGGATGGGCATTGATGTAAGATTGGAGGATGCCACATTTGGAAACTTTCTTGCTCACCTGAGTGTAGCAAGGAAGTGTTACCTGACAGCAATTGCTGTGTTTAAGAAATGGATCCTCCTCCTCTTCCATGCTATTTCAAGAAGTAATTGTAGCTTTCTTATTATGGTCAGATGTGAAGCTTTGCATAAGTCATGAATCTTAATTTGAGGTGTTGATTTTCTGTATTTAAAAACCTACATGGGGATGTGCATGCGCAGGGAGTGAATTATAAATATTTAGCTATGCTTTCTACATCTCTTCATCACATCTGAGAGCTGAAAACAAATGTAATCAATCAAATTTACTGCTAAAATGGGGCAGGCAGCTACATTAAGGAATTAATTATAGATTCCTGGAGATGCTCTGAAACAAAAGGCAGTGAAGGGTTTGGTTCAGATGTGCTGTTGTAGGAGTTCTTACTGGATGGTGTCTGCAGTAATGTGTAGGAACAAGTCACAGCAAGGTGGTGGCCTTCAGGTCATATCAGATAAAGACTTGAGATGATGTGCTGAGGGACAAAGCAATGCCTGCTTTTCTCTTTAGCTGTGTGGTGGTTTTTCATTTTTTTTAATAATCTGAGCTGATTTGCATATGCCCCACAGGAGAGGCAAAATAATGGGAAGCTCTTGGCCAAGGTTATAGATAACAATTGACTTCAATTAGAAGGTGAACGGATAAGAAGATCCATTAAAATTTGTAATCAGTCACACTTCATGTGCCTTGCTTATAGTCCAGGATACATCTGATATATACTGTGCAAAATAGAGGCAAATATTGGTGCTGGTGCACAGGTAAACTTGTATTGTATTTTTCTTCTGCTTTGGGTTTGCCTAGAGTGAAAATTGTTATACCACAATTTTTTCAGAGTAATCTCAAGGAATTTCCATGTTTTTCTTAGTTCTGAAGTTATTTCTCTTGTTGCAATTTTCTGATCTGTATTCTAAACGTTCCACTGTTTCATTTCTGGCTCTTCTCTTGGATCTAAGCATCTACTTGCCTCTTCCCTTGTGGATGTCTGGTGTCCAACAGAATAAGAATTCGCTCAGTGGCTGAGAATTTGGGTGAGGATTTCACATTTCTGAGGAAAGTTTTGTAGCTTTTAGTTGCTTCTCTGAGATGATCTCACATCCCCCTCTCAAAACCCATCGCTGCATATCCACCCTTAATCATTCTGCCTATCTAACCAATCCCTAAAGTGTCTATTTTCAGACAGATAAAGAATATTTACTCTCTTATTTCAGTGGAAGCCATGATGTTGCATCTTGCTCAGCAACACCACCTGAGATCTTTCTCCTGTATTTTGTCCTTCCTCTCTCACCACCTTTTGCAGGAGATCCCAGTGCGAAGTGTTCCTTTCATTCTGTAGTGACAACTCAAATGAATTCCCCTGCAAAAGGCATTGGTACGATGTTTACTTAGGGAAATTGCAAACCTGTAGGCTTTAATAATGCACAAGATTTGTTGCACTATAATCCCTGGTGTAATTGTTATAATAAATAGATATTATAGATAAGCATATGCTGTAAATAAATGACTTTTGGGTTTAATTTCATTTGGCTGTGGGGGGAAAAATGCTGTGAATATTTTTATCCTCTGACTTAGTTTCAGATGTAAACAAGGCCATTTTTCAAATGCATAAGCCTAAATTGGAGGCACAAATCTCACCTTGTAGTGACTTGAATGCCAGCATCCCATGAACGTCCATTTCTACATGTCTGCAGCCTTAATCCAAAAGGTGCATTTCCAAGTGCAGAACAGACAACCTACACGATTTTCCATCTGCTTGGAACTCAGCACTTGGGTTCCAGGCCATCAGCTACAACTAATTGACACTGTCCCACTGAAGTCAATGTAGCTGCGCCAATTAATGCTAACAAATACTTAGGGTCGTGTCTATTTTATTTAATCCAAACCATTTGCTTAAGTGTGGTGCTTAATTCTTAAACAGAACTCTGAATTGCACACCACCAGCTCTGCGTAGGTATTTTTGGGTTACCCACTGGCCCTAAGCCTAAAGAATAACGCAGCGTGACTCAAAAGCTTTTCTTATCACTGAGGTACCCCTGTGTCTCACATCTGTGTGACCCCTCATGTGAGACATCCCTGTGAGGGATCACGCAGGGATGTAAGACACAGGGATACCTCAATGAGAAGAAAAGCTTCTGTGTCTTGAGTCTTGGCCCCATAATTTCTTTGAGCTAAGGACTGCCATTGGATATTCTGATGCCTGCTTTACTTCTCAGTGGGTTAGTTCAGCACATCGTGTAGGTTAGTGCTGCCAACACAGGTTTCAAAGTTGCATAAGCTGCAGTGAAATACTTTTTGGTATGTGGGCTAACTCCTGCTATTGTGTACTGGGAGGAAGAAAGAGATTCCAGGAAACTAATTGAGGGGTTTGTAATAGGAATTTGAAATCAGACTCAGACTGTTGTTCCCTTGAGTTTGGGCGATGTTTCACTGCATCATCAGTGATCTCAGGAAGTGTTAATTCCTGTGATGTGGCTTTTGTGGGAAGCATCTGTGCTTTCTGCAGCATGCAAATTAAAAAAGAAAAAACAATGAAAAACCTGAAAGAATTTATAAGCTCGGGGGAAGGGTACTAAAGGGGACTCAGGCTTGGATCGATGCTATAAAAATTGTATGAAGCTTTGATGGCTGAGTGTAAATCTCCTGTCTCCCTGCCTGTGCTCTTACATCTCATCGCTAAATATAGACGAGCATTTCCTTGGCTGGCGTCAGCCTGCTGAGCACCAGGGATGTTGATCAGCTTACACCAGCAGATTGCTGCTTGGTGATGGGAAGCAGCAAACCAGAAGTGAGCCAGGTTCGAGTTGTTTTGCTGAAAACGTGGCCTGCAGCACAGGTTGGCATCGCCTGTGGTTTGGCCCTGTGGATTTTGCCACAGGATCTACACGTGAGCAGGGTTGTATTTGCGTTTGTGTTTCTGAAAGGCTGCACTACTTACGAAGAAAACACTTAAAAGTTTTCTGACAAAAATGCTTTCTTGCATCATATTGTTTTTATCTGTATGTTAACATGTGGCCTGTAAGGCAAAAGCAAAGAGGAAAGATGAGAAAAACCAGGCGCTTCTCTTCTATAATTGTGATGTCCACAGTGATACTGAGTTACTGTATGTATCAAGCTAATTGCTGTAATGAATGGGTAATAATCCTGTAGCAGCCTGAGAGGTGGATGGATGATATACTGAGCTTTTTGTAGTTAGTCATAATTTAATCTGTATTTAGTCGATGACCAATGAAATGCAATACAGCTCTCTGTTATGAATGCTTTTATTGAAAGAATATGAATCAGCTATTTATGATAGTCTTCCTGCATTGGTTCCCTGTGGAGGTGTCACTGTCTGGAATAAAAGCATGGGTTTTCAATTCCAGTATGTCTCTGTGCATAGATAAATAACCATTAGGGCATGGAAGGATGATCAGTCCTGGGTGAAACCCCACTTGTGCATCTGATTTGTTGCTTCGCTCGTGCAGACAAACAGACCTTCAGGCACTGGATGTAATTTTGTATGTAATTTGATTAAGGTGGGCATTTCCTTCCTGGCAGCTCTGCCTTGAAGCAAGGGAGCTGATGGCCCATGTAGCTGAGATGCTGCTTAAATCTGCACTTCAGTGCTACGTGCAATAAATGGAGCAAAAAGTGCTTGGCTGCTGAGTCAGTATGAGCCAGAACGGCGTGAGGTCGTCTCTCTCCCTTTGATTTGCTGAATGCAGGCTTTTGCTTGCATCTGTCACATAAACAGGACGTGCATTTTCTGACATGGTGAGCCAAAAAGCTGTTAGAAATCACAAGTCTGGGGTTACCACTGCTGCTCTTCTCTACGCAGTTGTGTAGGGATGGAGTAAATGGGAGCTGAGTTGTAGCCATGGCACATTGCTTTGGTGTGAGTGGCAGCACTGTGTGTAGTGCAGTGAAGTCTGTTCTGCAGAGGAGCTGATAATGAAAATCACCATTTATTTCCTTGAGATGCTTTGGGTCTATCTGAAGTCAGTATGAAAATTAAGGCGAAAGCTCTAAGTGCTGTTTTCCCTTGGGGGTTTGAATGTGGTTTATTCCTTTCCTGTACATGAACATCAGCAGAGTGCAGGAGGCAGTGTTATCTGAGAGTCTGTGGTGCTTTGCTTTGTACTTACTGCTTGGGTCCTGGTGTGATTACACTTCTGTTGCAGTCTGACTGACACAAGTGTGTGTTTCAGTGGGTACATATCCACGAACAGAGTTTGTGTTTTTGCTGTTTTGTTGTATATTAGGGTATGAAAAAAACCTCAGGGAGCAGATACTGCAATGTTCACAGCAGAGTTCCAGAAAATCACAAAATCCTTCATCAGCATGAGATTGCACTGCGATTCTCTCTCCTAGTTAGCTGAGTTAAGTGCTTGAAACAGGGCTGTTTTAAAGTAAGGAGAGCAGCAGAAATCAGGGGACCAATGGAAGGAAAAGCTTCAGAGAAGCAAATCCCGCAGCCACCTCCGAGGTGCAATAGCTACAAATGCTCCTGTTCACTCTTGTAGGATCCAGCCCTGCAGAGCTCTGTCAAAGCTTTGAGGAAACCTTGGCAGCTGTATAAAATGCTTCTCTCATTTCTACCCTTAGGGCTGTGAGCCCGTCACTGAATTGCATGTGGCTCTGCAGCACAGAAGTGGTGTGCAGAAGGTTAATATGACTGCAGAGGGTTAAGTGTGATGTAGAACTCAGCAGAGCTGCAGTACTCCTTGCCTGGTGCTGTGTTCCCTATTCCAAACAGGGCTGTGTCCAGAGTCCAGAGCAAATCAGTGGCAGCTGCTGCAGCAACTCCAGCTTTGCAGCATCAAGCTGCATCAGAGGGAGTGTCCCTGTGTCCCTTCCTCTGCAAGGACAAAACCCAGCACCAGAGAAGTGTGAAATTCTGCAGTGCGCAGAGGGCTCAGTCTGCAGTAGTGCATGGCACCAAAACAGCTCCAACTGCTGATGGCTGGGGTCGCTTCCACGTGTGGGCTGGGTCCTGTTGGCCTCTTCACCCCCATGCTGTGGGCTCTGCTGTGTTGTGCAGTCAAGGAGGGCTCTGAAGCAGCAGAAATTGAACTGCCCGGTGTGATTTTCTTGCTGACTTGTTCGTCTAGCCTACTGCTGCTCCTTGTGTTATTTTTAAATCTTCACCGTGTAGTGGTGGTGGAGGAAAGGCTGCCTTAATTACTGCAGATAAAATAAATCAGGGAAATCTCATTGCAAATGCAGGGAGACGAGACATGCCTAACTACATCTCCCTGAGTCATCCTGCCAATAAGGCTATTAATTTTAGTCTGAGAGAACAGGCTGCATATTCAGAGGCGCTGTTAAGAGGTATTGCAGGCTCTCAGATCTGTGGGGTGCTTGTTCCCATGCTGATGGCTGGAAGGATCCAGCCAGGTGATGTAATGCTCTCCTGGATGAGAGCTGCCAAAACCAAGAGGCTGTGCATGGAAAGGTTCCCAGTTGGATGATCTTGAACCCTGTTTTCCTTTGTGGTGAGACTGGGGGGAAGTAGCCTGACGTGCATTTCTATAGAGTACCTATTTATAAGATGCTTCTATTGTAAAGAAATATAGTCCTTCTTGGGCCCCGTGGCATTCTGCTTATTAAGGTGTGCAAGCGAATAAACTATAGGCAGTATAACTTGATGACTAGAGCACTGACCTTAGAAGGGAACCTTGTGTTTGTTCCCAGCTCTACCACTTGGGGAAGTCACCTTTCTCGTTCCATTAGCTTTCATCCTTTCCCTTCCTCTCTCCCTCTGAGATCATTGTAAAAACTCCCAGAGATTCAGCAGTGGTCCTCAGCTGTGTCCTTGCAATCTGGCACTTTCTCTGTCCAAAGTGTGAAGTGATGTGTCTGAGGTCATTCATAATTAATTTGTTCCGTGCCCAGCCTTGGTCTAATGCATTCCAATCTCCTGCTTTGTAGCTTTGACATTATTAGCCAACAGAAGGGACGATACATCCACCAAGAGGGGCTCTAAATGTTTTATGTACCTGAAGTCTAGGACCAGAAAAAGCAATCTAGGGTGGGAAGCACAAGGATGGGAGGTTGTGTTGGCACAGGGATCGCATTGGCTGCTTTGGGGGATGTTAGTGCTTCCAGTGAGGACAGTGAAACCCAGAAGTCCTCTGCACTGTGCAAGACCAGATGATTGAGGGATGTGGGGATGATTGAGACACTGAGTTCGTTAAATAAAAATTAAATGGTCTTTTTTTAAGAAGACTCCAGTGCACTTGGGGGTGGGCAATGTGAACAGATGATTGTTTTCCCCTCAGTCTGCCCAGTTATTTTCCCCACACACTGAATGAGTGATCAGCCAGTCTCGTCTGTAGTGAAACAAAGACCCTGTGACCACAGGCTGTACTGAACAGCAGTGCTCCTGCATTGCTTCGTATTTACTTGTTGCTGTGAAGGAGTGTTTTCTGGTGTTTACTCTGTTATTACTCTGTTACTCTGGATTTCTTTTTCTGCTTTGTTTTCAAAAAACAATGCAAAGTAGATTTGTATGCAGTAAAAAACAAAGCAGTGGTAGAATTTACTTGGAGCACAAAGGCAACGTGGTGTCAGACCATTAGTTATTATAATTAGCGCTGCACAGTTATTAAGGCTGTGCATTCCTGCCAAGAAGCTCTCATGGGTTTTCATCAGTCCTGAGTGTCAGCAGAGTGGTGTTCTGCCTGGTGAAATGAGCTCAGTGCCCGGTGCTGGGTCTGGAATGGTGCAAATCAGTGCTGGCTCAGTGGGGTGGGAAAGTAACAGGGTTTGCACAGCCTGAACTGGAACAGCAGCCCAGGGGACTAAGATATGGGAGCTTGGTGTTGCCCAAGCAAGGAAGAGCAGACTCTGCTTACCTGCCTGTTGTGTCTGCTGGCAATGCCTTGTGCTGGGCAGCTGAGGGTCCATAGAGGGCTGTAAGAACTGCATTCAGTGCCTTTTGAAAGCAGTGGGACGTGGTGCTGACAGGTCGTTATGCCTGCACTTGTGGATGCTTGTGGTGCACTGACTGCTTCCATTTCACTCCGTGTGCCAAGTGCAGAAGGTTCAGGGAAGGGCTATGAAGCAAACCAAGGAATGGAGATAGAGTCAAGTTTTCCCATGGAGTACATAAATTGTCCTGCTTCCTTAGCCTGGGAAAATGAAGGACGAGAACAGAGACAAATCTGTATACAGACTGGAGGCAGATATGTGGGGGGTGATAAAGGAGTGCCATTAAGACCAGCAAGTGAAGCTGGCAAAACAAGAACAGCAGGCAAGAACTTTCTGTCAACTGGTCAGTAGGTTTGGTCTGATGTCGTCTGGGCTTTGAGTCAGATGTACTGTGCAGGTGGGACCACTGAGAATCCAGGTGAGATGGCAGAAGAGTGTTTATAAATGGGGAGGAAACATTGGACCCCGGGCTGTGAGTGCTCCATTTCGTTTCCATACCCCTGAGATTTGAGCTGATCACAGAAGCAAAACTAAATATTATTCCTTCTTTTAATTTCCCAGGTCTGTGCTCCTACATACAGTGTTTCTGTAGCCCTTATCTGTTTTAAACAAAATCCCAACAAGAGGAAAAATTCATTATGAAAGCACTCTGTGTCAGATTAGGGCTGGTATGCAGACATAGGCACATATATGGAATTATTTTAAAAAGGAATCTACGTAAGACAGGTCTGATTTAAGTCACTTTCCCCAGGACACAGCAGACCCAGGAGCTCTCGGGCTGAGCCATGTGGTTATATCTTTAAATCTCTTCCTTCAACAGAAGATCTTTTTCCCCATATAGAAAACCCCACCCATATCTCTGCAGTATCTGCAGCATGAATTAGGAAGTCCATGGGGACATCTAGGTCAGCATGAGCAGATCTGACATCAGCCTGCAGATTATGCCCATAATCAACAGTGCTGCAGTTGTTTTTCTTGCCTCTCTTTGCACTAAGAGAAAATTATCCTCAAATGCCAGTTCTAAGAACTGTTAAGCTGCCTCTGTGGATGCTCTTGTCAAAATGCCATTCACTGCATCCTCCTATACCTTGTGTGTAGAAAATGTTTATAATCCAATAATGTGTATTTGCTAATGCAGTATTAATTGGGAATCAGAAGCATGGCAGAGATGTGGAAGGGAGGAAGCTGAAAGCTGATGATGGTGCAAAGAGGAAAAATGGAACTGTTATTTGATAGGAAGAGCTCACAGCAGAACTGATGGCTGGAATCAGCTTGGTTGCATTGCTGCCCGATGAGATGTGCTCTGCTGAGCTGCTGCATCTGCTTCTATAAATGAATTTGTCCCAGACTGACAAATCTATGTAAAAAATCCCTCTTCTGTGTTTGCTGTCAGGCAAGCACTGCCTGTGTAAACCCCTCCCCCATGTCTGTATATTAAGATCTAGCTCTGAATTCTTTAATTTCCTGTGCTTTTTGCAACCTCAGGGTCTGTCTCTTCCATCCTTGTGCTATTTTTATAACATTCTAATTATACTGACCTTAAGAAATAGGAATAATTCCACTAGGATAAAACCAAACTCAAGTTTCCTGATTCTGAGCCCAGTTATACTTCAGTGTAATTCAATGGAATTAACCTTAATTTACTACTTTATAACTTGGGACAAAACTTATCCCTAAGGATGAGTTAATAAAGCAGGTGGGAATAGAAGCATTCACAAGCAGCTTGCTTTGAAGTGAGGGGGAAGCCTTAAAGATGTCTGTATTCCATGTGGAATGGGAACCTGTGTTGTACTTTGACTGTAGATCATCCAAAAATGGAGTGAGGTTGAGGTTGGATGAGCCAGCTTATTGCTTAGCATGGCTGACAGGCTGGGATGGGATGGGGGGAAGGAAGCTGGTCAGTGGGAATGCAACTCATCTTTGAGGTCCAAGACACACTTTCTATTAGAAGAAATTCCTTTTTTCCCCCCCTGGGAGCTTTAGCACAGTGTAGCATTTCCTTTCTAATGCAAAATCATTTAACAGTATGGAAAGTTCACAGGAGACGTGCCAGGATTATAGCCCACCTGCCACATGCCTCACCCTGTGTCCCTGAAACTGCCTGCATTCCCAGTGTCCTTGTGTGTTTGAGCCAATAACCAGCACCTGAATACCTGAACATGGGCCCAGAACCTGGAGCATGCTCCTGTACAGACTTCAGCCTGTGATAGAATGGCCTTATCTTATCACTGCATTATCAGTTATCTAGTAGTAGTTGTGTCTCTTCCTGGTGATGCATACAGATTAGCAGAGCCAGATTTAAGCTGCTGTGCTGATGGTGGGATAAATAATGAATCAAGGATGGATGGGATGGCTTTTTCTTAACCAAAGGCAACTACTGGACGTGGTGCTTTTTCATCACTGGATGGGTGGCACGCCTGGACTGCTGGCGGGGGGGGACTTTGTTCCCCCGCAGAGTCCCATTAGCTTTCTATGGGCAGAAGTTCCTCTCTGAGGGCGCAGTGCAGGCTTTTGTCTTCTGCTGGAGATAACAGAATACTTTCTTTTATTATTTTCCTGCATTGAACACCTTCCAACGCTTGAATGCGGTAAAAATGACATTTAGAGAACAAATTGGGGCATAATTCTAAGTTATGATGTGCATTGGCATAGGAAGCCGGAAAGCTGCATGGATGGAATTCAGAAGAAAAAGTGCCCCTAAAACCCATAACCTTGTTCTAGAAATACTTGTTTCTCTACTTCATAACTGCGGTATCCTGCGTTTATTCTCATTTCTTTGTCTCCTGAGAATTCCACTTGGACACGACAAAGATATGAATGATCAGCTAGAAAATCCCCTTAATGCCTTTTTTCCTTCACTTTTTTTCTGATGATGGATCAGAAGGGAGAGGGAAGCAGAAGCCTTGAATGTGATTGTGAATAAGTCCTCTTTGCAATGCTTTGCCCACTACATGCCAGTAACCAACAGAGAGGAAGAGATCTCCCTGCCTCCCTTGCTGCTGTCTGACTTTCCTTTGGCTCAGATAAGTGATCTGTGACTTTGAGTTGGCCAATACACTGTTGGGCTAAATATGCCCTAAAAAGTCTTCTGTGCTCAAGTCCCAGGAGGGGATTTCTGAAGCCTGGCAGGTCAGTTGATGCTTCCCTGATGGTAAGGGAACATTAATTTAGTCTCTCCTGTCCCTACGAATTGTGTTTTGCAAAGATGAGGTGCAGTAGGTACTGAAAATTGACATTTCAAAGCACTTGCAAGCAGGCAGGGCTCCTAGTCTGCAGATGTGTCCTGGGCATCCTGGGTACACAGGTGGAATAAAGCAACTGTCTCCTCCCAGGGTCTTGAAGGCTTACGTGTCTGACCTCCCTCTTGAGTTGGTATGAGGAATTTTAACTCAGAGCTCAGTGAGCCAGCAGAGGAAAATAAACTTACTCCTAGAGCTGCTGTGGAGTTGAAACTAGATAACTTTTGAGGTCCATACCAAGCCATTCTATGACTTCCATCCCCACTCACTGCAGAGCAAAAACAACTGTAAAGCTTAGAAATAGAAAATACAGCAAAGGAGTCCCAAATTCTGTCCGAGCTTAGCGTTGACTTCCCAGGCTGTACTCCAGCTCCCAGTGGTTTAATTGTTTTTCTTCAGGAGCTGTTGAATAGGAAGTAGAGCAGTTTGTTAAAAATAGAGCCTGGAATCTGTGAGACTCTCCTCTCTGGCAAAGAAATGAGCGCTGCTCATGGAATGTCACTTAAAAAGGCAGGCAATGCAGGAGGTGGTTGAAATGTGCTGGGTTACAGTCCAGAGGACAGTATGATGTCCCAGACCCTGAGGACTGATACATAAATCTGGGAGGTGTGCCCAGTTGAGATAATGTGGTTATCTCTGCCATATTCCCAAGAGGCTGTGCTAATGCTCTGCAGGCAAAGGAAATTGTGCTAAATGACAGCATCCAGCTGTGGCTTCTATTACTTCAGTCATTCAAAAGTGCTTTTTTTTTTTCCCCCTGCAACTCCCCATTGCAAGCAGAATGACTTTGAGCATGTGATTTATTTGCATTTTTGGAGGTGAAAATAATTCATTGTGGATCAAAATATCAAGCAGGAAGATCCCAGCTGTGCTCACAACTGTGCAAACACAGTTCCTGCCCCAGGAGACCTGCAGGACTGAGCAGATAGAGAGGTTTAAGGTAAATGCAACATAGCATGCAGGGGTAGAGTCCAGGGCTTCTGCTTTTGTTCAAGGCAGAAGCAAAGCCCCAGCGATCTCAGCTTGGCTGATTGTTTTGGAAGTGACATTAATTAGTGTTTACACCATGCTTTGATTTCATCTCTGCAGCACCTATAATGAGCGTGCTCTGCTGAAATAGCTGATGTCAAGCTTGGCCTCTGCGTTGTGGATTCAAGGGCAATATCAAATCATCTTAAAACAGCGCTGCCATCTCAGTTGCTTTTTGGATGTCATGTTGAAGGCATGGCAATGTGAGTCTTACTCATCTTTGAACTTAATGTATTATCCATCTAAAAGTCTGAGGCACAGTTTAGGCAGTGATGGGGAAGTAGTTCCATTGATGCTGAGACTTTGGATTGTCTGGGTGAGTATTCCTGGTTTAGCAGTTATTAGAGCTTAAAAAAAAAGATTTTAAGGATCCAGGTCCTTGAACATGATTCATGCACACAGTCATCGTTTTAATGATATCTTTCACATTGCAACTTGATAGGTTAATTTCAATCTAGTCAAAATCCAAGATCAAGAAGAAACCGTATGTGGCAGAAAAAAAGAAAGTGATATGAAGGGATTTAGTTGCAATTCATCAAGGCTGAACGCCTGCTAGAATTCATACATTTTTCTGTGAACAACAATGCCTACATCTGTTACCAAATGTTGGGGACAATCTGTAGGATATGAATTGGCAGGAACCACCGTGCTATAGCTAATATTCCTTGGCTATTAATGCATTAGCTGAGCTTATAACTTTTCTTTCTGGCTGACTTTCATATCTTTCTCAATTGACACAGGCCTAGCTGCTGTCCCATTAGTTGGGCTTGGCTGGCATGACTCAATTATACCAATGCAGGAGGGTGGAGAGCCAAGCCCATGGCAGCCCATCTCCAGCAGCACGGCAGTGTGCTGGGATGCGTTTTGCTGAGTGCTGACACTCAGCCTTTGCTGCAGGGATCCATGGAAGTCACTTGCAGAGAAAGTCAGGCTGCCTGGAACTGGGTGTTCTTTCCAGACAAATGTTGCCTCATTAAGGAAGTAAATGGTGATAACATCTCAAAACTTCAGCCGGGGTTTGCCTTTGAGTAAGATTAAGTCCTGACCTTTTTTCTGTTCTGATAAGCTTGGAAAATATCCAGGAATGTGCTGAATTCCTTTGTGACCTGAGCAAGTTTATCTTCGGAGCATCGTAATAATGTACTGAATGAACACTTTCTGACTGCATGGGTATGGGACCTGCTGTTACTTGCAATTCTGCATTTTCCAGTTGGGTTTTCCAGTGGTCCTTCTGAAGATGAGGGAAGCCTGGGTAGTTTGTGATGCAAGATATTTTGTGAAACTACTGAGCTACTGCAGTTAAACTGGTTTATTTGGATGAGGACATGCTGTTGTACATCAGAGTGTGTGCAGGGCAGCTGATGAGCTCAGGAGTCCAACACTGACACACAAACATCCAGCTTGGTTTGTCTCAATGGGCAAAGCTTTGACTCCGGCATAATGGCTGGAGCTGGATGATCTGTGTGGTCCCTTCCAACCCAGCCATTCTACACTTCCATAATTGGATTAAGGAAAGAACTAGTGCTGAAAAAAGCTTGTGAGGGACTGGGGACCCCAGTGATTGCAAATGAATTGATGCATAAGGAGCCCATGGGCGCTGTACAAACCGTACAGGGAAGAGTTCTCCCCTAAAGTGTTGGAAGATGAAAGCGGAGGGTGGAGGTGGGATCTGTGTTGAGTTTAAGGAGATATTAGAAATGCTGTGCTGTCTTCTGTGCTTGGTATAATTACTAATCGCGTGATTAAGTGTTTGATGTTCTTCAGAGCCAAGTTATCAACATGTTCAACATTCATTTTGCTTGTACTGCTTTATGCAACTTTCATGCCCCATAAAATGCATGTTAAGTACTAGGGCTGTTTAATAATAATGTTTTCACTCGGGCATGATTGTAAAAACTCCCTTAGGCTGAAGAAAGGTGAAAAATAGCAATGGTTAAACTTAATTTGGCAGCTTGGGTGACAGGCCACTATCTTAGAAAGGATCTTGAAACAATACAGGCAAACGGTGAAGGAGTTTTTATTTACATTGCCAGTGGCACAGATTTGAACTGGCATTTAAATCAAAGTAGTGATTGATTTCAGTTTTATTAGAGTATGGTATAAATTATTACACTAATTGTAATGAATGAAGTGAGAGGCTCTGGTAGGAATGAAAAACCTGACTCAGTAGGAGCAGATCTTTTTCATTATCTGTTCTCTTGTGCTGTGCACTGCCTTCGATAGCAGGAGTGATTTCTCTGGCCACTTCAGGATGTGTATATTCATACACGTACTTAGCATTGGCAGATGTTAAGTGGGTAACAAATGGGATACAGCCTCCTTTAAACTGCTCATTGACAAAATGAGACGGGCGAGATCCTCTGCTTGAGAATCTGAGGAACGTAGTTAAAAGCTTAAAGCAATGTTGTTTGAGATTATTACTGCAATTTTATGGGCCAGTGGAAAGCAAAAAGTCTATTTCTCATACCCTGCTACTCGGTATAGTAAATCAATAAATAACTAATGGCAGTCATTTTAACTTCATTGCTAATGGACTGTTGTCCTGTTATTAAACGGGAGCAAATTGAAAGGCTAACAAGACTAGGGGAAAAATGATCTTGGATGGTGGTTACCTCAGAACTTCCAGGAAATCTCAAATATAATTGAGGACTGTTTGAGTTAAATACTTGTAATGCAATTCAAACATCAGCAAGAAGAACTGGAAAGAAGAGCTTGAGCTCATAACAGTGCTTTATGGCAGAAAAGTAATTCAGAACTATGAGCTGATCTTCCTTGAAGTCGTGCAAAGGGCACCTGCTGGTGTGAGTGAGAATGGGAAATGGCCCTGAAGGTGACCGAGGAGATACTAACATGGAAAGCAAATAAAATGAATTGCAGGTCTAAATGCTGAAAGGTGTTTATTCTGTAGTTTCAGCTGGGAATGTGGTTTGCTTTCATTTCTGGCTGTAACTTGATTTTTCAGCATTGCTGTTGAGCAGCTCTTGTTCTAACATGCCTGTCCCTTTCAGTGTTGGGTGGAATGGTATTCTCATGTGCAGTAGTTTACTCTGTAAGTACATTAAGCCTATGTGATGTTTTATAAACATCGCTGATGCATTTACTGCGTACCAAAATGAGCTGCAGAAGGAGGGCATTAATCAGTGGCTGTCTGTGCCTGGTATTTTGCTGCCCATCTCTCTGATGCAAAACTGTAAAGGCTGCAGGCCAGTTCCGCTGATGGAGCTGATGGAGCTGACTCACCTCCCCATTTCAGTGTCTTGGTTTGTAGAAGGAGAACTGCCTGAAAACCCACTCAGCTTCAATGTTTTTTGATGCTTTCTGAGACTTTTTCTTCCGTTCTTCCCCAGCTCTTAACTAGGAATGCTATAGAAAGTCATTTAACTTGTCCACACCTTCAGAATGTTACTCATCTCTGCAAAGAGAGCTTGTCCATTCCACTCTCTTCTGTGTACTTTTGCCCTTAGAAGGGAAGCTATTCAATCTCTTAAGAAGGGGAAAAAAGCCAACGTAACAAAATTCCCCATTGATATTTGCAGGCTTGCTGCCACCCTCATCACTGAGGTCGCATCTATTTATCCCAATAGCTCAATTCATCTCTGAGCTTCAGTCTTCATTTTCCTTCCTAGCAGGGATGACTGTTGTTCCTGCTTTGCTGCTGACAAAGGGATTATTGTCTGCGCAGCACAATGCAGAGCCAAAGATAGCTGAGTTTGCATTGAAAAAGGAACCTTACTGGTTGTGTGTGGTTTCTCCAGAGTATGATTGCTTCTGATCCCCACTATAACTCTGTTATAAGTTGATTTTTCTGCTTAGCACTGGAGTGGAGGTGTACTTGGAGCCCATGCTAGCTAAACCCATATCTTGGCTAGTGAAATACCCCTGCATTCACATTGATGCAGACTTGGAGGTTGGTATTTATTTAGCAGATATAGTTGCATTTATAATGAAGTCAGTGAACAAGAAAATTAAAGAGGGAGTGGTGTGTGACTTCATTGGCTTGAACGTGTGAACTCAGCTTTGCATGGCGGCTTCTAACAAACTGCCAGATTGCTTACAAGTGAGAGAACTTCTATGGAATAACTTAATGTATTTGACAGTGTTGCAATATGCAGTGATTTTGTTCCTGCAGCTGAGACTTTATCTTGCCACAGTGCCAGTGATTATTATTCATCTCTTCTCGTGCATAAGGCCAGACCTTCTGTCTAACACAGATCCCTGCAACCTTCAAGAGCTTGTCAAGAGTACCCAAAAGTAGGACAGAGCTGAGTGATGGCCTAGTAATGTGTTGCAACATTTGGTTTCAGTTTCCTGCCAGTCTAAATTGCAGTCCCAATGTATAAACATCTCTGGGCAGCACGGTGGCAAAGTGTCACTGTTCAGCCTTGTGTAAATTGCACGGTAGTTTCTGGGAGCTTGGAGCAGATGTCATCGTTGGGGTGATTCTTACATTAATTTGGCTTCAAGAATGAACATTCACATGCCAGAGAGAATAACTCATTAGGTTTGTAGGCAGCTTTGGCCTTACTGGCTTGTCATTCATGGACTGAGATGTCTAAACTTCAGGTAGTTCTAGCTCAATAAAAGAAGTTTATTACTCTGGCTCTTATTGATTTTGGGATCCTCAGTGGTGCAATGGCAAAGATCTTCCAGGCTTCTTAATGTGGCCTTCAGGTGATGTTCTCTTGCTTTACAGGATTGTCTCTTATAATAGAATGACAGCACTAGTGTACTTGAAGCACATTATAACATTTACTTACCCATTATATTTATAAGTAAGTTTGGATGTTAAATGATGTAATCAGCAAAATTAGAACATGAATACTCGAATTTTTTCTGTTGAGCTGAAAAGAAACCTGAGGTCCAGGTAGCATTTCCTTATCTGGATCTTGCTTAAGACAAACTCTGTTCATGCGTGCAACTGGTTCTGGGTGTTCAGAACTGGTTTGCTTCCCAGTACCATCAATTGCATTAAAATGATGCTTGTTTTTGCTAAAAGGCTGAAGCATTTTGGTTAGGTCTCTTTAACTAAGACATCAAACAGGTGTGGGTCACAAGCTGAGATGTTTGCCATGTACTGGAGCAGCAGAGCATGAGGCAGAGCTGGCACTGGGCAAAGGGAAGGATAAGTACCTGAAAGTGTCCTGCCACAACTTGCTTCTGCCTTTTCTGAGCATGCATCCACTTTCCTAAAACAAACAGGGCACTTCAGTGACTGTAATTGCAGTGCTGGGCCAAAGTGCATAGCAATACAAATATGAGGTTTGAAAATCCAGGGTTCAGTGTAGTTCTGGTAGCTCCAGGCCATGCCCACCCTCGTTCTGTGAGCTGCTCTTTGATACTGCATCCTTTTTTGCTGAAGCTGACAACATTCACAACAGCCCATTCTGTCAGGTATCAAGAGGAAAATGATAAAAACCACCCAGAGGATCAATGCCATGTTGATGTAATGGCACTCAGCTGCTCCTACACTCAGCCAAAGTGATGGCAAGGGAACTTGTAACCAGCTTGACAGGAAGAGCTGTAGTGGCTTGACCCCAGCACAAACCATTAGTGTGTCTGACAGTAAACATCCATCTGAAAACTCAGAAGTCAGAGGGCAGCTGTGAGCCTTGAAGTCCCTGCAAAAGGCAGAGAAGTGGGATCTGCAATCCCTGAGGGTTGCAAACACCAGCATGCAGATGGCTCATGTTTTTGGTGTCCACGGCATCTTTGAGCACAGTTCCTACTGGTTTGCTTCTGGGCATGGTGCCGGTGCAAATGGTCAGTAGTGATGTCAGCATGGTGCACATATAAAAGAGGCTGAAATATTTAGGTAGAATCGGTGTCCAAAGACTCAATGAACTCACTCATGTACAAATCATGTATTTTGCAGCAGGTGAGATGAGGCTGTGCCACTGCCATAGAACTCATTCATATGGGAGGATTCCACGCCCTGTGCAGAGCAGGTGATGCTCATTTATTGGTGTTCAAGAAGTGTTTAGATGTTGTACTGAGGAATATGATTTAGTGGAAAAATATTGGTGATGGGTGGATGGTTGGACTTGGATCACCTAGGAGGTATTTTCCAACCTTGGTGATTCAATGATTCAGTCCCTACTTAGTGAAGGATGTTAGAAGGTTAAATGTTGGTTTTTATCTTACTGATAACTGTTTGTACTTAGATGTTCTGGAATATAGTGCAGCTGGCCTCGTGCATTTTAAATTATTTTTGTGTATTTTTCAGAACTAATACTTGATCACTGTTAACTTCTCATTAAAATGCATTGCTTCTAAATCCCATTAAGAATACTTATAATCAAACGGGCAGCTTGAGTTGCAGGCAGCAATTTAGTGAGTTGTAGCAAGGATTCAGCTGCAATGCAGAAGGGAACTCAGTGTGGAGGGGGGAGATCCATGATTTGATACATTATTCAGAATTAATTTGCATTGAACTGTTTTCCTATATCTACAGTGCAGACTGCTTTACATTAATGCAGGGTTTGGCAGCAGCAGGTTTCTTACTGCTCACCTTCCCCTTTTCCTTCTGGGGAGGGAGATGCTGTTCTGTGTATCTGAGTACAGTGAGTAGCTGAAGAAGGTCAGACTGAAAACGTGACATAATTTGTCCTTTCAGTGCTAGGGACAAATGCTGATGCCGTCACTTAGCAAGTGAAGTGCTGTACCTCTGCCTTGTTGAGGTGGAGTAGGAGAAATGCAGCAGGGTGAAGGGGATCTGCGAGTGGGTGAGATGAGATGCTCCTTAATTAAAAGCCGAATCCACGCTAAGATGCTATGCTGTGTTCAGAAGCTTTAAATTAAGCTAAACAGGCGAGGCAGTGCAGACAGTTCAGATGCTACAGGTTGCCTTCTTGTTGTAAGCAAAGTGGCTTTTTAACCATGGCTGTATAGAGAAAGGCTTGCAGTAAAACTGCTGCCAATTAAGTGGGTCTCCTAAATAAGAATGTTAAGAAACATCTCCCATTGTCAGCTGTGTCTGCATGCCTTAGATTGATGCTTGAAACAAAACAAATGTTACGGGGAAAATAAGCCTGCTGTGTTTATCTATGTAATTCTTCATCTATCACTCCGTGCTGTGGAATCGAGTCTCATAAATTCTCCAGATGAAGTAATCAGAGTGTGGTTCCACTTAATCCATCTGTTATTTTTTTTTAACCTTGACATGAAGTTTCTTGATGCTGCTTTTTTTTCTTCCCCTTTTTCTGTTAGTTTTCCTTAATTGCTTCTCTTGGCAGCAGGACATTTCAGCTGTCCCAGTGTAATCTGCAATACCCTCCGGGAGTGTTCCAACAAAGGTTTCTGCAGAGTCAGCTTTCCTTAAAATAAAGCAGATACTGAGGTTAACATAAGAGTGCATGCCTTGAGGTCACATTGTATTTTTTCCCTACATATAGGAAGGACAAAACTGCCTTGAAATCCTCTCCCTGGATGCCTCAAAAAGAAACTTACCTTAGACATTAAAAGGTCGCTTTCTTATTTGGAACCTAGTTTTTAAGTTAAAATACTCTTGTATTCTTCAAAACTAATCAAATTTTAGCCAGAGCTCAGAATTGTATGATGACAAAAAAAGCTGTTGTCATTTTGTCCTGACCCATGTGATTATTTTTGTTAAAAACCTTGCTTTAATAAAGGGAATGGAGGATGAACCACAACCTATGAGCAGCCCAAACATCTCGAGCTCTGCTACAAATGCACACTTGAGAAAGATGGATTCTTTGAAATGAAGCAGCCTGCTGCTCTCCACTGTGTGCTGTGGACGGATTCCCATCAATCGCGCTGTTTTGAGGCATTAATAAAGAGGCTGAAGGTGTTGGGTTGGAGCGGGGGATGTTTCATCTCTGAGCTGCAGCAGCCTGAGCTGTGTGTGACCCTCCTGCAACAGGAGCTTTGTTAAAGACAGATCTGAAGATTTATAGGGCCCACATTCAGCCTATTTGTTACAGTTGTGAGATGAGAGCAGTCCTGCCATTGCCTCATTTCAATGAAGCACTGACACTTAGCCTGCTATAGGTACAGTGCAACATCTCTGCCTTTGTCAAAGTTCCTTGATTATGGGATTTCTTGGGTACTGATTTTTTTCCAGACAAGGGAATGTCATCAATACTTTGTTTGAAAGCTGATCTTACAGAAAATTACCCCCTTAATGTCGCAGCTTGTTGGGCATTTCACTGATGGTTGGAAAGGTGGTGCTGCAGTGCAGGTCAGCATTTCTCCGAAGAGCTGACCTTACTGACACAGCACACTCCTGCCTGTGCCTGCAGGTGAACACAGCACTGTTTGAACACCCAGCTCGGCATTTCTTTCTTGCAAAGCGAAGGTTTTTCTCAGAAGGCTGATGGTAATAGCATTAAATCAAACTCAGACAGCAAACAGCAGCCTCCTTGTTTATAGCAGATGTTTAGCTTTGGGAATAAACTGCTTTCTGCAGGCCTAAGGACCAAGAATTTGAGGCTGTATGTGAAAACTGAGGAAACTGCCTTGTGAGCACAGAGTTCATCGCTTGAGGTCCCTTCCAACCCCTCCAATTCTGTGATTCTGTGAAACCTGGTTCTTACAACTTCTTATTCTGCCTTTGACAGCTGCTTCCCTTGTGACTTTGGGAAGATCATGTGGAGCTGCAGCCTTCCAGGTGGGGGAAAGTGAGGCTGTAACACTGAACTCTGTATGCTGACTGTGCAGGGCTATTTGGAGGATTAATTAATGCTTTCAAAGTACTTTGCAAATCCCAGGTGCTGATCAGACAGTACAAATGCAAACAGTAGTCTGATTCCTTCAGTATGAGCTGCTGGATGCTGAGCTGTTCTTTGGCAGCCATGCATGGTGCCATGATGCACAGTGGTTTCTATTTCCATCTTCACACACAGTTTACACTCCTGTTTATAGGATGTAAACAACAGTGCAGGACCCAGAGCAGTTTTGGCAGCTTCCCCTCACTGAGTCATCACTTAATCTGTGCAGCAGCCTCTGGAAATTGGGTTCCAGCTTGTATGTGAAGAAGCCCACGTTGCTATTGCACGTGGTAGAGGCAGTGGTGGGGTATCTTGTTTCTTAGAGTGGGAACCTGGAAGTTGTGTTTAAAATCCTCATGTTACTGTTTTAATTGAATTTCCATGGTGGGACTATGCCTGAAAACCCCCTAGATAGTAGCATCCTTCTGAAGAGGTTGTGCATGGCAGGATGCACAGGCAAGGCTTAACTGAAGGGAGACAGATGTAGGGTAGCACTATGGATGTAAGGTTGGTCTCTAAGATCATAAAAAGCAACCTCAACCCATCCCCACCTTCTAACCCTGTCCCTCACTGCCACGCATCCTCATTTATTGAAGGTCTCCAGGGTTGTTCTTCTCTATGGAATGAATATCCAGGAGGTTTTCTGTGCATTGTGGAATCAACTTCATCTTGCAGCAGCTTTATCATCCTTAGGCCAGGAAGCAGCCTTGTATAGTGGCTGCTGCTGTACTGGTTGGAAGAGCTCTGTGAAGAGAGCTGGCTGACAAGTTCCCATGCAAATCCTGTTTTTAAACAGCAAATCACTTGTCAAGTAAATGGAAGCTGGCAGAAATTATTCTTGTTCACATATAAAACTGATTTTCAGAGATTAAAAACTATGACATGAGTGTGGTGTGCTCTGAATTCTTAATTCATAGGGTTTGGATTTTTTTGGTGAACTGATGAGGGGAGATATATGGGTGTGGGTTGTTTTTAGCAAGGAATGAGATTTGTTACAATTTTTTTCAGTCATGGAGGCCTAGGTTACTTCAACCTGCAAGAAGTCTGAGTCTTTATTTTCCCCTCCAAAGAGTGGAAGCAGCCATGGCAGTGATCCTGGAGCTTCTGTCTGCTGAAACAAGCATCTCTTATCCATTGCACAGCTCTGCAATGTCCAGGTGGGCTGAAGCTCCCAGAATGAAGTGCAGACATTATTTAGGTTGTGGAGGTACAAAAGCATGTAGAAAATGAGGTATGTGATTCAGGAAGAATTTTCTGTTGTGTGGACACTGTCAGCCCCAGCAAAAAGGTTTTACATCAGTCGCTCCTCTGCAGCCTTAGGTTAATTGCTCAAACCACAGGTATAGTCCAAGGTAAATTATTCTCTGTATACCTTAACCATGACTCTGAAAGCTAAGGTAACAAACTTAGAGGCTGCTACAACCATCCATTCCATACCACTTACACGGCCATCTCAAGAAATCCTTGGGGCCATGCACTGCACATCAACCTGTTGATGTGGGTTTTATAAGTATCATAGCATTTATTTTTTTAGCTGAAACAATTTGTTTCTTTCTACTGTTTGCAGAATAATCGCCCCCACACTTTGGATTATGAATTTCCCTTCATTTTGCTTGTCCTTTCAAAATCCTTTCTGAAGATGGGTTTTGGATATATTTTTTCAGGAATCTGTCCCCACCTGCTAACGTGTTTAATATAAATTTACTGCCTGTCCTTGCTGATTACATTATACATCCTGGAGTGATGGACTTCTTAATAAAGTGAATATGGGAGATGGATTTGATAAAGGACATGCCACATATAATGAAGTTTAATGAAAATAAAAGCTTTTGGTTTTGGTGCCCTGCCCATTAACTTAAGTGTGATTATATTTATTATCTGTCAGACAGCTCAACGCAAGCTTAGTCAGGAAATGCAATTTTTGTACTGGAGTATAAAGAGAGGAAAGGGTGGGAGGGAAAATAGAGTTTGTGAGCAGTGGGCTATTGGCACAGACTGCCCAGGGAGGGGGTGGTGACACTGTCCATGGAGGGCTTCAAGAACCATGTGGATCTGGCACTGATGTGCTATAGAGCAGTTACAGGCATGGGTTGGCCTCAGTTGGGCTAGATGACCTTAGTGGTCTTTCCAACCTTAATGATTCTGTGATTTGCAAAGCAAATCCTGGCTGAAAAGGATGGGAAACTCCATTAATGGCAGTAGCAGCAAACTGGGAAAGGAGCAATGTTGGCAGTTCCAGCCAGGGTCCTGTGTCTCCCAGGCTTGGAGACAGGACACACTGCAGCACCCACGCCTTGCAGCAGGGTTGAGCACCAGCAGCTCTTGCTTCACAGCAGAAGGGGGGTCCAAATCCCAGCTTTTGCAAAACCTCCCACTTTCTGCCTTCCACTGCAGCTGCTGAGATACGGTTTGCATCCACACAGTTTGCTAAACATGTCAAAATGAATCTGAGTGAAAGATGCTCTGCAACGTACGGATGGATTCCTATCCAACATCATGTTGTGACTTTCCTAACAAGGCACAGCGTAGAAGCTCGGCAGGCCAAGTTACCACCTCTTTTTTCATATGAAGTAGCACTTTCTAACAGTTTTATTCTTGGTGTGAAGAGGCAACTGCTGGTCTATGAATATTTTAAAAACTAATATTGGAGCTTCTGTGTTACTCCCACGCACCGTGGTGTATTTTGCAGATGCTCAGAATTTGCTTTTTTTTTCCCCTCTTTCTGTTTGGGGTAATTTGGCATGAAGCTCACAAACATCCACGCTGCTCAGTGTGTTTTAAATAAGCAATGAGAAGACCTTTCTGATTGCTGTGTTTCTAGTGATGGCAGTGATTGTGTAAATGAGTCAAACTCCACGTCAGGATGGCTTTTAAGGCAGGGAAATGGTAATATGAAGAATGAGGAGGTAAAATTCCTAATATCATCATAGATATCATAATAGAATGGTTTGGTTTGGAAGGGGTGTTTAAGATCATCCAGTTCTACCCCCCCTGCTATTGGCAGGGGCACCTCCAGTTAAACAGATTGCTCAAAGCAATTCAAGGGAAACCAAATAATGTTACTTTGGTGTGAATTGGAGCTCCTTTTTGTACTGATAGTGAGGTCTTGTGTTAAGCTTAAAGAGCTCGGGGTCCAATTTTATCAGTGAAAGGGGGAAATCTGCCTGCATGGTGCATGCAGACCCACTATGGATGGGCCCAAGCCTGGAATCCACCTTTTTCCCTTCCCAGTGCACCTGGGACAGCACAAGGTGTTTTAATTCACCAGTTTTACACTAAAAAAAGAAGGAGCAATTCCACCAGGCTACCTAAAGGTTCTCTGTCCTCATTTGTAGAGCTTTCCCTGCCTGCACTCTGCTGTGGGTCATTAATATTTCAGGTACATTTCCCATCCGGCTGCATGCCTGCAGCACACAGCTGATTCTAGCATGAAAAATTCACAGCAAATTACAGCTCTCTGATGGTTGCTGGGTGATTTGGGGTCCCGCTGTGCTTTGTCTCTTTCTCTTGTCCTTTCTGGGTGTCCCTCACCCTTTTTGAATGCTGGTCTGCTGCAGCATTTGGGACCTGTGCAGGGTTATTTGTGTCATTCATAGGGATTCTCAAAGATTTGTCTTTGAGATGTTAGAGAGGTGGTTATATGAGAATTTTTTATGAACACTTTAGTGATCCTTATGGTTCCCTTCCAATCTGGGATATTCTATGATTCTTGTCGTTATAGCATTAAATGAACCAATACAGGAACTGTTGTGTGAGCTTATCTAAAAGCTCAAAAAAGAAGGAGGAGAATAGGAAAAGCACGGATGTGTGGCACCGAAGGCTCAGAACGTGGCCCCTGTGGGCTCAGCTCACCATGGTGGTGAGCATCCCCTCTGCAGCCAGCTGGGTTTTGAGAGGCAGTCAAGGAGAGGAAAGGGGAGCTGGTGCCCTCATTTCAAACACGTGGAGATAAAGCATGGGGACCTTAAGGCTGGAACTGAGTTTCCAGGTGAGTGTGCTTAATGTACCGGGTGCACAGAAGATGCTAAACCCTTCTGAAAAGCCAGCTCTTGACTACAGATGTTAAGTGCCAAGAAATCCCAGCCACTGGTCTGGGAGTTGATCCCTTGGCACCTTCTGAAGGCAAAGAGGGAGTCTTGCCATGAGATCTGGCTGTAAACCAGAAGTGAAGGTGCTGTATGTAGAAAGTGGAAAGGTGTGGACTTGTAACAGATGCCTACAGCGAAGTATGGAGGTGCTCAGTTGGCATTTCTGCATCTGTTTCAACACCTTAACAGGGACTGTGTGTTTTCTGTTTTCTGTTCAAGTCATCCCATGGGTTTTCTACTGTTACAAAGCCTTATTGTGGAGCAGGGCTGGGCAGCAGGGCTTTTTGGATGAGAGCTGTAAAGCATCTTTAGCAATTCATTGCAGCACTTGCACGGGATGTATTCACTGATGGGATTCAGGGACGCATCTGTGGCAGCTGCAAAATGGACATGGAAAATACATTACTCTGGTGCACTTCAGGACATGAAGAAAAATAGATTCCTTGTATGGCAGAAGAGCATTTCATTTCCTCCTACATGCATGAACACACGCAACAGACTTTTTCTGAGTTGAGAGCACCCAAGCTTTGTCCTCATCTGTACTGAGGCTTCAGTCTTTCTCAATGTTTTTTGACTGCTGAGGAAAATGCTGTTTTTGAAGTCCAGTTAAGTCACATTATTCCTCCTGTTCATCCTCCTGCTTGGTTCTCTGTGCTCAGAGCTATTTCAGTGGGTATGTGACCAACATTACCCTCTGGTCCTGGGTATCAGCCTACACCAATCCCATGGAAAAAACTCCTCTCTCCTGTTTGATAGCTCTTGCAGACACATCTATCAATATTTCAGCCCCTGCTTTTTTTTTTTTTTTCCCCTAGACCTTCAAAAGGCCAGGGCCATGCATTATGTAGAATTATTTATGGCTCTAATGTCAGTAACAGCCCATTAATATCTGTGCCACTGTTCTAAAGATGGCTTTAAAGTGATCCGGGAGCCGTGGCAACTGCTGGCAACCCAGCAGACATCCCTGCTCCTTCCCCAGGGCCTCCCATTTCCTCGGCACCAGAAGAAGATCAGAAGCTTCCAGCAGTGAGATGTTGGGAAGTTATCAATAAAGTGATGATTAAAGGCTGGCACTTCTCAGCCTTTGGTAAATAATAGTAAGTAGCTGGTGGCTGAGGTTCGCGTTTACTGATATTATCAGTCAGTGACAAATGACATTGTTTCAACAGACATTCATTTCATAGCACTGGAGAGACGTTAGCCCAGCTGGGTGGTACATAGTAGGATCTGCATTTTCAGGTCTTTCAGGTAGGAAATCTGCAGTGTTTCCATGAATCTTGTCTGATTTGCATGGCGGTAGATTCAGCCTGCAGCCTTTCATTCACTTACTGTGGTGGTAATGATTTATGCAATGCTATGAGGCTATTGAAAATCTACTATAAGGAAGCAAAAAAAAAATAGATCAATTAATGTGTTGCTGATGATGGTGTCACGTTTGCAGGGTTGGGCTGAGGCAATTTATTAGTTGCCTGGTGCCTCTGTGTCTGAAAATGTGAACATGCTCCAGTCTCCCCACTCTTCCTGGCAGATGATGTCCTTGCTAATGTGTCTGAATCCATAGCTCAAGGTCAGAGGATGCAGTATATCAGCATTGATTTGTTTGAGGTGATGGCTGTCATCCGATAACCAGCAAGGGAAGCTTCATCTCCATGCCCCATTGCCCTCTAATGGCTGGCACTGCACTTGCACAGCAAAGTGAATGACAAAAAGGGCCAAACAGGGGATGCTGAGGAATATGGTCTGTTATGATGGTCCAATGTGTGTTTGTTGCCAGTAGACTCCATGTTGTTGGTAATGAAGATTGCTTTGAGGGGTGAGAAGAGCAAAAGGTTGATAGAGGGAGGGAAATGGGGGTGGGTGGTAAACCTGGAGGTGGGGGAGGATCAGAAAAGAACTTCTGTGTTCCTCATGGAGATGGAGTGCTTGCTTATGGGATGCATACACACACGTGTGTGTACACAGGAAAGGAGGAAACATAAACTGCATCTCTACCTGTTTACTGATTTTCCTGTGCCAAAGCTCCCCTCTATCCTGCTACACGAGGCTAGCAGATGGGCTTCCATAGTGTGTATGGCAAAACAAGCTGAGCAGGAGATGTTTTACCAGGAATAATGAGACAGCTGGACCAACTGTGGCAATTCAGGATGACTGAGGATGTCTTCAAAGACTTTCCTCCTGCAGTAGAGTCTTTCTGACAGTAGATGTCACATTTGCACAATGGAACACTGAGCTGCTGTGCGAGGCTGGGACAGATTGGACTATTCTCTTTCAGTCCTATGGGTGCTCAGGTCATGAGAAGTTGTAATTATAGAATCATTTGAATTGGAAGGGACTTCTAAAGGCCATCAGGTCCAACTCTGCAGTGAACAGGGACACCCACAGCTTGATCAAGTGCTCAGAGCCCTGTCTACCCTGACCTTGGGTGTCTGCGGGGATTGGGCATCCATCACCTCTCTGGGCAACCTGTTCTTGTACTTCACTGCCCTCATCACAAAAAGCTTTTTCATTATATCCAGTCTCCCCTCTTCTAATTTGAAACCACTTTCCATCATCCTATCATAACCTGCCAAAGAAAGAGTCCTCTTCTCCCTTATACCCCCCCCCCCTTAGATGCTGAAAGTCCAGCTTTACTGGCTAAACAGGCAGGGTTTTGCAATACTTTATGGTCTTTTGGGTCCAAATTATGAGCTTTAGGGAGTTGGCACTGTTGTAAATGATCCCATGTGTATTTTGTACAAATAATGATTGTTTAATTGGAGGCACATCATAGAATTGTAAGATGGGTTGGAAGAGAACTCATAGATCATTTAGTTTTCCAATATAATACTTTTAATATAGAAAATATTGTAAATACATTAATTACAGTTCATTAAAAAAAGTTCTAAATCTTCACACAACAGCCAGACATGGATAGATTAAAATCCATTTCTGCCTAAAATGAGGGAACAGTTATCTAAAGTGGAAAAAGCCATGTTTTTCCACAACTACCTCAGACCTCAAACTGAAGATGTCAATTTCATTATATCTACGTTTTACAGGGCACATGGTAACTGGCAGTGTCTAAGCATACCTAGCCTAAAAGAAGACTTTATTTTATATGCATTTCATGCCCTCTGAGGATCAGGTTTATGTGATAGTCCCAGTATGTGCTGGTCAGAACCAAACCCAGTTAAAAGCGTGCACAGTGCTGGCAGAGGCCCCAGCTTTTGGTAGTTTGGCAGCCTTGGGGCACAGTGGCTAAAGAAGAGCACATGGCTGCCAGCTGCCTTCTTTTGAAGGACGGCATAATCTATTTGGAAAACCAAAGGACTGCTTTGATTTTGATCCTGATCCCAACACAAATCCAGTTCAAACTGGAACCTCCATAAAGTCTTGAGCACTTTGCAACTGGGGCCATTTTTTTCCACCCCTCTCCTCTGTCACTCTTTTTTTTTTTGTTATTATTTTTTTATTCCTTGAAAAACACTTCTGTGTGCTTCAACCTAGAAAATATTGACGCCAACCACACAAATGATAACAGTGCCAATGGTAACAATAGCATCAGTGCCAGCACCCACGCAGCATTATTAACATCAGTGCCAACAGCAGCATGCAGATCTGTGCCAGCAGGCCAAGACTGTCAACACTGTTGATGCCAACAGACCAGAACGAATGAAGAACCCCTCAGTAACAAACCAGTGTGCAAAGCCTCACTGCTGCAATGTGGTCCCACAATAACAAACCCCTGTGCCCAGCCTGGTGCTCATTAGCAACTTTACAATAACAGGTCCTGGTGTAGGAGTGATTAAATGAAAACACCGAGGTGTGTATATCCTGGAAGGGAGAAATATTTAGATGTTGCTGGAGCTGAAGGGTGAAAAGAAATAATGATTAAAGGTTTTGTTGACTGCTTTTCCAGATTTCTCTGTCCAAGTGCAGTGGTGGCAGCTGGCGTGGGCTGAGCTCTGGGAGGTTGAGTCCTGCGTGCTTTGCTTCTGAGCACAGCTCCTATCTGTTCAGCAGAGCAATCAGGTAACGGGTAACCAGAGGATTAATGAAAGGATCTGATCCGTACGGATCTTTCCGGAATCGATGTCTTTCCACTTTGTAATTGTATTATTTCAAGGTTCCTTCAGGCCTTAGGGCTGTAAACTCTTCTCCAGAGGGCTGGCAGGATTTTTCTGGGTCCAGAGCTTGCAGTGCACATACAAAGCAGGAATCTGGTGCTGAAAGAGGGTTGGCAGAGATCTGGAGGTGTATCCTAGTTTACAGAATTTGCACCCCATGCTTTTCTCTGACCTTTTCAGGTCTGTGTTTGAGAAAAGCAGTGCAGAGGCAGCTGAGGAGCTGGGATGTGTCCAGCAGTTGTCACAGTTGCTCCATCCATACCTCAATGCAAGCAGTGATTCTGCTTTGTTTCCTTCCTGACAGCAGCTTGATGTCATCACCAAAGAGTTCCTCGCTGTTTGAAAACCAAAGTTTCCCTTTCAAAGCAGCTGTCAGTAAGCTGTTCTGTTTCACAGGGAACAGGAAAAGTGGAGAATCAGAGGACAAACCAGGCGCCCCTCAGCATTCCGTGAGCCCTCCTGCAGGAGCTTCAGACCCTGGGGTTAATGGGAGGTTTCAAAGCCTGGATGAAAAAAAAAGAATTAAATGAATAGCTGTGTCCTATTCAACAAACTGCATCCTGAGAGAACTGCTGTTCGTGTTGGAACGCAGGTTACCTTTGGTGGAGGCGGGGGTTTGCCTTTGGGAACAGGGAGACAAGCAGGTTTTTTCTCTGGTGCCTGTAACAGAAATGTAGTGTCAGTGTCATTGTGCTTCCCTGCCTGAGCAGCTGCCTGTGCAGTTATCTCATATATTTACTAAAGCGTTCTGCTAGTGGAAGAGCTAGGGGCGAGTCAGGTTAATCTGTCCACACACAATAATAAATACACAAGGGATACAGATATCCTGTTTCAGAAGAGCTCTGAGCTATTCTGAATGTGTAAATTCATCTGTATCGAGTGCCTGTGCTCAGACTGCTGGAGGGGCTGAACCTGTCATGTGCTCAAGGTGCACGTTGAGGAATCTGTCTCTAAAGACAGGGAGATAGAAAGGAGATATAAAGGCTCTGATAATCAAGCAGACGCTTTTCTTTCTCCAGTCCTCACCCATCATTTTTCATGCAGGCAAATAGGTTGCTAAATATGGAGATGGTTTCTACACCCTACATGAGGGGTGGGTGGGAGGCTTAAATGTTTTAGGGGGGGGGTATTTTATTGAATGAGGATTTTTTGGGATTATAAATGACAAATAAGTTGTTCTGATATCCAAATATTTGTGAAGAACTCAAAATACGTATGTGCACATTGATGAAGACCCTCTCACAGGTGCCACCCTTGGTGCCTACCAGGTCTGTATGAATGCTGTGAACATCTGTGTTGGCATCCCTGGCACAAGTTAAGAATGTCACGTACCATTTAGGGTTACCTGGAGGGGGAAAACTCCTACCCTACCACTCCTCTCCTCCACTCCTACCCTAAAGAAGTTTGATTGCTTTGATGGGTGGGTGGTTGGACTAGTTGATCTTGGTGGTCTTTTCCAATCTTAACAATTCTGTGAAGATCTGTGATTTCTTTAACCACAGTCAAAAACTGAAAATAGTATTTGGCATCTGCTGTTTGTCTGCAGCTTAGATGAAAGATGTGGAAAATTGCAAGGTTATACTTACAAACATGTCTTGTGTGTGAGAAAAGGCTGGTTTGGTGCAAGGGACAGGAGGTGGGGGACCTTTTGGCCTTGTGATAGGCTGTAAAAGAGAGTAGAATACAGATTTACCCTATATATTCATATTTTGTATTTGTACATTCAATGAGAATGGGTGAGCTTGTGTTTTTATATATGGAGTTCATCAGTAGAAGTGAATGGACGCATTCATTTCAGAGTTAGATCAGGGATGCTTTACTCTGCTTGGACGTGGTAAAGATGGGTTCAGGTTGGACGTGGTGTTCTTAGAGATCTTTTCCAACCTTTCTGATTCTCTGTGATGCCACACGTGCTGTGTTCCCCAAACCCAATGTGAGAAGATAAGAATATCTCCAGAATCACTTACGCTCCGAAGCTGTGGTTTGTTCTCCTGTAGTGGAGGTACAGGAAGGAGAAGCTTCTTGTCATTAATCTGTAACAGGGAACAGTGAAGTCTAATGGAGAACTCATCTTGTGCACCGTGTTTGCAGCCTTTACTGCAGACAGATCAGTCAGGGCAGACTTAGTGCCACATGCTTCACTTGCTGCCTTCCCCATGCTGGGGCCTTGCAGCACACACTCCTCTTAGCACTACACGAGTGATCTGAAGCCCTCCTGCAGACGTAGCACAATTCAGCCCCTCATTCAATCTTGGGGAGGCTGTAGTGACCCAGCACTGCCCTGCTCTTACCTTCTGGGTGGGTACTGCCAGGCCAGGGTGCTCTCTTTGTCTTTGTTCTTGGTCCACAAAGACTTGATTGGTGGCTCCAGGTCCCCTTCTGGTATGGCTGCTATATGAATATGTATATAATATACATGTAAATACTATTCCAATTGAAGTTTAAAACATACATGCTGAAGTTGAACGCTTGCCTTAGTCCCATTATTCCAGTATAAAGGCCAGGGAAGTGGTGGAATCACCATCCCTGGAGGTGTTCAAGCAATGTGGCACTGAAGGACACAGTGAGCATTGGGTGGAGAGGTCTTTTCCCACCTGTATGACTTTATGAAAGCCATGTCTTTTCTTTCTTCCCACCCACCTCCCTTTTTTAATTACTGTAGAATTAATCTTGAGCACTACAGTTTTAAGACTCTCCTGGCTTCAGTAGAGCTCTCACACCAACTTCCTTGCTTCTCCAGAGTTTTCTTCACCTTCTCTGGAAGCCCCAGCTTAAATTGCTTGGGTTTAGTTATCCCTTTCTCAGTAGAGTAAATATTTTACCTCTTCTTGAATACTCGGAAGCGGAAGAGCAGTATTGCTGCAGTCACAATCACAGTGAGGACAACAAGCACACCAGCAATGATTGCAAAACCTGTCAGGAAGAAAGAACACAAGTTGCTATTTCTTAAAAGCAGTACACATAATGAGCAGATGCCCATTTTGAACATTGGCAGAGTACAAAACCCACAGTCACACATGGGTGCATGGAAGTCATAGCCCTAGGTGTGCAGTTTTGCAAGTTAGGGCTGTTTCACTGGAGCTAAAGGTCTCGTTTCAGTCAGTTGATGGCAGTGTTCTCCATGTGAGGCCATGCAGTACTTACTGGTGACTGCTGATGAGCTGTCGCAGTTCGGTGGTGCCCATCCTTTTTCACACTGGCATTGCATCTCATGGTCACAAACCTAGGGAAGCACAGAGGCAGGAACGGATTCAGGATGAATGAAAATAACGTAGAAACATTTCAGCAGCTGTGGAACAAGGTGCTGGAAACCCATCTCAGTTCACACAGCTACTGGCTGTAGCACTTTTGCACAGAATGAATGAAGGATTAGCTGTGATATTGCATTAGAGGCTGGGCTACACAAGGAATCTCCCCTGCCCATCTCCTGTGAGCTTAAAAATATGGATACCATAGCAAGTAAAATTTGGTCTCCTAAAACTTCAGCAAGTTCTGACTTGACAGCTTTTGCAAATTCTTGTCCTTATGACTTAAATGCAGTCAACAACAGTGTCTGTAGTTGGCATGCATTGTTTTTTCCTAAGTTAATAGCTGGTATCTTACAGCATGTCCAGGACACTTGGCAGAGCAGTCGCTTGATCTAAAGACATCTTCAGCATAGACACATTCTCCATTGCTGCATACCTGCAATGTGCAAAGGCCAATGTCACCAAAGAGACTTACAGCTTTCAGAACATGCAGAGCTTGCACAGTTGTTGCATAAAGTGATGAAGAGCGAAAGGGAGCATAGAAAAGTATACTAATCACTTAGACCTACATCAGGAGAAGTAGATGAGATGTGGATATAATTTTTAATTTGACCTTTGGGTATTTTATAGCAAGATATAATGACAGAGGTGTAGAGATATCACTGGTTGCCAATCATTTGCAATTCTGCATTCTTTTTTTCCCCTGAAAACCTCTTTAGGGTAGAAATATTGCAAAGAATTCAGACATAATACCCAGCGATGCCTAACACATTCATTATAGAAATTATTGAAAATAATTTGTACAATCTTTTAACTTTCTAGTACAGAGGTAATATTTCTTCTGCCACATGTTTTTTGTCAGTGAAAAAAAAAAAAAGAGTGAAATGGCAATGAAATGCAAGGAACTCAGAAGCACAGGAGCTCCTGGTTGCTTTGCTCCTAGTTTCTGCTAGGCATAGGGCAGAAAGTACAGCAAATCAGATCAGTGGAAGTTCAATGTCCACTTCTATCTTCCCTGTCTAAAGTCCTTCTTGTTTGGCTAATGATGTAACCAAGACTGAAAGAGGGAAGAAATAGGGAGAGAAGTTTTTTTTTTCCTCCTCTACTAACCATGCCATCCCCACACTTGGTTCCATTGAGGATCATCCCTAAATCTGTATCTCCATTCCTAGGAAAGCTTGCTTTGCAGGACTCAAAGGTCACCAGGCTGCCATAGGTGGGCATCTCCTGCCCCCCAGAGCAGTACAGCTTCCCACACATGATATCTCTGGAAGGAGAACAAGGGTCATTAAAACAATGCACAGCAAAGGTATCCAGGCTGCTCTGTTCTCCAGCCTGGATTTCAGTGGCTGTATATGAACTCCATAGAAATAACTACAGGTATGTTTTCCTTTGTGGTGCTTTTAGATCAGCTTCTGAGTGGCAAGTTCTTAGCTCATGTGAGTTCATTAGAAAACCCATAATAATTTGCAGAAATTAGCTGAGCTGTCCTCAGTTTTGGAGGTTCCTCAGAAGTTCAGCTTCCCTGCTCAAAACCCTTTCCTTGCCCTTAGCTGCATATACATGCAAGCAGTCTTACACACATACACAAGCAGACTGATCTTGAGACAGTTTGCATCACTGCTTTCCCTGGACAGGAGTACTCTGGAAATCAGTTTTCTTGGAAATGCATTTACTTCAGTATTCCCACTGAATAAGGAAAAAAAGGACTTGCAGACTTGTGTGCCACCTGCAATAGCTGCACTCTTTTTCCATCTCTGAATTTGAATGGAAGTGGTCTCTCTTCCCAAGTTCTGGCAAATTCTTTAACAGTACTTACTTCTTTTTGCACGGCACGTGACTGCCTCGTTCTTTTCTGCAGTATCCATAATACACCCCCTTCTCATTCATGCGGTAACAGGATGCTGCCCCCTCAGTAGCCTCTGTTAAAGAGGAAAACAAGAAATGCAGTGACACAAAGAGCTTAGGAGAGAAGTTAGGATTAGTTTAGGTTAATACGTTAGTCTGTTATATCGCATCTCATTCATCTATTTGGGAAATGGGCTTTCTCAGTGAATTTATCCATGATCCTAAATGAATCCTTGGCACTTTGTGCATTAATCCTGCAGCATTAATGTGGACATTCAGCAGCACCTGGCCTGTGTGTTCTCTGTCCATCACAAACCTTGCTTAATAGAAGGCACACAGTCAGGTTGGGGAGGATGGTAAGCCTTCAGAACCACGCAGACATGCCAAATTTGGACAATAATTTGAAACACAGACACTTCCTCATTCTGTCATGCAAATATCAGCTCTGTTTCAAGGTTATTTTAAAAACATTGTGCGAAAGAGGAACCAGCCTACCACTTCATATTTCCCTAGAGGTCAAGTGCTAATAAACATTTACAGCAGAAATAGAAAATCAATAAACTACACTATGAATCAGGTTCTCTTGCCACGCTGTTCTGTATTTCTAAAATGCCTTTGGTGGTTTGCTAGCAGACAAAGCCTGCCTTGACTCTATTGACAACCTTACATTTTCAATGGCAGCTTGTACTTACGTGGTCCAAAAGCAGCTCTGCATTGGCTTTCTCGGGTGGGACAGATTCCCATGTAGCAGAAGCCTTCACCGTTGTTGCAAGGATGTCCATTCATACGGAATCGATCCGCTGGGCAATTCCCAGAATAACCAGTGCACATCTCAGGCAGGTCGCAGTCATCCTTGGCTTCCCGACACACAGCTCCTGCTCTTTTGTACTGGATTGGAGGAAAGCAATGCTTCACTTGACGTAACAATTACAGTGATATGCCAGTAATTACACGTACCAAGGACTGATTTGGTTGTGAAATACATTACTGCTTTCACAAAAGCAGAAAACCTCAGCATACGTGATAGAAGCTGAGATGGGGTTTTACCTGGCAGTCCTCGCAGCAGTCGCCATGGGCACACATGGAACCAGCTGTCAACTTGCACGTCTCTGGGTCACAGCAGGCATTTGTGCACTCCTGGGACAGAACAGACTGTCAGGGCTCTGTACAGTGCTCCAAACTTCAGTTCCTCTGCACTGCATTCCCAGCAAACCGCTGCTTACTGGGAGAGGGAAGGGTATCTGGGATCTGGCTTTGCTTCTATGAAAACCATTGTCACTAGAACACAATGCACGTGAAGATCTCCAAATGTGGTCATCAAAGTGCTGACCAAAGCATATAGGGAACTGACTTATTTCCTCTCTTTCCTATCTGTGGTCCTTCCCTGTTCTTAGTTCCTCCAGTGATACAACACCATATGATGTGCCCTGCGCTTTGCAGGGATGTCCGGATTGCAGACCAGCAGTTCGATGACTGCAGTTTCTACAGAAGTATTTCAGCTAGATTTAAACAGGCTGCCTCAGAAAACAACCTGAAAACAACCAGTTCCCTCTTCCAAGTATTATTTTTTCCCCAGTTGGGCAGATACCTCTGAAGTACCGCAGTCACATTCTTCTCCTTTTTCCACAAAGCCATTGCCACATGATGAAGGTGCTATGATGGCGTTTATATCTGGGATGTTGGTCAGACATTTTGGCATGTCATTCAACATGTATTTCTCAAAATCTTGGAGGCTGCAGGAGCTGAATTTCTTAGGGATGACAGAACTGTTTTGAGAAAGTAGGAGGACTTGGGTTAGGGCTGTTGTAGACAAGGAGAAGCAACGGCCCCTGGATGAGTGCAAAGGAAAAGTTATCCCCAGATAACTAAAGATGATGCTTTCGAGGTTATCCACCTAGGAATAACATAGAAGAGCCTCAAATGGGAAGTGGGATGCTTACCACACTCTGGAATTTCTTCAGTTTACTTTTTTTTTTGGTATATTAAAATGGGGTAATCTTAGAGAACAAAAATACCAAAGAATCATTAAAGTTAGAAAGACCACTAAGGTCACCCAGTCCAACCATCTATGGACCTTTACTACTGTACCCACTAAATATAAACAATGACTATAACGATCTGTTTTGGAAACTGGCAGCTTATATAGAGGCCTTCATTCTCAGATCCTGTGTGTTTATGTGCTCACTCTCTTTCTCAGACTCTTACCTGACAGTATCTGTCATGACACAGACTCGAGAATGACACGTGCAGTCCTTGGTGTCGTGACTCATGCCAAGGTTGTGTCCCATCTCGTGTGCCATGGTAGCTCCAACTGCAATCTCATTTCTGCTATGATCCTGTGGAAATAAGGGCAACCTATTACTTCTGTGAGCATCGCAGAGCACGTAGGAACATCAAAGAAATCAAGTGGCTGAGAAGCAGAACATGATATATTGATGATATATGATGATATTCTCATCATACACAATCTGATAGTGTTGGTCAATCCATGCATGCATCTATTCCACAATTTCCCACTCAAAACAAGAACCTTTTTGGACACAAAATCACTTATTTTTCTCCTCTGACTCTGTAAGTGTCTGGTGGTCCATGTAAAGATGTCTGAGTTTGATGCTGACTATTAGGTAACACAAATACCACACTTCATGTGTGCTTTTGTTGCCTTTAAAATAAAGTCTGTGACTTCTACAGCCTAATGAAACAGTGATATGAACCAGATGAAGAACTGGAAATGTTATAAACCCAATAATTTTCATTAATAGAATCATTAATTATTAAGGTTGGAAACAACCACTAAGACCAACAAGTCCAACCATAAACTTATCCTCTCCTTACCCAAAGAACCATTAAGGTTGGAAAAGACCACTAATCTTCTCAACCCAAATGTTCTCTGCTGGTTGTGTGAGAATCAGAAAAGCTTTTAAAAATGAGATAAACAAGAATAAGTCAGACCTGGATAATACCTGCAGAATATACATCACTGCAAATGGATTTTATAAAAGCTAATCCAATCGTTGTCCCCTCTAAGTCATGGCCTCTGTAAGAAAGACAGACAGCACAAAACACAGTGATATTACCACGAAGCAGACCTGAAGTCAGCATTTGCTTTAGTAACCAAGCAGAATCTCAAAGTACATATTTGCTTCCAGCTCTGCTTTTCATCCTTGATTTAATACAGTGTTCGAAGATATTCTTAAATGTATATTCTATATTCTATTCTATATATTCTATATTATATTCTTAAAGTGCAAATCAGAAAACAACTAAATACACTTCATTTTATTTTTTGTAATCTGAATTACGTTGCCATTCATGAGACCTGAGCACCTGGTTCAGTGCAGATCGCTTGATGAAATGCTTGGGTGAGTGAAAACCAACGAATGTGAGCCAGAATAGCAAAGTAAATGCTGGTTGGGTTGGATGATCTGCCTTTAAGCTTCATGCCTTGGCTCTTTGTGTTGTTAGACTACACTGCAGTCTTTTGGACACTCAATTGCTTCGTGACCAGAGCAGGAAAAGCAGCAATACATACGTAATTAGCTGAGCATTGTCGTTTCTTTTCCTCTTTAATAAATCTGAGTTCCTCCACTTTGAGAAGCTGTCCAGAGTCGATCCTGCAATAGGACTCAGGGAGCATTTATCATTGTCTGTCCAGATTTCTAGGCCAATTAGGGCCACGTAAATATTGATGGCCTTATAAACCTGCAGCAGAGGAACAGTTTTGCTGTAAAACAAAGTACTTCACAAAAGACTTCCTCAATAGACGTTTATCTGCATAATAGGTTTCCCTTTGTTGGTTCAATATGGACCATTCCAAACTTGATTTAAGAAGTTGCAACAAAACAAAAGACAAAACTTGAAGTCTTATTTCCCCCCACCCAGAAAAATGGCTTTAAAGTACTTGGAAAATCCAAATTTTGGAGGAAGTTTAAGTTGTGGGAGAATGAAGAATCCGTTCGTTCTTTTTGAAGGATTTCAATCCCTGACTTTAAGAGATGATAAGAAAATAAGATGCAAGTCTTCCTTTAATACTAATTTAACTTACATTTCCTGCCTGAAGGCAAACAGCAGAATGATATGGGCAGATCTGCTTGAAAGTGACAGTACAGTTCTCATACTTTTCTACACGTTATAGTAAAAATATATAAAGTTCATAAAAGAAAAGTATAAATCACATCTACTTAAATTTTTCTCTGCTGTATTTACTCTTACCGTGTTGATGAAATTGACTATTCCAAATATCCTTTGTCTCACAGTATTAACATCTTTGTTGTACTTCTTATACTGAAAAATCAAATACGTGGTGTCAGGAATGAGAGGAAGAAAAAAAGTGGTTTGTCAAAAAAGAAATATCCCACAGAAGATGGCACTGTAAATCTCCTCAGTCTCATGAGGAGAAATTAGTTCAATACCCACCATAATATTGTCTGCAACTACATAAACTTCCAGATATTTCTTTGCCTTCAGGTACGCCTTCATCTAGAGAGAAGATAAATTTTGGTGACTTTTAAGGCTTGTTTCGGGCTTGTTCTTAGCAATTTCCCACCAGTGTACTCGTTACTGGGGTCTTTCTCTCGATAAGCAATTTGGAGTGGAACTGTCTATTTTAAAATGATCAAAGATAGGCCAGATATTCAGCATTTAGATAATTAAAAATGCACATTGGCACATGAAGGAGGGCTTAACTCAGATGGCAGCTCCAAAGGCTCAGATCTGAGATCTTGCACTGGTGGTTTAAGGTTTGGTTACACTCCACTGCTTGCAATTGCTTTTCTCCCAGAGGTGCCAGCAGACAGCGGGACTTTGGCCACTCACCCACTTCTGCTGCAGCCTCAGCTTCTTTTCTGTTCTGTACTTACTTCTGGGCTATTGCTGGATTTGAAGATGTTATTGATGGGGTCGCTTGCATTCACTTCCCAGCTGCTATTGACTACTCCACAGGTTTTGTTGGACTTGTCTTCCACAAACTCGTAGACTGCATGCTTGTCTCTGTCCGACATTCCCAAGGGTTCAATCAGGTACTTCTGCCCACGGGTCTCAAAATACCCACTGTGAACATTTTCTTTAGGTTAGACTTTTGAATCCATGGGACTGAGACAGCAATATTGTCTTTAAGAAGGCATGTAGAGACTATTGCACACCCCGATGCAATCATATCATTATTACAGTTGGAAAAGACCTCTGAGATCATCAACCATCAACCCATCACCACCTTGCCCACAGTGGAGCATGGTTTGGCAGCATGCAGGTAGGAAATCAAAGCTGCTGGGTTGGGGATGGTCTTTAAGGTCCCTTCCAACCCAAGCCATTCTGTGACTCCATTCTGTGAATGGGAAACTCAGCAGCTGAGGTCTGTTGAGCAGGTGGCCATTAATCAGAAGGAAACTGGATTAAGAATGAATTAGTTTTACATTTGGGGGGGTTTATGCTTGTAAAGTGAAAGCCAGCTTCAGTGGTGAGTTCAAAGATAAGCTTTCATCTTTAATTCAAGTCTGTTCCCTCATAGGCATACAAGAATAAGAGATAGCATCTGTTTATTTACAACCAGATTCTATTTGAATTGGAAAACTTATCGTTGTGCATATTCTGATATCTGTACCTTTTGCAAACTGAACCTCCACATTACCTTAAACCTTTACATGTACTGATGCTTGCTGTTGAGTCAGCCTCATCCTGAATGTAACCTTCATAGTAACAGTGATCCTGTTTAGAAACAGAAAAACGTATTTTTAAATCGATTTCAAGAGACAAAGTGCACCAGTTTGAATGCTGCAATTCACCGTGCTATCTGAGGAGGTCTCCTATTAGGGGAGACTTAAAATGAAAAAAGCTGGTGACCATTTCTGTGTTTGCTACAGTTCCATTATCGTTACCCTTCAATACACAGCGACCCAAGTGTTGGTGAATCCAGTCATGGTGGGTTCTGGTTCATACAGAGCATTACATGAAAGTAATATTTGCTGCTCAAAACGAAGCATAAACTGATGTACTCCGATAAATTAGGTCCATACATAACTACTTTTGTAGCCAAAAATCAAAGAAACACTGCTTAATATTAACCCAACCATTAAATGCTTTAAATTCAATGAGGTTAAAATACATGTATGTTGTTAATACACATAATTAACAAGAAACAGTTCGTGACTTAACTGACTTAGAGATCTGAGATCTGTGTTCAAGGAGACTTCAGAGTCACAAAGGCATTGTGGAACACTTCACCCTTAGCATTTTTATCAAAACAGTTCTTATAGAATCATTAAGGTTGGAAAAGACCACTAAGATCATCTGGTGCAGTCATTAACCCTTACAATGTGCTACCCAAACCTTTGACTGCTCTGCTTTCTCTTTTTACATGGATATTTGGTTTCACTTTCCCATTTAATTCTTTTCCTTCCATCACAACACAAAAAGTAACCACTGACAAAATAAAAATTACTGTAGATTGGAGGCAGGATGCTTTCCATTCATCAGGATAGCAAAGAAACAATATAGGGCAGCAGGCTGCACAGGTAGGTTTGTTTGAGACGATCTGTAACCAGGTATAGGTGCTAATTGCTTTCCATAGGGTCCACTGAGGGAGAAAAACTAGTTGGAGCAATCAGAAATTGTCCCTTTTTCTGCAGTAAAGGAACACAGAGTTCTCCATGCATGGTTATTGCAGCTCCCTTTGCTGCTAATCACCCCATGAAAAATTAATATTAGGCTTTGCATTCTAAATTGCATGCATTAAAACAGGGAGTGCGACACTGGAAAAGCTTCAGCTGAGGGCTTTGTTGAAGATAAAACCGGAGGGCAGACAGTTAATTAAAAAATAATAATTAAAATGTAACAGCCATTTCCTTTGAGTCTGAATAAGTGATTGGTCATGGCTCAGAGAAACCACCTGGAGTAACCTGCAGTGCATTTGCTGTGAGTGTGGGCGATGAGGTGAGGCAGAGGAAATCTGTGCTTATCTGAATCCGTGATCTCACTGAGATTAGATGTAACAGCGAGGCACTGAGCTGCACAGAATGAGCAAAGTTAGGGGGTTGGTTGTCCTGACAAAGAGAGAAACTCAGCTCAGGTGTGCGTTCATCAGCTGAGAGGTGAGAAGTGCCAAGGGCTGATTTGTGTTATTAGTCCGTGCACCTATGGAACCTCATACAGAACTCAGTACAGGGGAAATAAACCTTTCTATTGATTTGTTACCTTGATCTGGGGACTCGTGGTTATCTGCTGACCGTCATCTGAATAAACTGTTTCAGTGTAGTCCCCTGCTAACAGATGCCTGTAAAGATTTAAGAACAGTTATTATTCAAATAATTGCAGTCATCTAGAAATGAGACGATTGTGTAACAAGTGAAGCATTTAAGGAATTCAGATGATTACTCAGGTTATGATTAGTATCAAAAGACAAAGGCAGAAAAGCACCTGGGTGGGGAATTCTGCCTGTGTGTAATTCTCACTCAAAAGGACTTTTCTAAAATAAGAAATCAATTTATGTCTACTTATTTCATTAGTAATCTCCTGGTAGATCTGAAAGTAAATATATGATGATATACGTGGCAATGATTCTGTTTTGCCCTCCCATTTTTGTAGATGTTTCAACCACTCCGCAGTGCTACAGTTGTGCTCTTCCCAGCTTACCCCCCCAGATGTAATGGTGGAGATATGGTCAGTGGGAAAGCTGCCTCGTCTGCTCCTACATGCACATAGCTGTGTGCACACAGACACATTATAGTACGTACTTATCATGAGCTGATTATAGCACCACTGAATTTACATAGCCATTAGAAAAGTGCCTATTTCAGCAGGCTCGTTTGATACCACGTTAGATGTTATGGTGCAGCCAGCAAGCAGAAAATTATAGCTGGTTTTGTGCATTTCACTACTCAAAGTTCAGCAGAAGCAGTGCTGTGGTAGCAGGTATTGGAAGTCTTGTCTGAGGACTGTTGCATTCTCTATTCCCCCCCCCCCCTTTTGGAAGAGCCTATAGAGCTGACATAGCTCCATTTCCATGGATTTTCCTAGGTTTTCTCTACCAAAACAGAACAAATAAGTATAACCCTTAGAGAAGAAAACATCTGAAACATAATGAAGGCATTACTCATTCTGTCAATTTAGCCATCTTGGGAAAAACAGGACAACAGTCATAGAATCATAGAGTCATGGAATTATTAAGGTTGGAAAACCCCACTAAGATCAACAAGACCAACCCCAACCAACCCCCATCACGCCCATAGAATCATGGAAGCATTAAGGTTGGAGAAAGCCTCTTAGATCAGCACATCCAACCAGCCTACTAAACCATGTCACAATCAGCAGTACAGGCAAGTCATTCTATCTATTCTAGGCAACAGGAGGTCTGTTTGCTCCATAAACTCTTCAATCTCCTGCAAAGGGTCACTTCACCTGCATGGAGCATTCATAGCATATATAGTTATTTCATGCTCCCAAAACAGTGGCACGATGCTTTAGAGAGCCACATACAGCGAGGAATAACGTTTAAGGAAAAGGTTGTACTGAACATACTTATTTTTTTGTAGGTGCAATATGACTTCCTCTCCATTGGCTTTGATTCCATACTCTAGTGTATCGTCGTATTTCGTCTGTAAACAGATTTAAGTGTTAGAATATGGACTTTTATAACTTCTGGCCTCACCGTGAGTTAGATTGCTGTTGAGTTGCCAGCTGCATTTCTTTTCCTACACCGTCCACCAAAAATAAGCACTCTGGCAGTTACAGAATAACCAGAAGATTGTTTTCTTTCATATTTTTTGGTCAGAGGATTAAATCTAACTTTCCCCATTTCCCAGTAAATAAAAAGCAAAAGTTCTCTATTTTAATACCTCTCCTTTGCTTCTTTCGACATCTCTTTTATGTACTGTGTGCAGTTTCCGAGGATAGACTACTTCATATTTCTCAACTCCAGGTAATTTCTTGCTTGTATTTCCTAGGGAGAAACAGATGTATATTTATGAAATCACAGTATTAACTTAATTAAACACCATATTTCACATCTGCCAAGACTATTCTTTTGGGCTCTACAGCCACTCAATTCTGATCTGTTCTCTGTTATGGCATGTGCTCATCTGCTTTTAAGCAGCCCCCCACAATGTGACGTAATGTTTATCACAGTCTGGGTTTTAGCTGAGTTGCCATCCTTGGGAATATTACAGAATGGAATCCCTGAGGTTGGAAAAGACCGTAAGATCTCCAAGTCCAACCCCACCATGCCCACCAGCTAAGTCCCTCAGTGCCACATCTCTGCAGTTCTTGATCACCTCCAGGGATGGTGACTCCACCACATCCCTGGGCAACCCTTAAATGAGGTTTTGGAAGAGGTGGATCCTGGCTCCAGCCCTTCCAGTCACTCAGGTGCATTGCATTGCTCCCCTGGGTTGGCCCTGCCTTCCCACCAGGTGCTCAAGCACTGCTTCAGGCTGTGAATTACCATTTCCACTACACTGGCCTACAAGTTAAGACTGCTTCTATATAATCAAATAAACTCACACAGTCCCCCACAGGTCTGGAGGAAGCCTAGATTTCTCCTTTAGAAAGCTTTCAAGCTAATCTTCTCACTTAAACGCTTCCCTGCAGTACTTCAATAGACACAGTGCTGATGAACACTGTTTCATTCTGCTGTGTGCTTCAAGGCATGAGTGAGTAAGGACAAAAAGTTAATTAGCAACACGATTTGCAGGGATGGTCAGCACACACTGCATCATTTGAAGTTAATGATAGCAGCTGGCATGCAGCACGTGGGGAAAACAGGGCTCTACAAGGGATGTGTTGCTTTCCAACAAGGCAACAGGAGGTCTGCTTGCTCCATAAACTCTTTAATCTCCTACAAAGGGTCACTTCACCTGAAAGGAGCATTCTTGAAGGCTCAAGCACAAGAGTTTGCATTTAAAAACAATGTTAATAAAGAGAGAGTGAAACTTCTGTTTTAATTATCTGCCCGAAGGCCAAAGTTTTACAACAGTCGGGCATCCAGTTACTGTGATTTTCTTTAATCTTTAATCTCTGCAACAACACAGTACGTCCCCATGCAGATTGTCCCAGTAAAACAGATAGATTAATTCAACTTAACTCATTTATTTGATTCAGCCCTTTCAAAAAGTAATTGCAGAATAAACCTGGCTGTATCTGAACAAGACTGTGTGCTGTAGAGGATGCTGTGGTATAAAGGTAATAAACTCATGAGCTTGCAGTATGCTTTTATTCACTGATCAAAGTAGTATTGTATGCCTCTCAGAACTGAGTGCTGTGCTCCACTGCCCAGTCTCTGAAGGAGGCTCTTTACAGGACTGCCTGTAGCCCAGGCAGCTCAAGCCCTGGCTGGATTTGAGTTAAGTCCCAGAACTAAACTTCTCTTTCCCTTGCAGAGGGATGCAAGAAGCGTTTCAAAGCTAACAAGTCAGCTTTGTTCTGGAACAAATAGTTTCTTAGAGGCATTATTTTAATCAGCTGGCTATATTGTCTTTGTCTGGTTTCATCCATTGTCCTAAGTCAGTAAGCCTAAGCCTTAAGAAAGAAGGAAATTCCTCGGGCTTTCTGTAATAGCTAGAAAAATTGCTAATAAAGAACAAGTAATTAAGTAATTTTCCAGGAGCATAACCCAGGACGACGAGTCATTAGTGAGGATTTCGTTGGTAATGAAGATTTACTTTCGTTGAGGAACAAACTATTCACACCTAAAGCCTTCATACTGCACTTGTCGTCAGATGCCCTGTGCAACCAGTGCAATCAGAAGGCCACTTGTCAGAGAACAAATTGCATGTCTGATTGTGTGTATGAAACCTGTGCATGCCTGTGTGTGCCAAGCTCTGAAGGGATCTGTTCCCTGTTGACATGAATTGAATGAAACAATGCATGGGGGAAAGAAATGTGCAGTATGTTGAGGTTAAGCCGTAGGAACTTCTCAACTCATAGCCTGCAGTAAGGCACAGATAGTAAAGGTGGTGACTATTTTAGTGCAGGTAGTGCATAGATGCATTGTATGTAGAATTAACTGAATTCAAATACAGGTCTTTTCTTCTGTGGCCAAAATGGTGTCACGTGCTTTGTCCCAGTTGGATCAGTTCTCTGATCACCTGCAGACGAAATGCTTTCTTAACTGGCTCACAAGACTGACCTGTTTGTGGTCTCTAGCCTATCTATGGCGAGGTTTCACACAAGTTGATATTTCCCTAACCAGATAATGTCTTTGAATGGAAAGAGAAAAGGAAACAAACTCCTGACTCCAGTAATACCATTTTCTTCAGTGGCTTCAATTCAGTGGTCTTTTTTATTATCCACAAGCTAATAATTAAAAATTTATGAAAGCTATGCAAAGTTATCTAAGATTATCCTTAGTAACCATTGAGAAAGGATAAAAAAGGGAAGGGAAGGGAAGGGAAGGGAAGGGAAGGGAAGGGAAGGGAAGGGAAGGGAAGGGAAGGGAAGGGAAGGGAAGGGAAGGGAAGGGAAGGGGAAAAAAACATACCTTGTTGGAGAAAACATAGCAAAACAACAAAAATGAGAATGACATTATTCATCTCAGTTGCAGCTGTCTAGCAGTGGATTCCTTGCTCTAGGAAAGCTGAGTTCCCGTCTGTGTGCTTTGAGCAGTTCCGTCTTGTGCAGTGAGTGAGAGAGAGTGAGTTGTGCTGCTTATTCTTGTTCCTATATGAGGAAGTGTTTACTAAAGGTGTTGCACAATTTTCAAGTCACAGAGAGTTACAGCAAGCGGAAGTTCCTGCTGCACAGTTAATATCACACGAGTTGTGATGGATTACTTCTAATTTATTAGTTCCCTGAAACTGCTCATCCAAATGGAAGATGAGAGACTGGAGTTGTGCTGATGTTGTCTTTTTATAGTCTGTGAAAAGGTGAAAAGCTAAAACAGGAGCAAGTGCTCACAATACAGGACATTGTGTGGCATGCTACCTTGTGATTATTGTTTTTTCAGCTCAGGGACAGAACCTGGCAAGCAGAGGGCACTGCTGGTGGCTGAAGGAATGGGACATTTGCAGGAGGTTGAGGATGAAGCAGGTGCTGAGGCTGCAGGTACAGATGTTTTGGTTTCTGCTGATTGCCTCTTAATCTGTGCAGAATGGGAGAGTTCAGAGCACCAGTACAGGCAATTCTGTGACTGTGAATCATATCTGTGTTATAAACATTAAATGTGCCCTATTCTGCTTCTTCTGTTTGTATTAGTAATGTTTGCTTTGGGGCTCATGTGACAGGCATCTGACTAAAGGGGCTGCAGTCGAGTGAGAAATCAAGGTGGTTTCTGTCAAATCCTGTTCTAAATGTCTGTGCTAGAAACTCATCACACAGGTTGAATAATAGAGAGAATTTCTGCTCTGAAAGAGTGGTTGGGCATTGGCCCAGGCTGCCCAGAGAGGTGGTGGAGTCACTGCCCCTGGAGGTGCTCCATAACCATGGAGATGTGGCACTGAGGGACGTGGGCATGGTGGGATGAGTTGAGGTTGGACTTGGTGATCTTGGAGGTCTTTTCCAACTTTTATGATTCTAACGTTCTGTAATTTAACACTGAATTTTGAATCTGTAAATATGTACTTCCTCCTTAGAATAACAACACCTGCTAAGTCTCAAGGTGTTCTGGGACAGTTTGAGAGCTGCCAACAAATAGCCTCTGAGCTTACTGTAGGATAGAATCTTACCAATTAAGAACAATTTATGTCCAATACTGATTGAAATAAATGTGTAGATCTGGCTATTTAAGAGTAAAACTTGATTCTAAGACAAGAGCCTGGTTATTTGCTTCTCTTTATTTTGTTTAGCCCTTACAGTGAGGCAAAGTGATTGCATAATGGATGTTAATTGCTGCTGAATAGGAGCAGGAGAAGAGTTTGTTGGCAGAAAGATGGGCTGAGAGAGGAAAAGGACATCTGTTTGCTAGAGCCCTGCTAACAAGACTCAATCCTGTGCTGTAGGAAATGGGAGTTCTGGTGAGCTGTAGCAACACTGTCATAATTCAGGTCAATATTCACCCTTTTTCTCCCTTTTCTAGACTGTCCTATCTCCGTGGCTGCCTCCTGATACTCCTGGAACAGGAGTGACTTGGTGGCAGTGTTGGTGGCAGTGTCTTTAGGGTTCTGTAGCTTGGAGGCACAGTGAGCTTACTTTGCTTGAAGGAAAGCCACATTCCATGCCAAAGCATGTCATCAACCCAAGTTATGAAAGTGTGCTTCAGGCAAGGAATTCACGTCCAATTGTTTGGCCATACCCTCAACAAGGTGCATGTCGGTTGCAGTAAGCATCACAGAGGGTCTGGGTAATTTAATTGGTAATTCTTACTTAAATGCTGTCTGCTTGATTAAAGGGAGCAAGTAGAAAAGGGTCGTGCGAATCCCTCCCACGTGAGATTAAAATGAGTATTAAAAGTAAAACGATGGTCGTGTTGGGGCAGTAGGCTGAGCTCTGCTGCTGCCTTGTCCTCAATCTGGGTCACTTTGAACTGGGTCTGCAAACATGTCAGTGTACCTTAGCGGAATTTTCGGGAGTCTATAAACAGTTTGGTGTCTGTTTCATCTGCACTTCAATAGATGCACGTTCAACCACAGCACTAAGGAACATCCATACAACCCCTGCAGCTGGAGATCAGCAGCTGAGAGATGTTTCTCTGTTCTTCCCCGTATCTCCATCTGCTCCATTCTGCTTTTGCCCCATCTAACCCCTCACTTCAACAAACAGCCCTGCTTCTGAGCACAGAGCAGCGTCCACATCCTGTTCCTACTGGGAGAGCTTTCAGGGGAGGAATGTGGTATTTCACACTCAGCTGCCACAGGACCAACCATGGCCCTATTGCTTTAGCTAAACTCGTAACCTGCCTTCCGCCTTCCACCATTTTCTTCTCCCAGAGCTTCAACCCAATCCAGTTTACAGATTATTTTTCTCAGACATACAAACAGAACCATGTGGCTTTTGCATTCCAGCCCTGTGCTGCTGTTTGCTCCCTCTGTCTATTCGCAGTGGCATTCCAATCTCCCCACAGCCTCTCTGTGCCAGCCCAGGCTCTTCCCCTCCATCTCCAGAGCTGATCCAAAACCCATTCAAGTCAACAGAAGACCTTCTATTGCTTTCCAGGGCCTTTGGATCAGCTTTACAATTCCTCTTTAAAGCCTACTCTTTTCATAAAGCATTTTTTTGTGTCTGTTGTGTCACACATTCCCAAGGTGAATTATCCTCCTTTTCCTCAGCTTTTCACATTTTGTCCTTTCTTTCTGGGTTCTGTTGAAGGACATAATCAAATAGCTGCCTTAGGACATAATCAGATTAGGCTGCTAATCAGAGTAGCTGGAAAAATTTCCTCCCTTCCAACTGACATGCAGCACTTGGCTAAGGCTGAACTTTAACATAAAGTAAAATGCCTTCACTTAAATTGTAACTGAAACTAGCACAGCATCAGCTGAGTTATTTCTTAAGAAGCTCTAGTTGGGTCACCAACTTTCATCTGATGCATCACTGCAAATTTCTTACATCTCCGCCATCCTCTGTGCCTTGGAGAAGTTCATAGACATACATGGTATGCTCCAAGCATCAAGTTCCTTCCTTCCTTCCTTCCTTCCTTCCTTCCTTCCTTCCTTCCTTCCTTCCTTTTTTCTTTCTTTCTCTCTTTTCTCCTTTCCTTCTCCCTTTCCTCCCCTCCCCCCCCCTCTCTTTTTTTTTTTTCCCCCCCCCCCCCCCCCCCCCAAAATAAGCGATAAAAAACGTTACTTCATCTTCCTTCTTTATCTTTGTTTGTTAGCTGCGTTTTGCCTAATTCTTCTGCATCAGCATAATGTAATATGTAAAGCAGCAACGTAAAGCAGACAGTAGACAGCCAAGTCAAGGCACAGGAACTTCCAGTATATTTCTCAATGTCCAGTAACTGTTCATAATTTCACAGCATGATGTAAGGTGCTTTTCCTGAAGGTTAATACTTCTCAAAAAGTACACGTCCCCATTTCTGCTTGTGCCATGTTTTGTGCAGTTGTATGTATGTGTATGAGCTGCTTAATGCCCTCCATCTGCACTGCATGAGTGACAATGCAAATCATTGTGAATTAAGCACTGCGGTCTTCATTCCTTTTGTGCTTTTTTTTCCTATTGTTTATACTTGTAATATGTGAAGTCTGGCTCCATTTTTCCAGGGTTTTGGGGAATCTTGCATGCTACAGCACTGTTCTTGCAGGGATCCATATGGGGCTTTGCACAAGGGCAATGGGTGGCTCAATTCCTAGAACTGAATTCTAGAAAGAAGACCTCCCCCAAGGCTTTGGGTAGACTTATGAGGCTGCTTTAATCCTCTGAAAGGCCATGACTGAGTATCTGTGTGTAAAAATGACTGCTCACTTCGGACCTCCACCAGCCACATCTCCTTTCTGCTCATCCATCCTTTCGTCCTTTGGCCCGTGTTGCCCATGCCTTGCACCTGCCTGCCCTGCCACAATCAAGCCTTTCAGTTCACTGCTTTCAGTCCCGGGGAATTTGGAGAGAGTTGGCAAGACGCATGGCTTTATTCTGGCAAACAAATAAAGGGGAAGCAGAACTATTTTACCTGGATGACCTGTCACAGTGCCTCCAGTCTGATGGACTCCAGTTGCTTCCCACACACAGAGTACATAGTGAACATTTTATTGAGTCATCTCATCCCTCCACTTGAGGCAAAAACTTGAACAAAGAAGCATCTGTCCAACTTGAGCTACCTCTGTAGCAGGAGATTTTTCCTGGCATAGGGAAGCTGATGCAGTTACTGACAAAAAGCTCCCAGTGTGGACATGGCTGTCCACCAACCAAGCTGTGCTTTGGACCAGCAGAGCAAAGTTGCCTTCTGCTTGAGTGAAACAAGCTCAACGGGTGCAGGTATGACTGTGCCCACATCAGAATGCCATGTCTAGCAGGGCAGATTTTTCTATACCACATCTTTGTGTAGACAATGTGTTTCAAGTAGCGTAGGCTTTCATAGCAACTGCAGTTCATCTGTCTATAACCAAATCCTTCTTTACTCAGTCTGCTGCCTCAAAAAACGGTGTGTTTTGTTCATTTTTAATAGCTGCCTTTTGCCTTTTAAGGCCTGATCCTAACAAAGAACATCCTCCAAAGCACCTTTTGGGTTGCTCTGGCTTCTAACAAGCAGATTTTCCAAGACTGCTGGGAAAGGAGACTGATGACAAGGAGAGCTGTCACACGCAAGTTGCATATCGTCTTCTGATGACTTCCTCATGGAAGTACTTGTTGTAATGAATGCATCACAAAATGACATTTTGCCTTTTGTTTCCTGTGCTTACCGCTTCCCTGTTTTTGGCGTGAGTCTCAGCCCAAGAGAATGACAATGGTGGCATTGTGCTTCTCCCTCAGCTAACCCTGGAGCGTTGGGAAAGACTGTCTGCTTACACAACACCTCTGCCCCCTCTCCTCTCAACCACAGTCTTCTGTAATTGTCTATGGCCTTGTTAATCTATTTTTTTAGGCTGTGATGTAGCAACAGGCATTGGCTGTGAGTGACCCCAGATATTCTTTCACAATATCCTTGCAAGGTGAATATTTTCCCATCTTACAGGTGGGAAAACCTGAGCTGTACAAATTGGACTGTTTTGTGCAAGTGTCCATCCTGTTTGGTGGTAATCTTCAGGACCAGTTGTGCCCCTCTGGGATTGTATGAAACTGAGCTGCAGTGTCTCAGTGAACAGGGACACTGTTTACACTCCGGGTGAGGTATCTGTCAGCTGTACTTTTTGTACTGTTTTTATGTGAACGAATATGATGAAAGTAGCAAAGCAGAAAAACCCAGCAGATGAGTTGGAGCATCTGTTGATACTTTGGCTACAGGGGATTGCAATCATAGAAACATAAAATCATTAAAGTTGGAAAAGACTTGTACGATCCCCAAGCCTGACCTTAGCCCATCCCCACCATGCCCATAGAATCATGGAATCATTGTGGTTGGAAAAGAACTCCAAGATCACCAAACGGAACCCCAACCCATCCCGCCATGCCCGCTAACCATAACCCTCAGTGCCACATCTCCAGGGTTCCTGAACACTTCCAGAGACAGTGACTCCATCACCTCACTGGGCAGCCCATTCCTGTGCTTCCAGGAGGTCTTTTCCAGCCTTAAGGATTCTGTGATTCCATACACTTCAAGAAGAGAGGATGGTGCCAAAAGCCCTTTGCGATGTATGAGGATGCATCATCCTTCTAAGAAGGGAGAACCACATCTACCAATAGCAAGATGATAGAAAATATAAATGTCAGTTCAGCAGGTCCTTGTCCTGGTAGGCACGAAGCACACAGTGCCTGCCAGCTCAGCAGGTTTCATGAAGAGTCTGAGTGCACTCATTGTCTTTCATAAAATCTTGCTCCCTGGAGTCATGTGAATGGATCACAGTTTCATTTTTCACTCGTTATTATTTTCATTAAAAAGAAAGCAGTTTTCTGGGTCTCGGGGATCTGTAGAAATGTTTGAAAACATGAAGCTAGGCAACATAAAACTGAGAAAGCAAATAAAAAGAACTCCAAATGCCTTTTTTTTTTTTTTTTAATCCCTTGTTGGTGAGTTTTTTGGCTGTTTTTTAGGCCTGACCAATGGTTCTGGATGCTTGAAGCTGGCCATCTGGAGTCCTGATCTGAGCTCCGAGTTCTCTGCTTTTCCCAAAGATGTTGAGAGCCACAAAAAGACAAGAGATGAATTAAAGCATATATTTAATCATACTTTACAGATCAGATACTGCTTTAAACTGTTTGAGACTAAGGACTTATCTCTGGAAAGTCTGTAGTGGCATGAAGAACTGATTTCAGATCCCCTGAGGGTTGTGGAGACATCAGACTTAACTAGGGCTTAACTTAACTCCTAGCTCCAAACTGCAATTCAGTAATTGCTGCCTTCTTTTTAGGATCATTTTGCATGCACTGTGTTCCTCCTGCCATCCTCTGTATGCCCATGAGAGCACTAAGCACAGTGGGGAGAGAGCAAAGGCAAAGGCTGGTGTGGCTGTACAGCCCAGCCTGGTTGTTTGCTTACTTCACGTGCTATCGTCTTCCATCAGATAAGCCTGTGGCCTTGTGGTGGAACATTTCCAGGCACAAAGCAGCCAGAAAACGTGAGATCACAGGCTGGGAGACAAACAGCAGACCTCTCAGGTTCCTTCTGTCCCAGATACGTACCTACTCCATCAAGTCACCTGATGGGGAACTGGCTGTGATTCCTGTGCTGAGATTGCCTTCTGGTTTCCTCCTGCTCCAAGGTGTGCCTCTGACCTGAAGGCATGTTTTCATACCTTAGGGCACAACGGGGATGCAAGGGACGAACAGTCAAACCCCATAAGTGAGACTTCAGGTGAAGGACTACACTGACTAAATCCTATGTTCCCTCTCCACATCTTGGAACAGAAACAACAGGTCAACTCATCGACCTCACCTGTCCATGCTCACTGCATAAACATTTGCTATCTCTTCTTCTTTCTGAGCTGGAATGTGTCCAGTTTTTAATTGATGTCATCCTGCCAAAACTTATTTACCCCCTTTTCCTGCTTTCTGTTTGACTTTTGGCCTGTCTGAGTATTTTAATTGGAGATGAAGGAAAGACTGATTTAAAATTACATTTGTACAGGAGACGTTTTTAGCAGTCCTGTTTAAAAAGTACATTTGCTGAGTGCCAACCCAAACATACACAGGTACATTAAATTGAAAAGGTTCTTTCAAATTATTACCTGCGAAAGGTAATATTCTGAAAATTTAATCAGGTAAAATAAATTTCCAAATGCCTTTAATTGAAAGTCAGTGCACTTTCAGAATGCTATGCATTTATTAGCTGAGTGTTTTTTATCTGCTAATCCAGACTTTCCAGTTCTTGTTGCTGGTGTCATGCTCAGAAGAAATGAGAAGTCTTGATAAGAAAACTACCTTAGTAAAATACTTCATAAGGAACTCAGAAAGCAGCAACTTCAGCTGATACCCAGCTGAAGTGCACTTCAGCTTAGCACAGCTCAGCATCTCTGCATGAACTATTTCATGTTCAACATGGCAGTACTTCCAAAGTTAATGCCAGCAGGCAGTTGCTGAAGGATGGCTCTTGCTGTCATGGTCTTGCATTGTCACAGCTTTGGTTGGCATTTGGTAGCCTGCCGTTCTTCCTCACCTCTCAAGAATGATGAGTGCATTGTGCTGGAGAGCTCTGCCTCTTCCCCATGTTCAGTCTGCTGCCAGCACCCAAATGGAGCCATTCAGTGGCTTCGTAGCACCAACGATGGACATCCAGCACGTGTCTTCCACACACGGCCAAAGTTGGTCTTGCAGTCTTTGGGTGTAGGGCTCATGTGCTCATGAAGGAAGAAAGACCCTTAAATTCTGCTGAGTGTTTGGCCAAGTGGCCCCTCGGCCCTATTAATATTAGCATTTAGATTTTTGTGTGTGTATGAGTAGAAAAGGGAGAAGGATAACATGCAGACATATAGGGGAGATGATACAATCTCGAAGTAAATAACCCATGTAATCCCTGCTTTTGTGTGTGTGGCAGTTTCTCCAGTGGCGTGAGTTCAACATTTCCAAGTTTCTTTCTTAAAATAAGTTTGGTGGACACTTTGGAGCTCTGATCTGATGCCTAGGAAAATTAATGTGTGTTTCTTTTTGTTGTTGTTGTGTTTTTTTTTTCTCTCTTTGTTTTCAAACATAAGAATTTGGGAAGGGCACAGTAACTTCAAGCTTGTTAAAATACTAACCTGGAGCCAGATTCTGTTATTCTATTTTATTTTAAGTTTCATAAAACTTTGGGGAATTTAATTTTTTTTTAAATTGTTTTCTTCTCAGCATCCTGGCCTTGCTCATTTCTGTGCAAAAAGTGCCAGAATGCCCCAAGAAAAATTGATTTTGCAGTATTTCCAAGCTCACTATTGCCATAAAGTAGTAAAAATTGACGAGAAATACATGTTAAAAGATTTCTAGAATGAAATGATTGGGGATAGAATTGCCCAAGTATTCTCTAAAGTAAACATCCCAAGTTTTAAGGACTTTTGTCAGTTAAGAACAGAGTGAGAAGCTGAATAAATGATCTCTGTGTTTATTCACCATAAAGACGCTGCTTTACGAAAGATTCAGGATGAATCCAGTAGGGATGTGAATAAAAATGGGGAAACAGAATGAAATTACATTCTGTTGAACTGCAGTGTATTCTTACTCTCTTCTGTATAAACTTCTATGGGCTTATTTCATCATTACACCCTTCGATCTGTTTGGATTGACATCCAAAGAAGGGTCAGATGGAGGAGCTGGAGGGGATGAAACAAAGAGTGATGTGGTTTGGTGGACATGGTGGTGATGGGTTGATGGTTGGAGCTGATGATCTTAGAGGTCTTTTCCAGCTTTAATGAGTCTATAATTCTACAGAAATACCCTGGGATTTTTAGGTACCCAACCTTCCATCTCTCTTTGCAAAAGCCAAATACATAATTTCAAATACATCTCTTTAAGAGTCTATTTTTTTCCTAATTTTTGGAGATTTTTCTAATACTGCTAAAAGAAGGAGTTTGGCATGATAAACAGCTCCTGCAGCAGTGTCTGTCTGGTGCAAACCAGAATCTCAAAGGGCATTTCTGCTCAGAGGGAGCAGTTTTGAATTGAACTGGGATCTGGCCTTTGTCTGCCATTGCTCTTTGACCATGCAGGACAATGTATTGGCAAAAAACCAAAGAGCCTAGGGCTAGTCAGCCTACTTCTCATCTCATATAATAATAATCTTTTTGTTGGCGTCCGTGGCTAATTTTATATAATCCTATACTCTGGCAATCCACCTTTATCTTGTGGAAAGCATAGTCCTTAGCAGAATGAGCGCTCTCATGCACCTTGCAAAACGCTGTGTTCAATGTCCCCATTAGGAACTGCAAAATTTAAACAGAAGCTTCCCCGTCCTTTGATTGTGGTGACATTTGGAAGGTATAAAGATGTGGCAGCCCAGCCCGTAAACAAAGTAAAGCAGGAACATTGGTGGGGTGAAATCTTCTAATCCTGATTAGGGCAGAAAATCGCCTGCAGATGTTGGCTCATTTTACACTATTGATCATTTTTACCCACTGCCATTTTGTGAAGGCAAAACTGGCCAGGATAGTGGAACAGGTTGCCCAGAGAGATGGTGGATGCCACATTCAAGGTCAGCCTGGATGGGGCTCTGAACAACCTGACTGGGCTGCAGATGTCCCTGTTGGTATTGGACCAGATGGAATGGGACCAAATGGTCCCTTCCAACTCCATTCTAGGATCCTGTGATTCTGTCCTGCGGTCCCACAGAGTACTGGTAGGGACCAGCAGATGAAGGACAGAGGACATGGAGCTCACCAGTCTTGTAGACCTTCTGGTGCCTTCTTTTTCATTGCAGAAAGGTTTTACTATCAATTCTGGCCTTGGATTGCCAGCCAGCTTCTGATGTGAGGAAGAAATCGGGAGCCAGGTCACTAAGACAACTGCCAAGATAACAGCTTATTCAAACAGTGCTGTTTATTCTGCAATTTATTCAGTAAATTGGCCTGTCCGAATGAAATCTGATGGGAAATTATTCCGGACATGGAACATAGCTTACATGGCAGCTGCCATGTATTTCTCTATGCAAATCAAAGCATATTTGATCCTTCGAATATGTCATTTATAAAACTGAAGTCTACTTAGCACATTTTAACACATTTCAGAAAATCTGTCCTGCTGATGAATGCCTTGAAAGCAAATTTCTAGGATGCAGCGTCTGCCAGAACTTGAGGCTATGAGATCTCAACCACATTGCTGTTATTTGTGCTCATCAGTCTCATCGCATTCGTGATCACGAAGATTCTGATAGGAAATTAAAATTCTGCCATAGGTGTTGGTGATTTGATAAGAAATTAGAATCCTGCCATCGGTGTCAATGCAGTGAGGATGTCAGGATCTCAGAAGTTCAGTTTAATCCCCAGAACTGTGCCCTATTCAAATTTAAGCCTGACGACTTCGTGCTTCCAGGGCTTTGGATAAGAGGTAGGCTGAGTGTGGAGCATGAAGCCATACAGGAGCTTCTTGTTGTCCTTGTAAATACTGCCCAGACATACACCTGCCTGCATGGGAACAGCAGTCCCTATGCAAGTCAAGCAGTTCTGCACTTCAAAATCCATTTCTGGCTGGGGTGCATTTCCTGGCCATTTCCTTCCAGCTGCTTGCTCACCGCAATGCACGTATACATGAACACACCTTTCCTCACTTCTTCATTCGCACGGTGCTCCGCTTCTCAGACAAACTAAGCCTCTTTGCACCACTCTGTTTATAAGAGGAAATCAAGTGAGCATAAATCACAATAATTTCTTCCTTAGCTCCACGTTATTACAGCCACTGCCACAGTGGGTTACAGGGAATGTGGTGTAAGTGAGCTCTGGGGACTTCAGGTGCACGGAGACAAGTGGCTGCCTGTGGATGCTGGTGTAGAGGTGTAAATCTTGATATAGAGAGACCTAACTTTTAGGATAAGCAGAATTAACAGAGACTTTCTTCTCCTTTTCAGGAGCGTCTGTTTGATCTCATGTTTTACGATAACTTTCTATGAGCAATTATAGGGCCCATGTTTTGGGCCCATGTTTTGAGCCAAGAGCAAGATAACAGGTTTCACCAATGGTTTCAACATTGTTCCATTGAGGACACTCTAAATGGAAGCTTGTTACCACACTGCACCTTTATGCTTGCTTTTACTGTAACCCCAAAATGCTGTCACTGACCTCCTTCATTCAGTAGAGGACTCGGACCTCTGCAGTCTGCTATGGAGGCTCCAGCAGCTCAATAAAGCTCTAAATTCTGATTCTTCACAGAATCCACGGGAATACAGTGCCTAAATGCCAAGGAAACAGAAATCAGGTTGTCGTGACCTGGGGAAAGAGAGGAGAGGGACTTCTTGGAGTGATTTAGGGACATATCTAGGGATGTGTCCCCATCATAGGGACACCTGTGCTTCCCTCCCCACAAAGTGACCGTAGGATTGTAGGCTCACAGGACTACTGCCCTCAGAACCTGTGGGGTTTTGGAATTTCAGCGAAACTCAAGCACTTCAGGGAGGTGCAGTTTTGCAAAACTGGGATTTACGCCCCGTGTTGAGACACGTGAAAGATGCTGCAACTTTCCTTTCATGTATGATTTTCTTCAGTATGGAACACAGCAAATAAATACAGAGAGGGAAAGTGGAGAATGAGAATTAGGAGTGACTGCAGAGTGTGAACAAAGCCAGTTCCCTGCTCTCTATGGCCCTAAACATTTTTATAAAGTACTTGAGATAAGGATTTATTGCCAAGCACTGTCAGGCTGTACTTTGCCAGGTTTCACGTTGCTGACTAATGCAGTTTAGCTGTTACAAGCCAATGACTTTACATTTACGTCATCAAAGCACTCAAACCAAAGAAGTGTGGAGGGATTAATGTTTGAAAAAAAAAAAAAAGAAAATACAATGGAAGACCTTCTGAAAAGGAAGGGACACTTTTGTTTTACTTCACTTTCCCAAGTTGTCTTTATTCACATTTTCTCCTCATGCAAACTCCAAACCCCCCATGTGGACGTGCCTGAGCAGCTGGGCAGGGTAACTTGTGGCCACCTGGAACAAGGGATGCCAGCCACCGTGTCCCCATGACACCTGCTGGTTCCTCTCGAATGGTGACAATGAATTGGGTTTCAAATAAGTCTTTCATACCCTTTCCAAGTCAGCAGTTATTATGGCACAAAGAATCTTGTTTGTTCCATTCTCACATCTTAGGCAATTGCCTTTTGTTTCCTAGTTTGGGGTATCTTGCAGCCAGAGGCTGTTTTCCTGTTGGGGAGCAGAAAGCAGTTTGATAGGTAGGTGTCGTTCTCTTTTTGGCCATCCTGTTGCTAGTGAAGATTTTCAGCTGAAAATTCATCATTTTTTTAATGGAGAAAATATCATTCTCAGTGTTTATTATGCTCAGGCGTGCCCGTAGTTCTCAAAAGATGCCACTCTTTTACCCTCATGTATTATGTTTTCTGATGCTTTCACAAAAGCACTTTTCCATTCACACCTCGCTCTTCCCTGTCCCATCAGCTCTGACACTAAACTCTGCCAGTGCCACCATTAGCAAGACTGCAAAGAATAAAAAGCATCAGGAAACGCTCTGTGACTCCTGAAAATAGAATAATCAGGAGAGAGGAAGGATGTGGGAGGAGAAGGAAGATGTGAGGGAGACTTTGAGAGCTTTTCCTGAGACTTTGGATTGTTATCTTAAAAAATAATAATAATTAAAAAAAATCCTCCAAAACAAAAGATGAGAGCACCTACTCAGATCTATGGCAGCGTTTCCATGTTCTGTGGGATGAGTCATTCAGGAGATGATATTTGTGCCCCCAGGTTTAGAGACAAGTGAATCAGTTCTGTTCAGAGGACTGAAGCACCTGGGGCCCTCCCAGTTCTGCTTGGCACCAGCTGCATGTTGGAAACTGAGCACAGCTGATGTTAGATAAGTTTCTTCTGAACTTCCCGGTGTGCTCCTGAGTTTCACATTACTGATGAATACTTAAAGCATTCTCAAAAGGTCACATCTCATTAAGGTTTTTCAAGCAGAGGGAGATGGATCCGTTCACTAAGGGCAGAATTTTGGCTGTTACATGAGAGCAGAGCTAAAATAGGTTTGTGGAGAATGGATTTTACCTTAAGGCATCTGAAGCATATCAATGAGTTTTGATACAAACTTTAAGTAAATGTAAGAGGAGTCTTTCCTCGTTGGAACCATTACTGTTATTTCAGAGAATATTCCCTCTGTGCCACTGGCTCTATGATAATACAGGACTCCTGCAGGTAACTGTTAAGTTTTATTTGGGACATTATCATAGGATATAGCAAGTTGGAAGGGACACGTAAGCATCACTGAGTCCAGCTCCTGTTGGGGACAGGGGATGTGGTTGGGAGGTGAGGCTTGGAGCTTCTGCTCTTGGAGGTGGCTTGAAAACCTCTGTTGTACGGCTACAGCTACACAGTGTAGGCATCAGAGCTGGGTTCACATTGCCTTGCATTGTGTAACTGCTCTTCATAGTGTGCATATGATGTCAGTGAGCTGTGTTAACAGCAGCTTTGCACAAGGCAGAGCTAACATAGGCTCTCAGATAGATTTTAGATCCCATTTCTCATCGCACCAGAAAGATTTGGGCAGCTTCAAAGCCATCGCAGAGGCAAGGTAAATCTGTGTCACTTGGTTGAATCCATGCCAGGTTTGTTCCCCTTGCTCAGGCGAAGAATACGAGTATACGTTGTCAGCACTGGGGCCGGTGCTTCTCTGCTGTGTGTTGCTGCCATCCAGAGCTCATTGCAGAAAGGTGCATTTGGAGGAGACACTCCTCCAGTTCCAGTCATGCAAGGTAAAAGGCAATAAATAATAAATGCCATAAATTAAGGATGGTGTTCCAAAACAGCTTCAGTTTCCAGTGAGAACTGGAAGCTGTGTCTGCCACATCTGGAGCAAGTCTGTTTTCATTTCGTGTTCAGTCCTTTCTCTCTTCCCCCGGAGTCTGAATTCAGTGAGGAGGAGACGATCGCCTCAAAACAGCCTGCAGTGCCCATAGACAGCATCTCTGTAACCCTGCTTAATTACTCCTAAATGACTCTCGGTAGCTCTGTAGAGAATACAGGTGTCTCCTTGGCTGCTGACTATAGTGATGTTATCAAGAGTGAAGAGAAGCACAGATCTGTCACTTGCGTTACTGTATAAGGCCTTCTGAATTCTAGTTTCAGAGAGAGATGTGAGAATTGCATCCCTGGGAAAATCACATTGTGGCCTTCATTCCAGCCACCACAAGCTGTCAGAACCGTGGCCATTCGTCAAGATACCTTTCTGCCCTGGAGAAGGAAGAGAAGGAAGCCATAGCAGGGACATTGGTGGCAGGCTGTGCCCCAGGGCACCTTTGCAAGCTCTTGCAGCATCCAACACGTTTGGAAGGAACCAGCTTCTCCTCCACTTTAGGTGTTCAGGACACGTATTCATATTGCTTCTTCCTTCTTCTTCCAGCGTTGTTTTTAAATCTAGGGAGTGGAGATTGTGCTCTTTGTAATTCCTATTCACCCAGAGCACTTAAATTCGTGTTCTGTTCTGCTGCTCCTCCCCACCCCATCCACATGAAAGAATTGGCTTCCATGGATCCTTGGCTGGCATCAGCTCTGTTGAAATCAGTGCAGGTGACCTGAGGATCTCGCCTAGGGTGTTTACCTGGAGCATTACTTGATTGTACTCGCACAAAGAGGCTCTTGTGACCTGTAGTGTTACTGAGGCTTACTGGTTAATTTTAAAACTACTCATCTGGTGTAAGAGAAAGTTCAGCTGCTCCACTGGAGAGCGGGCGAGGCGTGCATGGGGCACGGGGAGCACAAGAAAACAAATACCGAGAAAATGAGTCATGCAGCTCTTTACTTGAAAGCTCCACGCTCCCCTCTAGCAATATTCCAGCTCAAACCCAGGCTATAAATCACTACCTGTGTGAACTCATGGATTACTCATTCGTCATGTGTCCGGCCAAGCTGGGCCAGGCTGCGCTGTTTGAAGTGGTTTACCCCTCGCCGAGGTGGTGGGAGCCGTGGAAGCTGCTTTTGTTGCTCTGCTTGGACATGAGGGAGCTGCACAGAAAGCCTCAGCCTTGGGTTAATGTGGGGAAGGCAAAGCAGAGCCCTGCTGGGGTGTGACGGGCGCTGCTGTGTTGGAGCTGGGCAGTGGTGTCTTTGGAGCGCAGGGCAGTAATTCCTAACTCAGCTCATGTTCCCAGCACGACAAGGCGATCTGGTTTTACGCTTCATTTGCAACTGTAGAGTGATCAGTGCTGTCTCATTTCTCTTCCGCTTTAATTGCAAGACACTGTGTGTCACGAGGAGCAGAGTCTGGGTACCCAAACCCACTACCAAGCAGTGTTTCCTAACATTCCCCATGGAGCCACAGTCCAGGAAAACTTGGGAACAGTTCCCCCTTCCCTCCTTCCCTGCAAAGCCAAGCTTTTTTCTCTTTTTTGCATAAAACTCTTTGGCAGCGCCTTCTGTCTCTCTAAGAGAAGGGCTGTTCAGGTGGGACTGAGCTCCATGGGCAAGGGTGGTTAATGTTGTCCAAGATGTCATGGAAAACATCCATGAAATGCTGCTTCAGTTCCCATTCCGGAAGGTTGTGGCTTTGTGGAGGGGCCGTTATTTCCCAGCCCCATATAAATATCCTACAACCTCAGGTGGCGTCAGCAATTTGCATTCACTATCCCCTAAATTCCCTTCCAGAGCATGGAAACCACAAACCTGGAACTGGACAATCTCCTGTAACAAACCATTGACAGAGGAGAAAAGGGATGAGTTTGGAGGAAACTCTCCAAAGAAGCCCAGGTTAGAGGTATCGAAATCACACAGCCCGTGCTGTCAACCTGCACCCTCGTTAATTTTGTGCTTGCAAAAAAAAACCAAAAAAAAAAAGCCAAAAAAAAGCCTAGCTGGCAACTGAAACAACGCAAGCAATAAATCCTGGGGAAAAAATAAATAAAAGAACACTTGTAAGGATTAAGCAATACAGAGACAGAATTAAGTTGTTTTTTCAGTGTTTGCATGATACATTTGCCTTGCAGTGACCTAGAATTTTTGCTCTGTGGGAAACTTTCATAGAAAGGAACAGGACAGAAACTTTGATTTCTAGTTCTGTGGAGAGGAGCTCCCTTTCCCAGCTGCTGTTTGTATAAGTAATTAGTAAGAACAGCTAACAAACAGAGTGTGAGTTTACTGCATTCAGCAGTTGGATGGGAAATAAGCCTGGAAGGTACTGAGCTGAACTCACACTGAGAGGTAATAAAGAGCTACACAGTAAAATAGTTAACCTGCATTTACCCAGGCAGTGTAGCACTGAGCTGCCTCTTATGTGCTTCGAACACTCTTTGGCTCATTCCTGCAATGGTTCTCGTGTTTTAAAACTGCTGTGTGTCATTTTCATGCTTTATGACATTGCTGGTAGTGCTTAAGCTTAGAAAAATCTCTGCTGGCCAGCGGAGCACAAGGCTCAGCCAGGGGCTGTAGCATGGGCTGGTATTGTGCTCTTGTTTCAATCAGAAGTTTGGACAGATCAGCAATGTTCTGTCCACAGGAGGGAGCCAAATACATTGCTCTCAGCAAAATACCTTTGACTTTGTTGTCTTTATCAGCTGATCCTGTTTGAAAAGGAGTGAGAACCAATGGGAATGGCTGTACATAGTGATGGAGCCTAATGTGTCATTAGAAAGGGAACCCGAACCTATCCAGATTATCTGAAGAGTGGTTGGACTTGATGATCTGAGTGGCCTTTTCCAACCTTTATGATTGCTATGACTCTGTGTCGTGATGATATGTATCTGAAGGCTGTGCTGACCACTTCTCATGGTGGAGGCATCTCACATCCTTTCCTTTGACTTGACCAGCAGTAGACCTGCTTGAAAGAAATGTCTGCTGCTATTATTTTATTTTATTTTATTTTATTTTATTTTATTTTATTTTATTTT
>JAPSGF010000075.1:1917639-1994475 GCA_035772895.1 Perdix hodgsoniae
TTATTTTATTTTATTTTATTTTATTTTATTTTATTTTATTTTATTTTATTTTATTTTATTTTATTTTCTGCTCTAACACTGAAATACAGAGAGCTGATGCTGTTCCTCTTCTCCCTTTTGTCCTGGATGCACAATGGCTGTATCCAGTGCGGTGACAGCAAAGGGGCCCAAGAGACTGGCGTGGAGTTGTGTCAGGGGGGATCAGGAAAAGGTTCTGCACCAGTAAATAGTGGGCATGGCACAGCCTTTCCATGGCTGGGCATGGAACAAGACATTGAGGCCCTGGAATGTGCCCAGAGAAGAGCAGTGAAGCTGTGAATGGTCTGGAGCCTTGTCAGCATGGAGAAGAAGAGGCTCAGGGCTTTGTACAGCTCTCTGAAAGGAGGTTGTGGAGAGGAGGGAGTCAATCTCTGCTTCAAGGTAATTGTCACGGCGTTAACTAGATCAATCTATGCCCGTGACAGGGGGGCAGTAGGCCCCTCTCCTCTACTCCCACCCCGGCCCCACACAAAATGTGTTGATGTGGAATACTGAAAACCAAAAAACGTAAAACCTTGACAGTAATAGAAACAGGATGAGAGGTAATGGCCTTAAGTTGCACCAGGGGATGTTCAGGATAGATATTTGGCAAAATTTCTTCTCAGGAACTGGAACAGGCTGCCAAGGGAGGTGGTGGAGTCACCATGCCCGGAGGTGCTCAAGAACCGTGGAGATGTGGCACTAAAGGACATGGTTGGGGCATGGTTTGGGTTGGGGTTGGATTTGGGGGATTGTAGAACTATCCAACCTTAACAGTTCTAAGATTCTGTGATTCGAAGGCTCCTCAGGCCACTGGTCACAGCCCCAAGCTGCCAGAGCTCAAGGAGTTGTATCCAACCCTATATAAATTGGACTCAGTGATCCCGAGGTGGGTCCTTTCCACCTCAGAATATTCTGTGATTCCTTGATTCTGTTTCCCCAACTCCTATCACAAACCCATCATGGAACCTAAAGATGGGGGGGGGGAGGCAGTGAATATCTTTAGTAGCAAAAGATTTGGAAAACCTTCTCTTTAAGGAAGCCGGGCCCTTTGCAGAGGCAGCAAGTGTCCTTGCAGGGAAAGCAGCCTTGGATCTGCAGACTTCTTCCTGTCTTGTTTTCTTTTTCCCCTCTAAACAAAGCTTTGGTATGCGGCCTGTTGCCGAATGAGGAAAACATAAAGAAAAGAAAGCTTTCAACTAACTAAAAATAAACAGTGCTTTTTATAAATATGCTGACAAATTTCATGGATGGGATTTCTTCATCTTCAACTTCATCAGAAAGGTTGGGGATAACTTTTCCATATTAAAAATAATTCATTATTTGTGTATTTTTGGTATTTGTTAGATTCCGTGGGTTTTTGAGCTGTTTGCTAACATCTGACATTGTTTTGGGCTATGAGGTAGTTTGCACATTTGCTTTTGCTTTGAGACAGAATGACCTTTCTCAGCTCACTGAGGGCTGCAGCTTGGTTCCTTTTATCTGCATCCCAAAATGGTAACACCAACAGACAACACATCCTGCCAATCCACTGCTCTCATGCAAGAAATGACCTGTTGCTGTTTGTTTGACCTTAACAGAGGTTAAGACTGGGGACTGGAAGCTGGCAAAGCTGCTTCTTCCCTTCCTGAGTCGTTGGAAGGCTATGAGGAATATCAGCGCCATCTCTCCCTGGCACTGCTGTGTGATCCTAGTAGGAGCTAATAAGCAGTGCCAGTTTTCTGCGTGCCCCTTGCGTGGGGGATGCTGGCTGGCAGCAAAGTGCTATCTATCTCCAGGCTCTCAGTTATCAGCAGTATGGGAACACGGCGTGGCAGCAGGATTCTGGAGAGACAAAACAAATGGCACTTCGTACAATTGCTTGATCAATGATAAAGGAAAAAATGCAGAATATCCAAAGTACCCTCCACAAAAAGGTACAAGAACAAACAATGGCGAAATGCACGGTATATAATTCATAACAGCTACAGGACTGAAAAGAAAATAGACATGTCATTTGCAATGTTTTTTCATATGTTAGAAGAATACATTCCTTTCCCCTGTGCTGTAGTTATGAATTTGTCAGAGTTCACGTTTTTCCTCTTATTATTTCTCATTGTTAAAGGTCATCAGGCTTTAAAAATATGGATAGCCTGCGTCTTTGCTCTAATCCATCTAATGCAGTGTATCCAAAGATTAAATCCCTGACAGAATAGTGTCAGTTGGATCCTCCTCCTCTACCCCCAAGCTGGATGGAATCTGGTAACATCAGAACTGAGTTTTCATGAAATACACGTTATTATTCACAGTAATTGATTGTGAGTTTTGTGAGAGATGGAAGCAGTTGCTTAGCTTTGTCCTGCTATGACACAAACTGTCTTTGGCAAAACAAAGGAGGCCAAAATAGCAACCCAAAGCTATAAGGTAAAGCTACCAAGCAGGACCCTGTAGCTACAGATGTAAAAGTTGTCTGAAACACAACTGTCACTGATAGATGACTTCAGGAAAAATGCTGTAAATGCATCACATCTTTTAATGATGGCCAGTGCAGAATCTTTCAGCCACACTGACATGTAGACACTGTACCTCTGCTGTGACAAGGAAGGACTTAACTCTGAGGCCGCATCCTCCCCAGACATCACAGTCCTACTGGCAGTCAGAAATCGGTCATAAATCTGTTGAGACCCTCTGGTGGTGGCTGTGCCTTGGAGCTGTTCTCTACTGTTTCTCTTCCAGTCTGGCAGCAGTAGTGTTCCACTGTCTGATTCAACAGACCCAGTGGGGGATAATGGAATGATATTTTGGAAAATGGATGTCCATTGGGGCATCTCAACGAAGGTCAGACTTTCCGAAGTGCTCAAGTCCCATTGTACTGATTTCTGTTTGCAGAATTAACCTTTGAATGATAAATCTCTTGCGTCTTAAGTCCCAGAAGTCCTCTGCCTTGGACTGTGATGGAGAAAAAAAAGTGTTTGTAACATGACTGGAATTCTTATTTTTTTTTAGGTCAGTGCAAGCAGTTTATAATTGTTTCAGGTGGCATCTCCTGATCCAAAGCTCTTCTGTATTCTACAACAGTACCAACAGATAACTTTCAACGTGAGTTCAGGGACAACTCCATGAATGCAGCATCCATTCCTGTGCTCCTTGTAGGCTATCACTGCTCTGGTTTGAGCTGGTTGAAAAGGGGAATATTGTATTTTCAACCACGGGCTGAATGCTCCCTCTGGGACCCTGGCATCTTACTCTGCTGGCTAAATGGAATCTTCCTAATGAAATCTGCTGTCCTTCACTTGTTATTAATCAGCTGTCTGACTCAGAGCTTATAACACTGAGTCTTTACTATGACAACAGATAAAAGTGACAGGCTTTAAAGGAAATAGCTGAGTAAGAGGAGGAGAGATTTGTGAGCCTTTTGGCTAAACTCTTCATTGAGTTGTCCAAACAACTGTTCAGTACCAGAAATCTTCAGGGAAATGTGATCTTCTGGCCCGTGTGCACACATAGCCTAACTGAAAGCTAAGGGCAGTGCAAGTGGCAAGGCCAAAATCACATCTTAAAACGCAAAGCAGTCGAATGCAGGTGTCACTGTAAATCTGTAGGTCCTGGAGTCTCCATCTTGTTGTGATTTACATGCCCGTGGACTTGGAGAGGGAATCATATTCATACAAATGAGGTCATGTTTGTTATTTGAAGCAAACTAAAGTATGCTGTAATTCATTTGCTTTATTGTTCTGTTTTTTTGTTTGTTGGTGTGTTGTTGGTTTGTTGGTTTGGGTTGGTTTTATTTTTGATTTTATTTTTCCAAGAAAAAGAAAACACTTGCTTTTCCGTGTATAGAAAATAGAACGTCCTGTCCCTTGCAGGAACAAGTAGGACAAAGATTAATTTGTACTAACCCTGTAGAGCCATGGAGTCATGTTGTAGCCACAGCCAGCTCATGGGTTAGGAAGGTGTATCGAAGCTCCAAACAGCTAATTCACCGCACTTCTGAAAGTGTGGGGTCTTCTGTGTGCTTCAGCAAGAAAATTTAGCCACCTTCCCACTTTGCTTTAGGATTTACTGGGTGCTGTCCCAGAGCAAGAACTCCAAGACCCGCCTGGGCCTAAATATTGTGCAATGCACCAAAAGCCAAACTTGGAAGGCATTGCACACTCTTGTATCGTTACGCTGTGCCTCCTGACCACTACGCAGAGCAATGTGAAGCAGTCTACAAGTACAGCTCTTTTACTCCCTCAGCTCTAATCACAGCCCTTGTGTGAAGCATGAAGTGGGTAGAAACCTACATACTAGATGCAGATAAAAGAAACCCTGCCCATGGGTTCCATTCCAATGTTCCATTTAGGATCTAAATGATCTTTAATGTCCCTTCCAACCTAAGCCATTCCATGATTCTATGGCAAACTGTCTGCATCCTTCAGTAGCTTACCTCCAGGTGGTCACAGCTGAGGAGCAGATTTGAGCTGTAGTTGCCCAAGGAAAGTTATTGGCTGAAGTTTAGAATTAGTGTTCACAGGTGCTGGCATTGCTGCTGGAGATGAGTGCCTTCCTGTAGAATGCGTTCAGAAATAGGGTGTCTGTTGTGGTGTTGAAAGGGGTCGACTGATCTTAGGAAGCTGCAGTGGTGTGGGTGAGGCAGAGAGAAGCTTCTGGCCCCCATCATGGGTTGGTAGAACTGGGAGGCTTTGCCTCAGGGGTCGTCAGGCTTTTCCCCTCTGTGTGCATCTATCCTGGGACCTTGTCCTGCTTTAGGTACAAATTTTCCTGCAGAGTTGGTATAGCTGGTGTGACATTCACACAGCAAGGCTTCTGTCTCTCAAGATTAGCTATGGTTCAGGCTAGAAATGCATCAAAAATTATGTCTCATACGTTATGCACTCTGGCAGCTCCTAATCTACACCTGCTAATAGAGGAACCTCGTAACTTTGAGGAATAAATATACTTTGCCTAAGGGTTGTTACCACCCAGCCCAGTGCTTTTAGGCTGACAAGGACAAAACTTTCCCATTCCCAGTGGACACTGAAGATGACTTAGCAAAAGTCACTCAGAAAATTAGTGGTAGCAACCAGTTACATTTCTTTCCCTCAAAATGATTTCTTCAAGCTCATATAGCTCCTAGGGAGCTTTTCTTTTGCTTTAGAATTTGGGATTGGGAGAAAACTGGGAAGTAAATGAGTGAGAAAAGGGTCATTTGGTTGAATTCCCCCATATAATTTTTGTCCTTCTCTGAGGGGTTTAAGTACTAACAACAAAAAGCTTTTATACCGGGGTCCATAATGCGAGATATAACGAGGATCCAAAGCATAAAATAAGAGAGGATTAATTAAATGGAGAATAAAAAGGAAAATAAATGAAGAACTTTTGTGGTTAAGTGCTAGGAGCTTTGGAAAATAATGCTCAAATTAGAAGCATGTGCTCTAGAAAATTACAACATAGGTATTGCAAAAAATGCATTCCTCCCAGAGGATGGGGATGAATTAGGATTCGAAATTATGAAATGAGCTGGGGAAGAGATTGAGCCTCCCACATCAGGAAATCAACGTTTAAATGTAAATCAAGTGAAGTTTGCTTAGGTAATTTTAAAGCACAAAACATGAAAGAAAAGTGCTAGTGGAAGTGCTGTGGGCAGTGTGGTGTCCACTTACATTAAATGTGAAAGAACAGAGACAGGGCCTTGACATGAGGGCCCAAGAGGGCAATCCCTTGGCTAACCAGATCTGTACAGCTTGGAGGCTGAGACATCCACAATTTCTGTTACCTGGGAAGATGTTGTATTAAAGATAAGAACAACAGGAGCAGGTGATTTTCTGCTACCAGCAAAAATGGGGCTGAAATTATTGTGGCTGTTTCCTTGTGTGTTTTCGTGGTTGTTCCTTTGGCCTCTTGCGTTCAGCAAATTCCCTACATGTGGTCTAACAGGGCAAGAGACTTTGTGGCTCATGGATCCACATTCCATGTCTGGGCAGGGGTCCCTCTTTCTACATGTGGAATAAATGGCCAAGACCATTATGTCCAGATCCAGGACATTCTTCACTAAAATGTGCAGTGAGCTGCAGTGATTTCCCAGCTGGAGAAATAAAGGAAGAGAAAAGAATTCAGAGCTGGAGTCTGGAGATGAAAATCATTAACTAGAAACTTCTGCATGCAGCTATTTCATCCCTCTCCCTATATGCAAACCTCGAAAGGACGTGAAAGTTTATTTCTGTGCCTCTGTCCAGCATTTCTCTAGTAATGTTGAGATAGATATTCCGGATATTCTTGCTGTGCTGTAATAACCATATTCCTGAGATATTTTGTTTCATTGACAATATGATTTTGTGCTCTGAAGCATTCAGGAGCTCACCCATCATGCTGCAATATATAACCTTGGAGTGGAATCTTCCTGCAGTGTGCCTTCCAACTGGCTCATCTAGGAGAGACACAACAACGTGAAGTTGAGCCACTTCCCAGCCTGACAGAGCCAACTGAGCTCAAATGAACAAGGAGCAGAAGGCTGAAAGCTTCATGGGTAGTTTTGCTGGATGAATATACCCTTAAATATATACAGCATTGCTCCTGAAGCCAGCAAAACCAGATTTGTGCCGGACCATACATCTTTATATAAAATAAGTCTCAAAAGTGCAGCTGATGGAGGTTTGTTGAGGAAATGATGGAGAGAAAAATGGCTATCCTGTAAAGGCAGTAAGTATTAAGGGAAAAACAAAACAAAACAAAAAACACTAAAACAACAAAGAAAAAAGGTATAAACCAAAACAAAGTGTAAAAAGAGTGGGAAATGCTCAGAGCGCGACTGCTGCTTCAAAGCATTATGGCTGTCCACAATTGCAACAGCAAAAGCAGAGCGTTGCCACGTTGCTCAGTGGAGTTGATGCCATGAAAACACAAAGTGCTCTGATGCTGAGCAACTGCCCAGCAAACAGGTGAGGCTGACTTTCAATTAGACATTGTTAACATAAACCAAAATGAGGCAATGAACAGGAGTGCTGTTGTTTGCTTAATTTGCACACTCAGAGCTTTTCTTGAATTACACATGGAGTCAATGGTCGGATGTGGTCACACGGAGTGGTTGATGGTTGGCATTCAGGTGTAGGTGTAGGTTCCTTCCAGCTCAAACAATTGTATTCTTCAATGATTCTACAAAATTACTGTGGTTCCAGTTCTGTGATGGCTGTTGCCAACACTGACATCACTATTCACCCACCAATACAAGTCCTATGCTGCCCATAGGTCTTTCTTTCTTTCCCTGTGGGACTACTTGACATTAGATAAAAATGACTTTCATGCAAGAATCTCTGTTGTTTATGCATCATTCCCTTTTTAGTCAGTGAAACATGTTTTTAATTACATTTCCTTCAGGGAAAAAAAAAAAGAAAGAAAGAAAAAAAAAAGATGGAGACATTTTAAATTAAGGGAAAATCATTTTGTTTGTTTTTGTTTTGTTTGTGAAATGGGGGGTGGTGATGGTGGTGAGTGGAAATGAGAGGAAGGTTTCTTTTAAAATGCAAAGATGATATCAAGTATTGCAGAGCATGCTTAGCTGAGACCCATAGAGTAATACAGGTGGGAAGGGACCTGGGCGAGTCTCTAGTTCCACACTGTGCACAGGACAAGATCAAGGATATGCTTGGCTATCTGAATTATCTGTTATCTGCACTTCAAGCTTCCCTTGTAATCAGAATTCACTCTTTATTATCAGCACAAAATGAGTACGAAGAGAGTGTATTTGTATCCTGCTGTATTGGTGTGAATGAACACAGAAGGCAGAAAGTAATGGGAGGGAAAGGCTGATGAACCCACAGGATCATCACGAAATCACAGAATAATTAAGGTTAGAAAGACCTCTAAAATCACCAAATCCAATCATCAACCCGTCACCACTGTGCCCACTGAGGTCCATAGAATCATTAAGGTTGGAGAAGACCTTTAATTATCATCACATCCAGTTCCAACTCATCACCATTGCGTTCACTCAGAATCGTAGAATCATTGAGGTTGGAGAAGACCTCTAAAACATCTAGGCCAACATCTAGGTCAACCATCACCACCATGCCCATTAAACCCAAGTGTCCCCAGGTGAGAAACTTCATGTGAATGGATCTATATCCTGGCCTGATAGTGGAGTCAGCATTGCTGTTCATAACCATCTCAGGTATGGGTTTGCTACGGCCAACTTCTCTTGCGGTAGCAAAGTGAACTTGCTCACTGCTGGACTGGAACTGGGAGCAAATACTGAGGGTATAGCAAGCAGTCTGGGTGGAAGGAAGGGAGGAATTTTAAAAGGAATAGAACTCTGGTAGTAGATTTAAGGTCTAGATAAACAAAATGCACTTTGCTTTAAATTTTACCCTGGTGATTCCTATTTGGGCTGCTGGAACATTACTCACGTTATGGCTTCATTATGGGAGAGTCAAAAACGTCACTTTTCTGACATTAGAACCTGGGAAAGTAAAGGTCTGTTACCTGTGTGTGTCCGATTGCTGGGTCGTAGTCAACTCCATGCTTTAGTTTTCCACCAAGTTGTTATTTTTGTCTCTCGCCCTTTTTTTTTTTCTCATTTAGCAATGACATTTGCATTCCTTTTAGCAAAATACCAAGGTTAAACTATAAATAATTCTGCCCATCAGTTTTAGATTAGGACTAGAGCAGGCACAGATTTACTATAAATGTGTATGTAATGATTGCTGCATGCGCTGCCAGGAAATTGCTACAGTCAGACATTTGAAGAATTAGATTAATGTTTTTTTAACATAATCTGAAGTTGGTTTTGATCGCCAAGTGGTAACTGCTATTAATATCTATGTGAATCCACCTTCTTTCAGGAGAAATGGAGAGATGTAGAAATTTCCTTTCCTGAAACAGAAGAGGTTTGAAACCTGTGCCATCCTCACATCACTTGAATCCCATGAAGCCTTGAATTCAAAGAGCCAATGCTTATCAAACTGCCTTCTGTTTGCAAGGATTTTATCTTAGGTCACGAACTATAGTTAGTTAATGCAGTTGTATCAAAGCACTCTTGCTTTTTGCTAGTGAAAGGGTAGATTTGGTATTTTGGAGGTTCAATTTGTGTGTTTAGAGAGGTGGATGCAGACACCACATAAGGAAGCTCTTATCTTCCCTCTTCCAAAAAGCAGGGGTTTAAAGGAAGGTGATGGGATGTGTTATCCCACATCATTATAAGAACCAGGTCTAATTTCAGATTCACATTCTCCTTCAAAGGCCCATCATTAGACCATTCCATCAGCCCATTCGGCTCAAGTCTGTGTAAAGAATCCCTGTTGCCCTTTCAAAAGCTCTCAGTATCCAAACTATGAGATTATTTTCAATCCCTATGGCTGACGTAAAAGCTGGACCTTCTGCTGCCATTTGAAAGGACTGAATGAGATCAGCCGTGAAGTCACAGTGTTGTCTTTTCCTTCTCAGTTCTCTTGTGTTCTGCTCAACAGCTGTAACTTAAGTGAACTCATTTTGATGTAATGGCATAGAGGATCTGTGTGGGACGTTGCATCTCTATTGAGTTCTATGACCCAACCTTTAAATACCACCTTATCAAGAAAATCCACCAACTCGGTGCATTAAATTAAACAATATTCCCTGGATACTGTGCATGTTCTTTTCTCCAGAGAGGCATAATATTAATTTTCCTAAGAGTAACAATATACCCAGGGGGCAAAGCCAGCCCCTCGACAGATGTTCACTCTTTAGGTTTGAGTGGGTTAAAGCGTCATTAATCCTTACAGTGTTCTCGCCTCAGTGTCTTACTGTTGAAGAGTTTCTCATGGTCTGAGATTCAAGAGTTCTGCTCACTCCAAGTGGTGACTGGAAGCTTTAATTTATGAGCAGCAATGGTGCATCATAGTCCATGGCTTTGTCTCCTTCCTTTCATCTGCCCTTCCATCAGCATTCCTACTCCGCTACACGCATGACTCAACTCCCTGCAGACTTGCTACCAAATAGCCACAATTTACTCTTTGGCACAGTCAGTGCTCCTTTTCCCACCTTTCTTTGCCCACTTATAAACTCACTGAGCAGCTGAGCTGTACTGGAAGCACGTTTGGTAGCCTGCCTCCTTGAGTGGCTGTAGCTGTCCCTGCTCAGTAATTGGAGACAGATGCATGAAGCACCATGACTTGACCATTGCTGCCTTATCTGGGTTAATAACTTAGCAGTGATCCCTTTTTTCTCCACCTACGCAAAGACTGTATCTCCGGAGTACATTAATGAATGCAGCACTGTTTAATCCTTGCAAAAGATTCAGACTCATCAGGTGTCTTCAAGGCCAAAGTGTGTAAAATTTGCTGAGAGTGGAAATGTTGCATTTGGGCAAGATATCATGCATCCAAGAGGAGATACAATTCTCATAAAGGCCTGGGCTCTACTCTGTGTAATTTATTGCAAACCTAACAGAAATGCAATAACATTTGTTCAACGTTCGTATCTACTAGCATGGCTGTAAAACTTCAATTTTATTTGCTTTGATAACAGCAGATCCTTCAGATAGAGGCACGTAGTTGAGCAGAGTCTGTGAGATGTTCTCACACTGCCTTATTTTAAGTCTACTGCAGCCTTAGCTTTCTTCACTGTAGGTGGTGGAATATTTTTACACATTCTTACAAAAGATCTGAGTATTTAAATTTTTTTCCCAGTGTAATGGGGCCATGTGTAAATTTGTGAATCAATTTCTTAATAAATAGTGCTCTGCATACTGAAAAATCTCTGTGCTAAATTTATTCTTCTACTACTTCTATTCCTCAGATTTGCCTGACCTCCTTTGGAGACCAAGGGGTTCTCCTTCCTTCTGTAGTTGGTCTGTTGGCTTTGTGTCCTCCATCTGGTTTGACTGATCAGTGATGTTTGTTTTGTAAAGTGAATTATGATCGCAGTAAGACCTAAACCACATAACTGAATTGCAGCTTTCAGTGCTATTCCTGAATGTACATGTTTCCTATTGAAGATGCCAACTCTTGAGGAATCTTATTGAGCACCCAGTTACCACTTTACTCCACATCCTTCAAACAAGAGCTGTTATACAGACAAGGTCAAAGCCATTTCCATGAAGGCTGGAGTTATTGTGAAGCCTGGCTAAGTCAGTGCTTTTCTAGGGAAGACAATAGGCTTCTCCAGGAAGGCTTTGCAGTGCAAGATGCTCTATTTCGAGGCAGATTTTGCCAGCTCCCCAAGAGTTGGATGATTCATTACAGCTACTGCTGCTGTACTCCATCATCTCAGATCAAATGAGACTATTGAAGACTTGGCTGAAGGTTTATAAAGCCTCAGGACAGAGAAGAAGGCTGAGAACCTAAGAGAGGCCTGAATGCAATAAAAAGGGGTGGTACAGCACTAACCAGAGCTATGGCCATAGGACATGAAATCCTGCCCAGAATCAGCCAAACTTCTGATCCTGCATTTTCCAGGCCTATGAGACAATTTTGTTTCAAAAATTATTTTTAATTGCTTTGTATCCTGTCCACTAGGAATTGGTTCTGCTTGCTATTAAAAGGAAGATGTACTGTACAGTTATGTGCTGGATTCACAGAGGAGCTGTGTTTAAATAATGTCTTCCATACTTTTTATTTTTGATGGATATCTACAAACCTTGATTCACATGTTTTGCTTCAAGGTAGCAAACTTGCATTCTCTGATTGCACTTGATTGCATTCTGTTATGGATGCTCCTGTGCTGTCTCTCCTTGTACCTCATCCAGACCCAGTCTTCAACACTGCCATCGCAGCCGTGCTATTTTGAGCTACAAAAACACCACAGTTCACATTGTGTCTCTGTGGGCATCGGCAGGCTCAATGCTTACCATGGGTATTTGTCATAGGGAAAGTTGAGGTGGCTTACAGAGTTAAAGGAATGCTAACAACTGATCAGCACTTGAGTTAATCTTGTAAGTTAATCTTATAAGACAAATAAGAATCTGCACCCACAGGCTTTACTTGCAACAATGCGTTTACCATCAGAAATAGTAAATTGGTCTTAACGTGATGTGCATCACTGTCATTAGTGGGCTCGCCTTCATTTATTAACCTGATATGTGGAACTGTAATAGAAAGCATGGCGAAAACGTTTTGCAGTTGAAATGACCTCCTGGAATCTGTCCTGAGAGAAGCTGAAATGTTCTCCTCTGTTGAACAGAGCTTGTAAAGAATTCCCCACTTCCGCTGGCTTTGGGGAAGGGAAGTTGTAAATTTGACTTTGGAGTTGTTCAACTCCGTGACTTTTAAAACGTTTACTTAAGATTTTAAAAGAAGGTATTGGTGTAGAGTTATGATGGCTTTTACATCTACCTGCATATGTGTGTTTCTTCCTTCTGAGTACGGAATAAGGAGCAGAGAAGATGCACCATAAAATTATTTTATGTTTTCAAAGCTTTTCCTGTAACAGGAGCACAAAATGGACCTTAAAAAAAGAGTCCCCCCAAAGGATCTACCAAGGAAAAGGCTTTCCATTCATTCAGGATTCAACATATGTTTTTTCATTTATTGGCTCTAACAGCTGACTTTATCTGTGAGCTAATTACCTAGTGGCACTTAATTGAAACCTAAAAAGAGCCCAAGGGGCTAAAAATAATCACAAACCGAAGGCAAACACATCACTTGTTTGAAATCAACACTGAGCATCAGAGTGGTTCCTAACATACACTGTTGATAGCAACGAGGGGTTGAAATCTCACAAGGTGGGAAATCTCTCTCTGCTCCTCAGAGATCATCTGTCCTCGTTGTCTCTTCTTCCTCCACCTCTAAAATAAATGCAGCTTTTTGATGGACTGGTAGGACCTTTGCTTTAAGCGACAGAGCTCACCAAGGTTTTGATGAGTAACACAACTGAAAGAAAGAGCAAAATTAGGAGGACTGTATATCCAAGTGGTTCATGGAACTGTGGAATCGCGGAATGGATTGGGTTGGAAGTTTTGCTCATCGCTCTCATTTAGTAACAGTAGGGATGGAAAGATGTCAGTCCTCTTAGGCAATGTTTGCTCTGACGAGGAGGATGTGATGAAATTGCTGTCTGATTTGTAAGCTAAAGCAAGAGCTGAATTACTGAGAAAGGATAACTGTGAATGACCCTGAATGCGCTGCCTGACTGTAACGCACCCTTGTCTGACTGTAACCACACTTGGAGTTGTTTGCTGAGGTCCCCCTTGGAGATGTGCATCTGCTTCCATGGGCACATGGAGCAAAAGAGCCAAGGTGGAAATAGCTTTCCCGTTCTGCAAAACTTTTAAAGATTTCAAACGCTTTTGTCTTTCGCAACAGGATAAAACAAATATTTTGAAGTGTTTAATGGAAAAAAAAAGCTGAGACGTTCCAAAGTAAAAATAGCTCAGTTATTACATCACCTGGGATGTAGAAAACCCGCATTTAAATCCCTCTTTTGCCTGAAACATATGATGAACTTGAACCTGTGCTGTTTGCATCTGAGGAGAATATTCCAGCTCCTCGTGCATATGACCCATCAGTCACCCTGCTGTATTGAACTACTGGTGTGTGGCAACAAACGTATGTCCTTAGTGCTTCATTTCAGATAATAACCTTTGCAGTCACTGTGGATTGACTGCAACTGAAAATTTTCTACTAAAAGTGAGAGTTATCCAGAAACAGGTTAAAGCACCCACCTCAAATGTGTTTTCAAAAATTGGCTGTGCTTCTTGGAAAATGTCTCACAACACGTCATGCCATGAGCATCCCGTAATGTATTGTGCTTAAGTCAGTGTAAGAATCTATTGCTGTAGAGAAAGCAAATCAGTGGATTCTGCTGTAGCAAAAGGAAAGAGTTGTGAGTCATTGGAACAGGCTGCCCAGGGAGGTGGTGGAGTCACCTGCAGGTTTTCAGGGAGAAGGTCGATGTCACACTGAGTAACAGGTCTGAGCTGATGGTTGGACCAGGTGATCTTATTGGTCCTTCAACTTTAGATTCTGTAACAGTCTATGAAATGCACTGAACAGAAATGTTAGGTATCATCTGGACACACAGACTTGTACAAGCACTCTCCCAAATAGCGTCTGAATAATAATCCGAATGATGTCTGAACCCTTCTGTATTGCTGGAGGTATTCATCCTGCAAGCGCTCGTGGCACAGCGATGTGCATTAGGTCACCTGGGATAACCTTGGCTGACACTTGGTGCATTGAGCCACCTTAGGGGGCAAAGAAGTTCTGTAAGCAAGAGTCAGATTTGCTGTCTAAATGGGTCACTGTCATCCACGTGTTTTGTGGTTTATGGTAGGGACAGTGTGTGAGTACTGTGGTTACAAGCATGTGCAGCCCAATGGGAACAAAATGTAAGAGTAAGCTTTTTAATCCTATAGAACTCATTACTTCAAAATTGCATTTTTAAAAGACCAGGCAGTGACTGAAGCTTTAGAGCCTTAAAACAAGGCTGTCAGAAGATGTTTTTTTTAATTTGTCCAGTTGCCTTGATTGAGAATAAAAGGGACTTCCCTCCTTTATCAGTGCTTGATTTGAGTTTGCAAAAGGCAGCGTTCTCTTTACAGATAGGACATCAAGGACAGAGGTCCAATTTGAGATATTTTCTTTTGTACAGCAATGCTAATTTTATACTTTGCTCTCAAAATACTGAGCTTTTAAACTTGATCCGCAAAGCAGTTAATAAGCTGTGGGCATGCGATCCAAGCAGGCCTGAATACAAAAACCAGACACCTCAGCAGAAGGCTCCCAGGATTTGAAACCTGCAGAACCCATTTATTCTTCTGGAACTTATATTTACACTTTGCCCATCTGCTTTTTGCCCACGAAGGGCATATGAGGACGGTATGACCCTGTGTGTCAAGAATTAGATGTGGTTTCAATAGTTTGGGATTTCTCTGTTGACCCTCTGCAAAAATAATAAGTGCACCCCTAAAGCATAGTCCGATCTAGTGGTAGTTAACGAATGGGCCTTGGCCCATTTCCTTAACTGCCTTTGGTTTTAATTCTTGTTCAGTTTCTGAGTCTGGTCTGAGTCTGAAACCTCAAGGTCCTCCTGACTTTTTCCCTTTGCCTAGTAATTAGGGAGCAGTATTAGCCAGAATTACTGGAAGGCAATGATTAAATACCCCAGCCCTTTTTGATGCAGAATACATCATCAAGAGGAGAGAAAAGAAAATGTCCTGTTGTCTGGGATGAACGTCTTGCCATGTCTGTTGCTCCTTTTTGAATCCCGACCTTGAATGCAGACAAATGGGAGCTGATTTCTGGCAGACTTTGAGTTCCTGTGTTCCCAAGCAGAACATCCCCTTCTGTGTCCTTAAACACCTCATTTCAGGTTCAAATTTAATGCACATAGAATTTCATTTTGGCCATATCAAAATGACTCTTAGCTCCCTTTTGTGCTATGGACCCACAAATTGTTTGGCTAAAGTATTGGAGATACAGTAAATTCCTCCAAGCTTCTTCTATATGTTATTGCCTCTGGATACAACAGAATGAAATTGCTATCAAGTTTAGAGATTCCATACTCCACAGAGTGTTAAAAAGTATAGAATCGTAGAATCGTAGAACTGTTAAGGTTGGATAGGACCTCTAAGATAACTATTCCAACTGTCCATTTACTGCCAGCAATGACCACTAAACCATGTCCCTAAGTGCAGTAGTGCAATAGAGCACCAGGCATGTGTCTTCCAAAGCAGATCAGCTGGCTCTAGGTCATGTTGGCCTACGTCCTTTGTTAATTGTTGTTTGTGGATCAGATTTTCGTTGCCCATTTCTCTGCGGGCTGTAAGAATGGCTGGTATCTCAGGCCCAATTCTGTTTGCGTCTGACTCTCTCTATTCAACAATCCAGATGTTTTTTACCATTGGCATTTTCTAAAACCCTAAAACAAATAAATGCATGATCTTATGCCTTCACCCCTCGTGGGATTGAATATTCCCAGAGTGTTCTTACGTGTTTTTCTGTTAAACAGCAGCGAGCAGCAAATCCACTCAGCCACCATTGCAGCCTTGTATACGCCAGTGCTTGGGAATTGCAGTCATAACAGCCTGGAGCTGGCATCCTCCCTCCCGTTGGGACCCTGCCTCAGTGGGCGTCACGCAGCTGATGTAAAGTCACAGCCTGTCAGCCTGGGGCCCCAACCAGGCTGGATGTGCATCACACAAAGTAAACACCATCACTCCCTCCTCTGCATCATCCCCTTCCCACCACCAATAACCAATATTTACAAATAAGATGATTTGCAGCTCCATCAGTGGAACTCTAAAACAAGCGTTTCCCTGCCAGATTCATTTGAAATACCAAGTGGTTTTACAATGGGAAAAATTAACCAAGAGCTCTTACATTTCTTTTCTGTTGTTGTTTATAATCATGGTCGACAGAAACGTCATCTTGTAATACTTCACCCACTAATATCTTGCCACACGATTATTCATACCAGAAGTGGGGCTGGGAGGACAAGAGGCTTCTGTGATTGTTATATTTTGTAACCTCTACCTATTTTTAAAAGAATTACGGTCCAGAACCAAACTGTATGGGTTTACCTCAGCACGACATCATTGAATCATAGAGTATCCCAACTTGGAATGGACCTATAAGGATCATCGTGTCCAGTGCCACCTCCTTGCCACTCAGAACTTAATGCTCTCAGTTTTGGTGTGTGCCTGTACTTAAAATAGCCTGGGAGCTGCACAAAATTATGCTCCTTGGGAGTTAATGGTGCCTGGCAGCATTTTGTTACCCTCTCCAACCATGCTGAGAAGGGACCAGGCTGCTCTCCACCTTCATTTTCTGGTGCATTGTTTTGCATCAGCTGTAGCTAGAGATATGGGTCTGCTCCAAGTCGATCATATACCTGATTGGCTTAGCTTCAGTGGCAGGGCTGGAAAGTTTGAATAGTCCTTTAAAATGGTAGCTTGTGAGTCACAGAAATGAACTAGGAGATAAGGGTGACTTGTACTAAATGCTGTGACCAGAGTGTGACCAGAGTTACCTGCTTCTGCGAAAAGTAGAATGAATGGTTTGCTGTCATGGCCTAATAGCGTGCTCCAGAGGTGACCTTCAGGCTTGAAAACTGAATCTGATTCACCCATATGGTGCCCGGTTGGCTGTGAATTCCAGTCCTCCCCAGATTCTCTGCACCATCCAGTTACTGAGACATAAGGGATGTTAATACACAATACAGTAGAAACCCAAAGGGTAGCAAGAAGCTTTACACCATGATTTTGGAATATGGTAATGTTAAATTAAGCCCTCAGTTTTCTTTTTCCTTCCTTTTATTTATTTATTTATTTATTCTGTGTCTCATCTGGGACTAATGAGCAGGGTACTAATTAGTGCCAGTGGAAGAAAAGAGCTTAAATGCAAACGTAACCACAAAGAATAGATTGCAATTTCCCAAACAAATTTAAGAAAAGCCAACGAGTATAGACCAGTTGCTGGAAAGTTGAGCTAAGTTAATTGTGAATTGCTTTGAAGTCAGTGGATGCTGACAGACATATATACGTAATTCTTTACCACCACGTTCTTTTGGAATTTGCATGTGACAAAACAACAAGCTCTTCAAAACGTATTTTCTTCCACTTTATTATTGTTTATAAATATCTCCTCAAGTTCCCATGAAAAATAAAACCCTTATCACAACTAGGGAAGAAGCGCAACGCTCAGGTTGGTGAGGTGGGAGCAGTGCAGGGGAGGAGCGCGCATGAAGAAATGAAATCACAAAGCTAATTAGTTGCAACCCCATTAATACAGCTCATTCCCATGAGTGTCTTTCTACTGAGGAATTCTTGTGGCTGCATTCACAGACACAGCAGAATGGAGCTTCGAAGCTCGTTGGCCAACGTTACCTACTGAAATCTATCATTGACCTCGTGAGCTCAAGCAGAAGCATTGTGCCTTCATATCTCCCTTCAGGGACAGTGGTGGGATTGTTCCCAGAGTCCAGAACATTTGTGTTGTCTCTGAAAACTAAATAATCTCTGTTTTCTGTGCTGTGAGGGTCATTTCTGTGGGATTTGTTGCTTTATACATGCCAGCCTACACCTCTGCAGCTCTTGCAAGCATCCAGGCTCCCACACAAGTCATTAATTAGTGCTTCTTGCTCCGGGCAACTCTGTGCTTCTGCAGTTTTTTGGCAATTATCAACAGCAGCATCCAGCTATCTGCAGTGGGTTTCAATGTCTGGTGTATAAATCTACTCTGAAATTAAACCAACCATCCACCCTAGAATAAGAAAGGCCAGGGCATTATCTGTGTTGTATGCAAAGAATGAAGTGAGATGTCTGCAGTGATACAGAACAGCCACAGTCTGCCATGCAACGGCACCAGACAGACATGGCTGGAGCATTATTAGTGGACAACAAGAAGGCAGAAGAAGGTAATTAAGGGAATCTGGAACAAACTTGCCTGGTAGGAGCTGATGACGTGAAAAAGAAAAGCTGGTCTACTGATGGTCGTCTAAGATGTTAGAGCTATTGAGTTAAAAACTACTAATTCGCCATGAGCTCTGTCTAATTACCCCAGCTAAAAAGCTTCTTTGGAATAAATAGATAAACTTTTGTAAGGACTGAGCTGTGTGTGAAATGGCTGACACCTCGATATTGGGGTATAGAGAGAAGGGGCTGCCCTCAATGAATGATCTCTGAATGTTTTCCCATTCCTTCTTGATTTCAATGCTTATTTTCTTTCGCACAAAAAAAGAGCAGCAACACATAGGTTGGTAATTTGGTGGGCGGGTGGCTGGATTAGATTATTTTATTGTTCTTTTCCAACCTTAGTGAGTCTACGATTCTATGAATTTGAAGGGAAAAAGAAAGGGATAAAACAGTATGATTTAAAATGGTGAATTGGGGCACTTGAAGCAGCACATTTCAAGCATTTTGAATATCTTGCTTTGATTAATAGTAAGAGCTTTACGAATTTGTTGGAGTGGAAATTAACATTTCTCAAGTAAATCGCTCAAAAAAAAAAACAAAACAAAAACAAAAACAAGTTCAGTTTGAAGAACTAAAATAAGAAAATTCAAAAATTGTGTTTTTTTAGGCAAAGGAGTTAAATTAAGGCAAGATTTGAAACCAGAAGAGAAACATAATTGAAATGTTTTCCATTCTGTTCCCCAGCCAAATTTCCTAGGTTTTTAACATGAAGGAGACATGGTAAGTGCACGCTGACCCAGGCAATCTGTTATATGAATTCTAAGAAAAGGATGCTGCCTCGCAAGCAGGGCATTCTTTTTTCAATAGGAAGAAGGAAGGAGCAAAAAAATCTTCAAAAAAGCTGTTTATTAAGTTTTTATATGCAATTACCTTAAAGTAAGTTGTGCTTAATGCTACTCTCAAACACATATAAACACATTTTTACATAAAATAAAACCACAGCTCCCACCAATGGTCATGGTGCTGGTCTCATAACCTGTTCTATGTAGACCTGTACAGACCTGTGTTGCATTTATTACAGCTCCTGTGTTTTTCCATCAGTGGAAATGGAATTCACTTTTCAACTCTTCTGCTTTTAATAGTAGCACCAACACATGTCTTATATCAGGGAAATACCCTGCTGTTTCCATTCCACAGCACTGTCTGCAAATGAAGATCGTTTTGGTCTTGGTTTGCATTATGGATTTAAACAATTTCATGGGAGTAAGTAGGAACTGTTTGTCATTTTTGCTTCTGCCAGGAATCACAGCCATCTATGTGAAAGCTCAGCCCGAAGAAGACTGAAGGGATCCCACAGTTATGAACTGCACCAGTGCTGCAATATATGTCATGCCCTGTCTGGAAGGTAATGTTAAGATACAAGTGAGCATGCACCAAAAAATGGCTTTTGCAGTGTACTAAGTATACAAGTTTTGTGCATCAACCATTCCTGTGCTGTAGTTTATGTGCTGTAAAACTATGGTGCTCTGGTTGCTCATTCTGCAGCTCTTACAACTCACACCTGTCACCAACACCCAGGGAAAGGTAAACCTAACCTGAACGTACCACCTCCCAAAAGAGTTTTAAGACCAAAGAAAAAGGAACCGCAATAACCCACACGTTCACATGAACTTCTTCAGAAAAGTAAACATTTCATCCTTCTTTCCAAAGATATCCAAGTGATATCCAGCAGAATCTTTACTGGGAAAGCACACCTACATTTCAGTGGATTCATTGATTACTCCTTTTGTGCCTTAGTGTTCTTGATGACAAACAGGTAGATCTGGTGCTTTTGTGAGTGAACTCCTAAGAAACTTCCAAAATCAGGGGGATGAGTTAATTCTCATTGTTGTTGTTGTTGTTTTTTTTCCAATGCCATTTCATGCATTGTATGACAAGTCACATCTGTTTGGTGACTAATACAAAGGGAATATCCCATGCGTGTAAGCGGCACAAGCCTGCCTCACACTCAACCTTTCTGAATTTTTTTCAAGGGCTGGTTATGCAATAAATAAATGGGGACAAACTCATCACGAGAAAGAACTTTTATTCAGCTTTGAAAGCAGCACTTTGCCTTGGAACAGTGTCCAACATCAAAATAATGAGTGCGTGTTACTGCTGACAGTCCTGGAGACAAGAATTCTCCATCCATCCAGAGCCAACTCCTCAAGTCCTCTCTCCTTCATATCTTTGCTCTTACTTATGGAAAACCCTCGGTTCAGGGAGTGGAGGAAGGGAGTGGGATGGGGTTGTAAGAGTGGATGCCTTGAGATTTGGCTTTTAGCAAACAGGAACACCGAGCCCCAAAAGCCAACAGCGAGGATCTTGGTGGTACCCTTTGTTATTTGTCCCAGCAATGAACAAATAGGACAAGGATAAATGTGTCCTTGGAGACACCCAAGGCCAGGCTGGATGAGGCTCTGAGCAGCCTTACTGAGCTGTAGGATGCTGAATAGGATGTCCCTATTCATTGCAGGGAGTTGGACTAGATGGCCTTAAAGGGTCCCTTCCAACTTAAACCATTCTGTGATTCTGTGATGAACCTAAGGGATCCTACGGGGAAAGAGGAGAGCAGAGAAAAGTGGCCTTTGATGTCAGCTGTGTATGAGCACCAGTCAAACACCGGGCATCTTCCTTCTGCAGTTCATACAGTGTTTCTGTAGGGCCTCCTGTAGACCACTGAGAAGTGAATGGCATTTGGTCTGTGCCACCTGGAGCTGCCAGTTCAACAACTGAGGGAAAAAATAATAAATAATTCTAGCCAGTAGCCTTAGCAGTCCTTGGAGCTTTGCAATACTTTGAAACAGTTGAGCAATAAAGAGGAAAATAAGAACGTATTGAAAAAGAGTATTTCATCAACAAGGGGCTGGGGAATAAATCAGAGAAAACCATCCACTGAAAGTAATGTATCTGCTAGGTTTGGCTGGCTTTGGGGTTGGTTTTCTTTCTTTTTTTTTTTTTTTTCCCTATTCATAAATTGTTCGTCAGCAAATCATGGTCCACAGCTTCAAATGGTGTATGACTGCATCATGCCATTAAAGTTTATGAAGCAGTGTCACCACTGGAGCTCTGTTACTTCCACTAGCTGAAATGTTGGCCTTGTGTATGTTTTTATGACCTTTTTTATTATTCTTAATTGTTTGATGATGACAGTATATTTCTTCTTTTATGTAAGTTGCCCAGTACATCTTTTGTTCTCTTTTGAGAGGAATTGAAATTCAGAACAGCAATAATCACTGCCATAGCAGATCTCTTGGGACAGGGGAGGGAGAGAACATTTACCAGGCTTAGCTCATAGCTGGATAACCCACACATGAATCATTACAAGAGGAATAGGATCTATGGAGTCTATCTCCACCATCTCACCCTCTGCAGTACTGGTGGCACAGCACTACAGGAACTTACTGATCATTGGGGTGGTATTGCTGGTGGTAGAACAGAAGCAAAAGACAATTGTTGGGTTCTGGAAGGGTTTTAGAGCTGTAGATGTTCTTTCCTCTTCCAAAAGTTGAGCACTGAATAATTTGCTTGTGACTTTGCTCAAGTAATTGTAGAAGGTCTGTATCTTTTCTTTATTAAGGTGAGTTTTAATGTTCTAATGTGGGAGATATTTTGAGAACCCCCCTCGTTCCTTCTTACCTCAGATAAACTACCTTTTGTAGTTTGTAGTTTGTTTCCTATGATGATATTAAGTGCATTTATTGTAAATAATGCCCAGCTTTTCTAGACTTCTTTAGAAGGAGGAAATTTTCCTTAGATGACCACTTCCCAATAAGATTCTTGTTTTTCAACAAACCATTTTTAACAGTCTGCAGTCAGCCCTAATGGGCTAATATTAACAAAAAGCTGTAGATTAAGCAACTATGCAGCCCTCGTGTTAGTCTTTGACTGAAGCTGTAGCTCAGTTTTACTGATCAGCTCTATGGATTTACCCTGCTTAAACACTCCTTTGAAGCATGCAGGCAGTCCTCACCGCGTCAGTGGAAAGATGAGGGTAATATTGTGAATGGCTGGGTTCCAGTTGTTCATAACTGAAACCGTGGGACGATCGCCTTTTGTTTAAATGTCAGAGGATCATAGATGTCAAAGACGAGAAACGAACGGCCTTTTAGGTCATCGAATCTGCATCACAGCATGGAAGTCATAGAAATCCAAGGGAGAGCAACACTGTGTGAGCATCACTGTTGGCCCATTAGGGTCACTCTGATTTAGCAGTTCTGATTGACATCCCAACCAAATCCAACTGGTAGAGGGGCACATGAGGTATTCACTGACGAATCTTTCTGAACAACACATATGGCCGTATTTTATATTTCACGGTTAAGCTAATATGAACTATGTAAGGAATCAACTCTAAGAAACTTTGGAGGCCAAGTTAATCAAAATTCTTTAAAGTATAGGCAATGAACCATAACCTGGATATGAAATATTTCCCAATAGCTGGTATAATACAACCAGCTGTACTCTGATTCACTCGTACTGATTAGCTGTCATTCTGAAAATAGCTTTAGGATCAGAGCTACTGCTAGTGAAGGAATGGACTGCTTTTCGTAGGAACCAGCAGAACTCTACTGGCAAAACAGAACAGTAGCCATTTCTACCAGCTGAGTATCCAACCAGCACTCATTTAGTATTAATGCTGTTATGTAACAGGGAATCACTGTTACCCCTTTTTTCTTTATCTTGATAATTATAAGTGAGAAATACTCCTACAACCTCCCTTCCTGGGCATTGCTCAAACAGAGAGTGGTCAATGTGTTTACTATCTAAACTGCAAGGTTCAATTTGCTTCAAGCAAATTAAGACCTAAATCAGCACTGTGAGCTTGCAGAGTTCTCCTGTCCGTTTGAGAGATTGCAATAAGCTCTGGTGGGTTTACTTGACTTGGCAGAACAGGAAAAAAAAAATCTTCTTCCTGACATCTTAGTTTACCCACCAGAGTAGCCTCTCTCTTTTCTTTCTCTCTCCACTTATTGTATTCTTCTCTTTATTCTCTTACTTTTCCCCCCATTGGTTAATTTTTTTTTCTTTTTTTCTTTTTTTAAATTTGTGTTCTTTTATAAATGTCCTTTGGCAGTAGTTGTGATTTTTTGGTTAGTAATCCACTTATTTTGTGGTTTAGAAAATATCTCAAGTAACAACTTGGACACGTTGTTGACTGTCATTGTTGGCTGCTCATGTGGCATGAGGAACATGCAAGGAAACACGTCCTTTCATGCTCAGCCCACCCTTCCAAAACAAAGCAGTAATCTACTTCTTACCATGCATTGAACTGTGTAGAACTTTAGGTTTGAAGAGGACTGCAATTTTCATACGCAAATGCAGGTGTATAACCTTGACAGATATATCCACAAATATATCCATGTTATTATGTCCCTATCCCTCTGTTTCTGTATTTGTATCCATGTAGATGCATATCTTTGTCTTTGCAGTCAAGCATAAAAAGTACACGTTTTTCAGCTGGAGGTATATTTGCTCCTATAAATATATTTGCCTGTTGTCTGCACTTCCATATACTGCAGCTGCCACATAGCTTAAATATTAGTTCTATATAAACTCACTTTTTCTTTCTTTTCTGTAAACTTATGAACTGACGCAAGCATTTTTTACATAACCCATAGATTAAGTCAATATGCCTTTTTCTCAGGGATGAGGCAAAAAAGCTGAACAAATAGCAGCTGTCTTTCAGTAAAATGCATATGATGGCCGTAGGATGTTTGAAGATGTCAAATTTTGTTGGAAATAACAAGTTTATTTGCATATGTTTGTCCATGTTTTTGGTTGCCAGAATAAAAGTTGAAGGCTGAACCCTTAGAGAGCAGCTGTTTCATGTAGTTGGAGGAAGCTGATTGTATATATTTATGGTAGACTCTATAGGTCCCAGTCAAGATCTTGGCTCCTTTGCACTAGACACTGCATAAACAATTTGCAAGAGACTGACTCTTCTCCAAGGAGCCTAAATAGGCCAGGGAAACAGTGTGACAGAGGAAGAATTATTAGTTCCTTCCCGCAAATGGAAAAACAGGCAGAGGATAAGGAAGTGGCTTCCCAAAAAATCTCTACAGCTGGGGTGACAACCCAAATTCCCCAAGTCCCAACCCAACACTTTAAAACTGAGGATCAGAGGAAATAGATGCATATACCTCCATAAAGTGTAAGGTTGGAGTCTCTAATGGGTTTTCGGTCAACTCAGGTTATGGGGCTTGGAGAGCAACAAAATTTGAGTGGGGACAGAATGTGAGGGATGCTGAAGTAGTCAGAGTTTTTCAGCCTGTTGGAAAAAAAAGAGAAGCCCAAATATTATTAATGGCAGCACGATTGTTGAACGTTGCCTGAATAAAGACCGCAGGACTCTGACCACACTTTCGACCCGCTGTCTGCACAACCCATTGCAAACTGTTCCATGCAAGGCACTCAGCCACCCCTACTTATCCATCAAAGCTATCATTCATGTTAACAGGTAACAGGGGAACCTCAGGCTTGAATTCATTATGAAACCCTTGGAATCAAACCAGCCTGGACAATCAACCTTCTGTTTAACTGCTTCAGTATACATTTTTATTATGGAGCCACTCTGGACTTCCTACAAAGTGATTCATAGGTCGTCTTCCCCAAGCCTGCAGCGCTCATCACAATGGGTTCTTGCTTTTAACCACATTCACTTACAAACTGTCATTCGAAGGCTAATAAATCTGGCTCCAGTCACCAGACTCTGCGGTATACATGAGACAACTGGAGGGTCTGAACTGCTCAACCACAGTCTTGTTTGGAGGCTGTTTTGAATGATGTTTTTCCATTATTACAGGCTTTACTAATTATTTAGTTTTATTGCAGCGATGCTAACAAGGCCCAGCACTGCAGTGGGACAACGCTGGGCAAATGCGCAGCAAAACTGTGTGCCTGAATCCTGACTAAGTACTGAATGCATAGAGAGCTCTCCCAAACCAATAAAGGGCTGGGATGTTTATGGGACATTTTAGATTCAGTCGGACCTCGCTGTGAGTCCTCAAAGGTAGAGCAAGCTTTTGGACACACACGGGTCTTCTTAAGTTGCTCACTATTGGATTTCTTGACCAGTAGACATTGATGGCCATACTCTTCAAACAGATGGCAGAGGGTGTTTCTGTAGGATGGGAGGGAATGGCCTCGACTTGCACTAGGGAAGGATCAGGTTGGATATTAGGAAAAAGCTTTTTCAGTGGAAGAGTGGTGATGCATTGGCACAGGCTGCCCAGGGAGGTGGTGGAGTCACCAACTCTGGAGAAGTTCCAGAACCATGGAGATGTGGCAGGAGATGAAGGACGTGGTCAGTGAGCATGGTAGGATGGATTGGGGTTGGACTTAGTGATCTTAAAGGTCTTTTCCAGCCTTTATGATTCTATGATTCTATGATTTAAGCAGTGTTTTTGTTTGAATCCCCATTTCTCATGTGTCTTCCGAAGGAAAGCTGCTCAGAAATTCAGGGGGGTGCTGGGAAGTAGGAAGTGTCTATGATAAAAAGCTTCCTATAATAATTAATAGCTCACTGATGCTGCTCACAGTAGTACTGGTGCCAAGAAGTTGAAATAAAATACTGGAAGTGTCAAAAGGAGTTCAAGAAATGCCCTTCAAATACTGGAAAAAGATAAAAAGGAAGCCCTAAGGGCAATATTCAGCATGATAATTGGGGTCCTAACTTCTTGTGGGTGCAATGTCCCGTAGGATTTAAATCTCTTACACAAAATATTCATCCAGCCATACCTCAGAAGAGTCATTTTGCCAGTGCTGCTCAAGTTCCGTGTTAGTAACTAATTTTAGGCTCTGAAGTGAAACGCCTCTATCAGGAGCACAGTTATCTTTTGCCTCTCCAGCTAAGAGCCGTTTCTTACTCACTCAACATTTCTCTCATTGCGCTTTTGATGAAGCCTACTACATGTTTTGGGTTCAATTCAGTGTGCAGAAAGTCAGAGGAACAGCACAGCATCTGGAGAGATAAACTGGGTGAAGTCAAGTGAGCGAGTGTGCTGCAGAAAGGCATTTCAGATTCTGCAGAGAAGTTCAAACAAATACTGTGGTTGTCGTCATTTATTGTAGAGGGATGTTGGGGAACAGAGGGGAGAAGTAACTGGAAGTGACTCAGGAGCCAGAGCTTAGAATTTCAGACGTGCAGCTTGACGACCAAACCGCCGTAATATCCTTTTTTTTTTTCCATGTAAATAACATCTGATGATGAAGGCGGTGGAATTTTACAGTGGTTCATAAGCAAACTTGATTTTCAGGTTCAGTAACATTGCAGATCAGTAGTTGCTGTTTCAGTTCCCAGGTTAATTTTATGGAATATTTTGCGTTGTGCCAGACTTTAATTAATTCCAAATGATTTCTGCTTTCCCTTACTTTTTCTCCCCCTTTTGCATGTTACTGTCTTACAAAGGAACTCAACTCCCAATTTTCTCTAAGACCGGTAATTATATGCATAAGTAATCAGAAATCTCAAGCATTTTTCTGCAAACCAATTACAGACATTTAGGATAAGGATAATACACTTCCTTAAAACTGCATTAAAAACTCATTGAAGTAAAAGTAAATGAAATAATAGAGTTAAACTACTCAAGTGAAATTTCAAGGCACGGTTTTAGAGGAGATAAAAACCTTCCTGCTTGTTTTCTTATTTGCATGATGTTTTCAGACCATATTTTCTAATATATGGCACGGAATTGTGACGTGTTTTTGAAGCAGGCTGTTTGTGGTACATCAGCTTCTGACGCTGAGCATCTTGCGTGTGAGCTGCCCTGGATGAGGCACTGTTTGCTTGCAGGATATGCTCTTCACATTCCTTTCCTTTTTCTGACGATCCTTAGGAGAAAAACCAGCCTGATAGAGAAACTCTCTGCTATGCAGTGTTGGGTTTTCAACACTTCCTAGCATCCGTGTAGAGCATAGAATCATAGAATGGCTTGGGTTGGAAGGGACTGCAAAAAAGAAGTCAAAATTGTGAGAGTACACGAACCTGTTCCCTTTAGCACTGAACAGACAGGACTCAATTAGAGGTGGACACTTGTAGGTAGGACAACTTGCGTTGGTATCTCTGCAGGTCCGCTGTGATTCGTCACAATGAGTGCAGATGATTTCTTCTCTCCCTCAACAATGCTCATAACTTCCACTTGTTGAAAACTGGTCCATGCAAGAAAAATTGTCTTCTATCTTCCCACTTCCTCACAGCATCAATCAATCGGCGCATTGTTCAAAATCTCCTTCTTCACTGCCTCTTCAGCCCTGCAGCTTGATTTAATCACGTGTTAACGTGCCCATATTTATTGAGCTCCCAGATCACAAGGTCCACGAGCAGAGTGTTGAAGGAGCACAGAATAGCTTAGGTTGGAGGGGGCCTTAAAGACCATCCAGATCCAACCCCACTGCTATGTGCAGCATTGCCAACCACCAGACCAGACTGCCCAGGATGAAAACACTGATAGCAAGAGCAAATGCACCAGGTCGCTCCTCTCCTCCCATAGTGGCTGGTGGAGTGTTGGAAATTGTCTGCAGGAGGAGCCAGGGGCTGGGGGAACAGGTCGGGGTATAAGGATGGTCCATAGCCCGTATCTTTGGGGTCACAAACCTCTGGACAGGGGGCTCAGGGAGTTTTGCTGAAGGTGCTGCTGAGCCGCTTGTGCTCTTCTCTCTTTGCATTCCAATCTTTATCACAGCAGTGATTTCCTTGCTTGCTTCATTTGTAGTAATGATAACATTGTAAAAGCTTGCCCTTTCAGAGAGCAGGAGTGCTTTGAGTCACGGACCTGCTCTGTGAATCAGAGCCCTTTTCTTCCCTTTCCAATGGTGTTTTCTTCCTATCCTGCCTCCCTGCTCAGGAGCCCTGCCAGCTCCCCAGTGACAGCATGAAGCCTTCCTTTAAAACATGACTTTAAAACGGCAAAGAAGAGGAAAAAAAAAAAAAAAAAAAAAACAAAAAACAAGAAAAAAAAAAAAAAAAAAAAAAAAGAAAAAAAAACAACCAAAACAAAACAGCAAAGCAAAGGCTTAGAAAAGCAAAGCAGTGCTGCCTTTTTGTGAGCATCCTCCCCCTTCTCTTCCCTTCCCCCCCCCTCCGGGGCAGCAGAAATGGAATAACCAAAGTCAGTGCATGAGGCTTTAATTCGAACAAGTTGGTGGCATGGCTGCAGGCCAGCCCTACATCCCCCCCCTGCGCTGCTCCCAGGCCCCCAGGAAAGAGCAGGGCGGGGGTGTGGGCTGAGTCAACAGCACGGATGCACTTTCTCAGCAGTCAGCTGGGACGTCCGCTCGGGTTATTCTGTGTGAGTGGGATCGCTGTCCCCTCGTATCGATCTGGTGTGGAGTCAAGGCTGCGGTGTTTGCGTGTCCGGTGGTGGAGTGGGAGGCAGAGGGGGGAAAAGGGATGAGGGGAAGGAGAGGCTGCAGCGGGATGCGGAGTTGGAGGGGGAAAACCCAGAGAGAGTGGAGTATAGGTGGATGTAGGAATATCCTATAGGGATCCCTGTAGGATTATAGGAGGTGGAGAGGGATCAAAGCTGAGTACAGTAATGGGGGCAGAAAAGGAGGAGGGAAGAAAGAAGGGAAAGTGCGAGGTGGAGGGGTAGTGCAGGTGGCTCAGAGCTGCAGGGTTTGGCTTTTCAGACATCGACAGGTAGCTGAGAGCAGGGGGACCATCCAGCTGTGTGCTGCAAGAAGACACAAGCCTTTAATTAGACACTGAGTAAGAAGGAAAGGAGGACAAAGGCTGAGGGATGACGCAGCAAAGGAGCAGTGGGGTGACGCAGTGGTGGGGACAGAGGACAAAGCATGGCTCTGTGCGAATGGAGGGATGGGCAAAGGATGCAGCCGTCAGCCTGGAGTTGTTATAAACATCCTGCTGAGGAGGAATCTTGCTTTTTCAAATCTCTCAGCCTGAAGCTGTTCCAGCTAACCTCTCTCCAAATAACAAATACAGTAATGGATGGTTACCCCTGCTTCCCCCCCACACACACGTAGTCAGCCATTATTTTGGCTAAACAGTTTTACGAATATCCCCCCTTCCCTAAAGTCATGTTTATTATTGCAACTGAACGCTGGCTTTTCTAACAGCCTTTTTATGCATCCTTTTAAATGTCTTCTCTAATAATCCAGAGAAACTTCTCATAAACTCCCCCTTAGTGGGAGAGAGGCGAGATTACTTGGACAGATGAACCAGGCACATCTTCACTGTCTGTATTTTATAGAATATGGTCAAATACAGCTAATTCAGAAAGCCATAAGCAGGACTTTCACTAGATGCTTAACTGCTGAGCTTTGTTACTATTAGCATTTATGTGCTTATTTATTTATTTGGACTGAAAAGCACATCATTTTTTTCTTCCCTTATCACTTTCCAACCATGAAAAGTGTTTGCCTGCAAATCCATTGGCAAGAGATCTGAGCATCTACTACTTTAAAGCACAACCATGTGGTCTTCTTTCGTATCATTCTGAACCCAAGTTCAGTGGCTGTTTGCACTTTACAGTAGGACTAATTATCCTTGTTTTTTTCATGAAATAGACATTTTTGGAGGGAGAAAAGTGTCTTGAAGGATTCATCTGTCCTCCTCTTAAATTTCACAAGCCTCGTTTTCAAGAAGAAAGCAAGAAGAGAAAGAATTCAACAAGGCTGGTTGTAGCCCACTCAAAGCATCGTGTATTTTGGTGGCAGTTTTTCTCTTAAAGAACTTCTCCCTTGCTTCATCCCAGACAGAATCACTTTACTCTTGCAAATTGCTGCCTCACAGAGTGGGAGTTGTCCACGCTCAGTGTTAATAAGCCCGGCAGTGCATTTCCTGCCACAGGTGAACAACAAGGCATGAACCTACCTGCTCCAAAATTGCAATTGTGCTGTAGGGTAGAAGAAAGCAGAATTCATCATCATGGGCAGCTTTGCTCCACAGTGAGAACGAAAGGTTCAGTTAAGTTTGTGGTCACAGAGATGCCATCAGTCTCTAATCACATCCTGTTTTGACTCTAAATGGGTTTTGTTTTCCAGGTCTGAGAGCTGTGCACTCAGATCCCTTTGGCTAGGCATGTTGTTTGCTCGTGTATCCCCTCCATGTTTGTATGGACAGCCTGCTTTTGGTGAAAAAAAAAGTAACAGCAATGATGCATCTTAGATAATACTTCCTACAAGAGGATTTCAGATTATTTGATATTGCATTTAAAGTCTTCAAACAAATCACTGCTACAAAGCTTTGTTCTCCAGGGCCTCCAGTGCTGAAGGTAAGAACAGGCCAGTGAACACACAGCAAGAGCATCTCAGGTTAAACTCTTGGAAAAACATCCTAGCAATAACAAAACTGAGTTTTTGAGAGCTTAGACTTCATGTGAGTTTACAAAGAATGTAGAGCTTTCCGAGAGTAATTTCCAGCCCAAGAAGTCCTTAGGAACAGGGCTAACAAACTGCTTTTAGGAATGACATGGGCAAAACCACTCCTGTCTTTGAAGAGAGCAGCAACAGTGACCTTGAGTTCCCTTCTGGCTCTGCTTCTATGAATATCCCCACTTCATACATGGGAAACGAAGGCAGAGAGCGGTGAAAGGCCACGCGCAACGTCATGAAGCAAAACTGCAAGTAGAACTTAGGTCTGTTCTCTGCAGGGAAAGGAAAAAAGAAAGAAATCTGGGAAGAAAAAAAAAAAAGAGGAAAAAAAATAAGTAAATAGTGGGATTATTATGGGCTTTTCCTCCAAATTCTAGACTTTTCTTCATTTCTTCAGCATTTGAAAGGAATCATTACCTGCTGTTCAAGTGTAGATCAACTTGTCCAGACCAGATGATCCTGTCTTAGAAAGGAGCTGCCCAAAGATGAATGGTTTTGCCCATACAGTTCTTTCCAAACCAGTAAAAATCTATTGGATTCTTTATAAATTTTTTGTCACATTCAAAAAGCAATTGAAAAATGCAAAAACTGTGCACTAAGCAGGTAAGAATCAGAAGGAGGCATTGGTCACTATTTCACTGTTGATTAGCACTTGTAATTGCGGCCCAAATTAGGAACCAATTGCAGTAATAAATTTTGTTCAAGAACACTGCTCTCACTTTGAGCTTACTGTCACTGTCCTCATGTTTTGGCATCACAGAATTGTAGATTCATGGAGTCATAGAATGGCTTCGGTGGGAAGGGACCTTGAAGATCAGCTGGTTCCAACCCCATGCCATAGGCAGGGTTGGATCCACAAGGTCAGGATGCCCAGATCCCCATCCAACTTGCCACTTCTACAACAGAAGACTGGCAAACAGTGTTAGTTTTGAATGGTTTCAGCCAAATCACAAGTGGTACTTGGGAGATTCTAAGATCATCTGATAGTTTAGGGACTTTTTCTTCTTATGTTGCCTTCCTGATGTATCCAAGCCTTACTGAGATAAGCCAGAATCAAACCTGGGTCTGTGCACCCCTAAATGTAGAGGGAAAGGTGCAAAGAGAGGCACAGCCTGGTCTCCCAAGCTGGATCTGGTTTCCCATCCAGCAGCTGTACCCCACCCATTTAATGTGCTAAACCAGAAAAGTCTAGGCTTCAGGACTGGTAGAAAATTATTTTGCAACTATCTTCTCTCATTTCCTTACAGAAAGTTGAGTTTTTCAACTAAATTGAAAACATTCACGGAAAGCATGTTTGCCTCAAATTTTTCATATTTACACCAGAAAACAGCAAATCCAGTTTTATCTGCAAGCAACTATGTCAACTTTTTGTAAAAAAAGGAGTAATCACGAATTGAAAAATAATCAGTTTTTGATGCGAAGTCATAACTTTCCATGGGAAAACCTCCAAATTCCATTTAAGAGCATGTCTACATTCTAGACAGAGCAACAGATACACAGGCAAGATGTAAACTAGCTCTCTCCAGTATCTGTAAGAGTCTTCTACTGGCAGTGTCAACGCAACATGGACTGCTGTACACAATTCTCCAGCAGGAATCAGCTACGTGCATGTGTTCCTATTAATGCTATGCTGGACAGTGGCTCTGAACTATCTTTTCCTTTGGCCAATATCTTTGGAAAATTGTTGATGGACTCCATAATAAAATCAGTTCATTGGGTCCCATTCTGTCTTCAGCACCAGACGATTGCGGAGGAATGCAGCCAGTCAAAGAAATTTACTGTGTTGACTTATTCTGCACCTGGTCACTTCTTTACAGCTTCTTCAATAGGAGAATCTGAAGAAGAAATGAACGTGTGGTTTTGCACATAACAAAAAGCAGCCAATGCCCTTTGGCCTGGGGACCCTGAGTGGTTTGTAGAGCATCAGGTGGGGAGCGTGTGAGGAAAGCTGAGAACAGGGCCCAGCTCTGTGCCACCTCCCATCACTTAACAACAAAGTGGTGTTTTCTCTGTGCAGGAAATTGGATCTCAGTCTTTAGAGGCAAGACAGCCTAGAGAGCAATTGCCTCTCTCCTGGCCAGACATATGCCAGTAAATGCTGGCATTAGGCACAAAGAGAAAAGGACGAGAGATTTTCCTATTGACCTTTGCGAGCTTTAAAAAGGCTCCCATTGGTAATGCTAAAGGCAACATACATTATTGTTCAAAAGAGAAGTGCCTCTAACAAGTTCCTGATGGATAATAGTGGTGTTTACTTAAGGAAACTGGGTAATCACAAAGGTTATTTTTTATTGGGTGCCATCCTTTTTAGCATCCCCGTACACAGCCGACGTCAATGTGTGTCATTAACAATGACTTGTAAAAGGATACAGCAGTTGCTAAGGAAACCTCTGTTGCACAGGAGCTAAACAAATAACAGAAAATTAAGCAGGGAGCAGAGGCCAAGAAGGGCCTGATTCTGCAGATCTTCACTCATGCAAGCAGCTGTAGGCTGCAGAGCCTTGGAGTTTGCTAGGAGGTGTTCAGCTGCTCACATAAGAAAGTTTGGAGGTGCAGATGGTTTGTCAGAGACTCCTCAAACTTTCGTAGAGATCAAAGGCAGCATACAGTAGAAAGAGCACATAGCTATTTCTGAATATAATAGAATATAATACAGGCCTCTGAATATAATTAATTGTCATTTGAAAGCATCTGTGTAATGCTTGTTGTGGTATTAATTTCGCTGAGAGATGCTGACAGGAAGCATCAATGCACATTGGTTGATGTGGCACTGAGGGATGTGGTTTAGGGGGCATGTGATCATGGGTTGGAATTGGACTTGAGTATCTTTTCCAACCATCGTGATTTGTCGATTCTGTGGGCATTGTGGTTGAACTTGGTGATCTTGAAGATCTTTCCCAACCTTAAGAATACTTTGATTCAGTGATACGTAGCCTTCAATCAGCCATCAATCTTCAGGAAGTGTGTAGCAGATCGGACACCTTTGGGCATTAATGGATGTGTCCTTGGGATGCACCCAGGTATCCCTGTGTGCTTCAAAGAGGGATTTTCATGGGAGGTCCATGTGGCGGCAGTCACTCACACCATGAAAGAGCCCCAACAGCCTGCAACAAACACCAGGTTTGTAACAAAAGGCATAAAGTTATAACCCGAATGTGGTGGAAGCAAGTATATCAGGTAGGGTGGTGAGCCTTGAGCTCAAAGGAGCTAAAGCACTTTACTGAAGTTGTAATTTTAATCTCATTTAGGTAAAGGGTTGCAAATTGCTGAGTAAACATTGATTCTTCAACTTCAATCAGGTTTGTTTCAGCTCATTTCAGGCCAAGAAGGGGAATGTTTTGCCTTTGCTGGGTTAAGCCATTGCAACCAAAATAAGAGTGACTGTTCTGGATTTGTAGCAGCGAAGCAAACCAGTGTGAAAGTTAGTGAGAAGACAGTGAGATCTTTAGAGGGAAGGACACTCTTTTCATTGAACCCAGGACAATGGGAGCAGGATTACAGGGTGTTACCACGATACAAATGAGACACAGTATTAAGGAAAACAAGTGTTACCATAGAAACAGCTGATAAATGGGCACATGCAAGAAATTTGCCCTTAATTTGTGTGTTTAAGTGGGAGGGGAACTATTTTGATCCTGCTTAATTGCAGCTGATCCTATTTAATTGCTTTTTTTTTTTTTTTTTCCTACCAAGTCCATTGTAGTGCAGCAGGGTAAAACTTCAGTAATCTGTCATCTTACCTACTGCCACCAGGAAACTGAGGGAATGAGAGATGCCTGTGCTACTCCCATTTGCAACATGCTTTTATGCTTGCCTCAGTTTCACCCGTCTACAGCAGGAAAATGAACGTGCATGGGAGAAATGTCACCTCCTTTGCTTGGATGGGAATAGGACAGGTCCTGTGCTGCAAGGAATGGGGTAGTCTTTTCCTGTTTGTCCTTTGCAAGGTGCTAATGCTGATTTTAAGGTCGCGGGAGAAAGAGCTCTGCATTTAGCAAAGCGGAAAAACAGCAGCTAAGTGTGGAGAATCGGAAACCTGATTTGAATAAGAGTAACCAGATTGTAGGAACTTTAAATAGAATGGCAACTAATGTAATTAAAATGAAAAGGTTCAAAGCACATTAAAGGCCATTAATATGCAATAAGGAAATTCTTAACTTGCTGTATCTCCAAATACACAGTCCTGAAGGTGAAAGGAGCAATGCCCATCAAACCAACTCTTTCAGGGAGGGCACTGGGTTCAGTGCGTGAGAAAGCTTTGGTTGCAAAAGCCTTGGGTGGAAAGTTTGGTTATTGCACGATGTTTGACATGATGGAGCCTTGATAAGGAGTGCTACGCACACTGCAGCCATGGAGCAGATTCATGTGTGAGCTGAACAAACCTTTCCTTCAGTCTCCCAAGGTCTACCAAGCCAAATAAGTGCATATAAATAAGAGAAAGGGCCAGGCTGGTTCGGCTGTCCTCATGAGCAGACTTTGTGGCGCTGAGGGTCATGGTTAGTGGGCATGGTGGTGGTGGGTTGGGGTTGGACTTGGAGATCTTGGTGGTCTTTTCCAACCTTAATGACTCTGTGATTCTGTAGGCGTGGTGGTGATGGATTGGGGCTGGATGTGATGATCTTAGAGGTCTTTTCCAACCTCAGTGATTCTATGATGCACAACTCCTCTCATGGCTGGTAGCAGTTGCTTCAAAAGAAAGCGTGCTCTGCGCTGAGGAGCTCTGAAACAACCAGCCTGCAGGGAATCTCCTCCCCAGACTCCCCTGTTAGATGTTAGCTTAAGTCCTTATACCAGATTATGGCCCTAAATATAGCTTCATTTCAGAAGCAGATTTTTTATTTTAGCAGTAGAAATGGATGACATTTTTTTGGACGGCGAAGCAGCGCTAATAGCATTGCTCTTCTAACATTTTTCAAAGCTTCAAACAACTAAATGAAAAATTCCCATTACGTATTATCCTTTCTACACTGAAAGGATTAAAACCAGCTAGTCAACACAAGCCCTGCACATCCTAATTAACTCCTTTTCTTGTAGGTTTAAATGAATCATTTAAGCTCCCTGCATAAATATACATTTCACTTAATGGAACTGGAATTTTGCCATGGATACCACTCAAAGCAGGATTACACCTCTGTGCATCAGAGTAGCTGGGCAAATACAAACTCTTGGAACCCCACAAAGATAGCGAGAAACGCTTGGAGGAGTAACAGAAAGCAGGAATTGATGGATGGCAAATTCTCTTTGCAGGGACTGAAATATTTTGATCTGGAGGTGTCATATCCACCAAGGGGTGGGGAGGCAGAGGCCACACTCGTACCTACACACACGCTTTGAATATTCTCACAGGAGCTATTCCCAAGCATATGTTTAACAGATTAGGTTTTACGCAGCCTGTCCCACCTCCAGTAACTGCTGTATGCCAGACTGCCCAAATTAAGGACTTATATTTCTTTTGCACGATGACAATGCAGCTTGTCCTCCAGCAGAGATCTTTGTATTCCTGCTCAGGCTGTTGTCTGAGGAAAGCTGTGAGACAGTTTTTTGGACCTTGCATTTGTCAAGAGCTGCTCAGACGTGCTGTTTTCCAAGTGCTGCTGTTTGAACTTGGAGATGCTGGGTGCTGACTGCCTGTTTTAGCCATAGCAGCACAGCTCTCCTTGAATCTCAAAGGGGTGCTGCTAAGTGTTCATCTATTCAGTATGTGGTGGTTGCAATATGCTTTTTCCTTCTGAGAGGAAATCTTATAAAACAAACAAGAAATAGCATTTCCAGTCTCAGTGGGATTTGTTTCCTACTAAGATAAATAAATAGATATGATGATAGTAAACATGTACCCATTGTAGTCACATCCTAGATATTTGCATTGTTACAGCATTAAGAAGCTCTCGTTTTAATCCTACAGAACAGAAGATGCTCCTACCAAGAGTCCATCCACAGCTTCTTAAAGATAATAGTGTCATGGTAGAATCTTCTGCTCTGGGAGATGCAGGTGTCTCTGCATTCTCTACTGGACAGCAGGGAAAATTCTCCTTCCTCTTCTCCTTGATTTTGGTTCCTTTCCTGAGGATCTCACTGAATCTGACTGGGATAGGAAACAGAGAGGCTGTGCTTAGCGAGTGGCAGAATGGGCCCAGACACGGTGCTACAGTGGATGTCACAAGGAAGAGAAGGAGGGATGTGTCTCAGCATTAATAAACAGAATGAATCAGCAGTGATGGGTGACATCTTTTGCTGATGTATGTGCATGGAGCTTCGTCATTAGTGGACACCACATACACTGCTATTTTTGTTACATCTGTCTCTGGCCCTTCTCATTTTTGCAATAAAACTAGTTTTTTACTTCTGACAATTTGCCTGCTAAATCTCCTGTTTTATTATGTAACTTCATTGTCTTGAAGCAAGGGATGAATCCCAACGATTTCCATTCTCCTCCCAGCTGCTCTTTGCTATTCTATAAAGGAAAGCCAAAACCCAAACACGACCCAGATGCCTAAGTGAATTCTAGAGACTGGTAGGGTTCAATATTATACTTTTTAGCTGAGAAACCAGAATATTCTGAATCCAGCAGTGGAAAAGTATCTGGAACCATTTCCGATTGGAGGCACAATAATGCTGAAAGAGTGGATAACTAGGAAGTTTTTATAATTGCATCAATTACAGATATGACCACAGTCCATTTTGCATTTGAAATGAAATAGCTGTTCTGGGTATGAATATCATCACATACTGGTGTTGTTACTTGATATGAAAGAAATCTTTGACCCTGAAGGCTTTACGAAATCTCTTCCGGAGTTGTTGGGGCATTTGTTCCTGCCAATTCGAAGCACGTTTTCATAGCCCAATGTGTAAGGGTACAGCATTGAGTGATCTGAAGATGGAGACAACGCTGGTCTTCTCAGTGTTATATAAAGGAATGACCTTCTGGATGTCAAGGATGTCACAGAAATTACTGGGTTTTCAAAGAAAATGTATTTGCTTCTGATTAAAAGCCCAGACCAGAAGTAGGAAACTTACGCAACGAAGTAATTAAGCCAAATTCCTCTCAGTCCCTGCGTGCTTCGTGTCCCACCAAGCAGAAGCTTCCATTCAATGTGCCATGTTGTTACTTTAACCAGGGCTCATGGAGTGCATTGCCATGGGGTCAGCTGTGAATGTGGCCCTTTTGGGTGACACCAGAGGGTGAAATACCCGGGCTGGAACAGAAAGCAAGGTAAAAAAATATCAGTGACATAGAAAAAAAATGCAATATTGAGTCTTAATTTTGACGTTTCATCATTGAGCTTATGAGGATTCTGTGCAGAATCCTCAGTGGGACTGTAACACTTCCACAAAATCAGGTGGAAAATAGGTTCATCAGCCTCATATTTTTAATTCTCGTACAACTGTGCCTTGAATTAGCCCACTCCCTTCCAATGACCTTTCTTGCAGCATATTTTGGATATTAAGAAGAGCTGGATCTGGGGCAGAGCAGTTCACCCCTCAAGCCAGGAAGCTGAGATGCAGCCAACTCAGAGGAACTTTTCTCTCCTTTTTTTTCTTTTGAACCATGCACGTTGCCAAAAGATTAGAAATGACAATCATTAACAAGAACAAGAGCCAGGATAGGACAAAATAACAGAGGGAACCACTGCTGGAAGTGCTCCTCCAGGGTTCATAGAGGCCAAGGGGTTCTCAACCCTTCTCGTAGGGTGGATGATGTTTTGGTACTGAGATTCTCTGCAGAGAACATGATCCCACGGACCCCACCTCTGCTTCCACTGGAAAGAGAGAGAGCTTCAGCAGTTTGCTTACGTGGGAAGTGACGGTAATGAGGGAGAATTGAATGTAGTTTTAGCTGCTTTTAAATGATTTAACAGCTGGATGGAAGGAGATGTGACCGCCACAAAAGTTGTTCCATTGGTTTTAGGAGCTGGACTGGCTTCCAAGCAAGTGAGCCAATTTCAGAGCTTATATATGGTGCCTGTGGGAATCCCAAATCTGAGCACCGAGTTGGGACAGTTATCTTCTTCAGGAGTGTGATGCCTCCGATGACATTGACTTTGTCACAAAATCTGCTCAAAACCCTCCTTAGTGAAATTTGTGTTACATGAGGAGAACTTTCTACCAAAGGTTATGAAAAATATGTGCTGGTCCAAGAGAAATCCGCTGGATGTTCCTCAGGGCAAGAAGTTTTGGAACAACTAAGAGTTAAGGAGTGCAGTAGAAACACTTCTGGAACAAGTGTACAAAAAGAAAGGGGGAAAAAAAAGTGCAACTGAAGTTTTCATAGAATTATTTTATTTTTTTTCCTTGAGAAGAACTATCTTTGCATTTCTTGCATTTCTGTTTTATAAATTCCAGCTCTATCCATTCCTTCCGGTGTGGGTAATTGCACAGCACTGTGCTATGCTTCAGAGTTCAGAAATCTTTGTCCTTGTCTAAACTTTGCACTACAGGCCTTGTTTATGAGCTGTCTGGAGAGGATCTGAGACTCAATGGAGCATTGTTCAATAAATAATAAAAGCCAGACACGACGAGGTTGCTTTTTAGATGAGGCCTTTCCCACAGGAGATACTATATGTGTAAGAACATGGATCCTTCCTCTATAGGATATAATTTATACTCATCGAATTAACTACCACTTTGACATCGTGTCATACGATGTGATTTGTAACATCACATGTGAAACATAAAGTCACTTTTTAAGATGGGACCTTGTTGTGATTTAGTTTCTGGAGGAGGCTGTAATTTGTTCATGTCCGTGAGATATGGAAGTGGCATTTGGCTTCATGTTTAATAACAAAAGAATGAAACGTGGGCCTCCCTGACCCTCCTTGTTGTGCTGAAGAGTCAGATTTGTTCAGATTTGCTCATTCATTTCATGATAAGCACTGCAGTGCCAAAGCAAGGGGTGATGTCAGACTCATTGGAAATACCTACGCAGTGGTCAGAGTTAATGGAGCAGATGTTCAGATTTTGTTCGCCCTTGCGCAAGGCCCAGATTAGATACTTCTGTTCCATAATCACTCTGTTTTCATCTGGTCAGAAACACTTAGTTTCATCTTCACTGAAAACACAGTTGTTGAAACCAGATATGTGATAAAAGCATTTCATGATAAAGGGAGTGAAGCTCTAATCTCTCTGAAATCCTGTTACTGAGCGGTGCAAGTGGTGACAAACCCCTCATTCCAGGCAATTCCTGATTTTTGAATAGAATCTGTATCTTTCTGAATCAAAGCACAAAATTACAGCCTATCCTCTTGCATTATCGCTTTTTCTACGCTTCTGTCACCCATCTGCTTATTGCACAGATCCATCAGCTTCAACCTTTTCATTAGTTCATCTGTTTGAAAGACGCAGTGATCAGGTATAAAAAAAGGCTTAAGATAATATGTCATCATCTCTTGGAATATGAGATAAATGATATTAGTAGTGAAATGGGCCGTAAATCATCTTTATCTGCACAGCTGGATGGGATTTAAAGGAACATGGTCAAAAAGACAAAACGTGTCTTTACCTTTGCATTATTCAAAGTGCCTGAGGTCAGACTGTAGCTTGATCTAATGCAGCTTTCATCGTGCTTCATTGCAGAGCTTGTGCTATTAGAAAGGCTCTAACACTATTACTTCTCATTTTGAACAAGATTCTGCCCTTGGACTTCTACTTTGTCTGCCAAGACTCTGATTTTGTCCAAATATTAGAGGCTGTATCAAGCTCAGGACAGGTTTATGCACCCCAGTTCCTGTCATTGTTGGCAGTTTGTCTGGAGACAAGTGCAAAGGTGTTGCTGGGGCTTTTCCACTCTGAAGCAGCCCAAAAACAGGTCTGATGGTGAGCAACGGGTAAGCAGTGAGGAACAGAGAGAAAATTTGTCGCTGAGATGATCTTGAGGGCATTTCTGAGCAGGAGGGCATCCATAGCCGTAGTCTGGGTGATGTGAGGATAGATATGGCTAAAGCCTGGTATGTCAGATTTTAGACTAGATGATCTCAGTGGTCTTTTACAACCCTCGTGATTCTGTAGTTCTGTGACTCAGATGCCAAAGCAAATCCACGTGACAGATAAATCCCACCTGGAGCTCTGAGTTGTTCTTTTCAACCTCTTTCAAGGACGGATTCTTAAAGTTGAGACGGCAAACATAAAATAGTTGATAAACCAAATGCACCACATCCCCAAAACCAATGAAAACAGAGGAACTATTCATCTTCGTGTCAGTGAGGTTTGGATCTGGCCATTGCTTTGGCCTTTGGCTGGGAGAGAAGTGGAGAGTAAACACAAGTGAGAAGTGGGCAACCAGGTATGCAGCTTCTGCTTGTGATTCACCAGTGAATAAGTGCTCTGTTTGGCCAGGGCGTTGAGTGGCTGCATCCACATGTCCACTCTTGTTCAGGTTGTGTTCACAGGAAGGCTGGCATATTTGTGGCTGGCTTCAGTTGGGAAAGCTTCATTCAAACCAATAAGGATCCGTTTCACTCTACCACCATCCCCACCAAAAATAATCTGATATTTTAAGAAGCTTGCGCTGCAGATTTCCGTGTCTCCAGAATAAAATTGCATCTTTGCAGGGAGAGGAGGAAAAGGAGTCTCAAACCAAAGCATTTGGGAAACCACAAGAGGCTGCGGCTGACATCTATCTTCTCATTCAAGCTGGATACACTGGAGCAGCAAGTCTTACTCAAAGCACGGAAATTAGAAGCAGCCTGCACTGACAGCTTCCCAAAGAGATCTGCCAAGGGCAAATTGCAGCCCCTGTTTGACCACTGAGGTGCTGAGTACATGAGCACAGGGATGAGTTGGAGGCAGGAAACAAGGTGCCGAATGGGGCATCAAAGTCCTGTAAGAAGCCCCAGTAGATCCTCACCGCACCTCTGGTCCAGCACAACCCGAAGTTGATGTGGGTGAGGCTTTGACCACAGTGGGCTTTGAATTGAACTTCCAGAAGTATTTACAGCAGTGCAGCTCCAACAGTTTCGGCATTGTGTCTTCCTAAATGAGTACAAAATCAGGCCTAATAATGGAAACTTTTCTGAGCAACCTGATACTCCACAGCCTTCTACATGCGGAAGCAGAGGGATAATAATGGTAATAAAATAAGAGCCATCCTAAAGGCATGATCCCAACTGTTACCAGTTCATCCAGTCCCTTCTGCCTGCTGTTTGCCCTGGATGACTACAGTTTTTTATTAAAAAGGGAATGTACCTAGAAAGTACCTTTTTTTTTTTTTTTTTGGAGAGACCCTATGCAACATTTGTGAAGGAATGTGAAATTCTTTCATGTTACACTCCTCAAATTGCTCAAATAAAGGAAACTTCTATCAGAAGAGGGTCCCAAAGTACAGCTGAGATGAGCTGCATTTAGGGGCTCTCAGCAACCCACATAATGCCAGCGGTGCATGAGGAAAGGTCCGTCTGCAGAGCAATAGGAGGTGGCTCCAAGGAGGTAGTTCCATGTTCTCTACATCGTGCAGGATTATAAATGTAATTGATCCATCTTCATTAAGTATTTTGAGATTCTCAGAGTTCCACAGCAGCACTGTACTTACTGCCCTATTAAGGAAAACAGGCCAAGCGAAGGAAGAAAAAGGAGCCTTCGAGACAGCAGCAAAGCAAAAAGGAATAGAGAGTCTCTGCAGAATGTTTTCTCAGGTGTAAGAAAAGGGAAGGCTGTTTGCAGCCAAAGACATCAAAGGCAGGGAACCCCCTCCCCAAGCTGTGCTGGTGGGGTTTGGTTGCGCTTGGCTCTGCAGCCAGGAGTGACTCAGAGGGACGGGGAGCGATGTTTTTCATGTGTAATCCGGAATGGGTAGGAGCCTTTGTTTGGAAACCTTTGCAACTCCCTGAGTGAGTTCATCCCAGTGAGGTCAGCAGATAAAACATCTTGGAGACAGGTGCAGAAATCAGCCTGGCTTTTTCACACAAGTGTTTTAAATGCTCCTTTTGGATCAGTCCTGGGCTGTGTCTGCTCTGAGTTTGGTTCTCTTACATCATGGGGCTGCTGAATGCACTGAATTGGTCTTGTGGTTATGGTGCTAAGTACCCCAGGACTCTTTTTTTCCATAGCCATACCAAATGGCTCCATCTAACACCCTCATCTGCAAAGTGGCAACACCTGCAGCGCCCTGGAGAAGCGACCTCCTGGTGTCAGCACTCCTAGTGCCGATTTCACAGCCTTCCAAAATTACTTAAGAACAAAGAATACACAGCAGTGCATTGCACAACAGTTACACCCCACAAATGTACATGGTTAGGAGGGAGAATTCCTCTCCCACATGCAACAGAGCAAGACTGGTTTGCGAAGGAGTTTGTATGACACAGCTTAACAAAGTGACCCAGGACATGTCCTCCTCGTCCCCGTGTCCCTTTACTAAGACAGGGACTGAAGGCATTTGGGGGTGAGCAGGAATTTGTAAGCATTGGGGCTGAGTTGGAGCCCTTTGAAGTTGCATGGGCTAATGAAGAGAACACTTTGTCCTGGAAAATGGGAAGTCGGGTGGGACTGCTGGCTCTGGATGACCTGTTGTGTAGTGCTGGCTAATTTGCCCATTGTCTCTCTTGTCTATTTAAATCTGAAGCTCTTGGGGGCACCATATGTATTTACACAATGGAGCCACGATTTCCATAGCGCTCGTGCTAATTATCCAACACAAATAATTAATGGATGGAACAAGTTCTGGCTCCAGAGCTGAGCTTCTAACCACCTGCCCTGCTCATGACTTTAGGCCAACTTGATTGCAGCAGAGTGAACACAATACCATGAAGAAAGCCCAACTTTTTTCAGAATATAAAGGCTAAATATCCAGTAACCCGAAACCACATCAGCCCTTTTCTTCACCTAGTCTGACTCCATCCTTCCATAACTCCTAAAAACAAATGGTCTAATCAAAGACCAAAACATTAACACTGTTAACCACCACTGGGTATTACCGTGTCGCAAGAATAAGAGCGGCAGCAGCAAGCCCTTGGCTCCATGCCATCACTTTATTACTTATTACTTATTTTTATATAGCCTTTGGCATGGCAAGAAGTCCTTCTTTAATTATAAACAGGAATGAAGAAGCCACAAGAGGAAATCATACGGTATTGTAGCCGGATAACTGGTACTGCACTGATTACACAGGGGCTCTTATCAAAGCTGACACAGTGCTGGGGCTGAGCAGATATTGTGCTGGAAGCCACAGGCTGTGCGTGGGAGAGAGCCTCGAAGCGGACGTAAGAGCAGAGTAATTCTGCTGGATTGAATTCTCCATGGAGAACTTCTTTGTTGCTTCCTTTTTTTTTCTCTCTCTCTCCTTCTCTTCCCCTGCATTGAGGAAATAGGAGAAAAGTAAAGACGAGTCCCGGGAGACGAAGAAATAAGATGAATGTGTAACCTTTTCACTTCTGCTTTCAGCATGTTGGGGGAGTTGGGGGGGGGAGAGAGAAATCTCAGTGTGACACAGAGATGAGCTCTGGATATGGACAGTTGTTTGTGGAAGCATGAGAAAACTTCTGAATGCCAGATATGTCTGTCCCCAGAAGTGGGCAACTGCTGATCCTCTTGCCAAAGCTTTGCCAGTCTTCTGGGAGGACCATCAGTACCACCTTCTCTGTAGGCGCTCAGTGCTCAGCCTCACCACGACGTGAGGCTGCTCTGAACATCCCATAGAGTTCCAGAATAACTTTGTCTGGGACTCAACACAGAGTCCCCAAAGGGCTGCTGGAGCAAAGGCCATAAATCTGCCTTTTTAAAATAGTTCTCCCACCTCCAATAGGCTTTGAGAACATGGGAAGAATCCTACTGTTTTGGATGCTGTTCTCTCCATGGGTAAATGCATCTCCAGGGAGGAGAAGAGCACAAGACCGTGTCTGTCCCTGTTTCAGTTGGAGTTTCAGACTTTCTGCATTGCTTATTATGGGCTGTGCTTTTGACATAGGTAATATTGACCCGGCACATCTTCTGATTGCCTAAAATATGTGGGGGGGGGAAGGATTGACCTGCTTCAATAACTGATACTCCCACTGCGACCAGTGGTTCTTTTTCTTGAGATCACAGAACCCTTGAGTCATTAAGGTTGCAGAAGACCATCAAGATCATTAAGTCCAATTGTCAACCCGTCCCCACCATGCCCATCAGATCTTCCCCTTTGATCAGATACAAGCCCTGCCTGTGCCTTTAAACACAGTGATCATAGAATCATAGAATCATTTGAGTGGGAAGGGACCCTTAGAGGGTGTCTGGTCCAACCCCCCCTGCAATGAACAGGGACACCCACAGCTCCATCAGTGCTCAGAGCCCTGTCAGCCTGGTGTCTCCAGGGCTGTCTGCAAGGATGGGGCAACATCCGCCATCTCTCTGGGCAAACCATTCCAGTGCTTTACTACCCTTATCATAAAAACTTTTATTTCTTATATCCAGTCTCTCTCTCCCCTCTTTTAGTTTAAAACCACTTCCCCTTTTCCTATCACAACAGACCCTGATAAAGAATCTGTTGCCTTCTTTCTTACAATCTTGCAGTGAACCCTACAAAGGGTCAGAAGCCTATTAATTTTGTGGGGACCTATATTAGCAAAATGAAACATTTAGAGCTTCATTGTCTGTTTGTTTTTTTTTTTCCCCTGAGTTCCCACTCTTGATTATTTTTCCAGCCAAACTCATTGAAAGCCAATAAATAATAGTGTCAGAGCTGCAGACATCTTCCAGCCCTTTTAATTTTTTCCCAAAAGCCCCAGATACCATCTATGCTGATTGAAGCCAAGCACTGTGGAGGGTTGGTGAATGTGAAGCTTTCATTGCCTACAATCTATAAAGGAATAGAAAGCCAGAACATATTTTTATTGTGCCCAAAGGGGATTCAGATCAAGGGTTTGGATGAACTTCCTTGTCTTTCTTTGCTCCAAGTACTCCTTTCTTAAAACAAAGTAGATAATTTACTAGTGATTTGGGTGATAATGTGGAGCCAAATTCTTGGTGGTTTCCTTCAGTTAGTTCCCTCTGCAGAGAACTGTGTTCTGGTGACATCTCAGGGCTGTGGAGCAGAGTCAGACAGGTCCCACTGCTCCACCTGGGGCTACATCTGCTCATGGGACGAAGCGGGAAGGCAGAGGGGCAGAGAATCCTCCTGAAACGGAATGAGCTGACAGCCAGGGGATGAATCACCTGCTTGACAGCGGGAGATTTCAACAGTTTCTCTCTTTCCCTAAATCACTGAAAAGGCAGCGGTTCCGTTATTTTTTCCCCCTTCACTCCTGCATCTTTCACACAGGGAGAGGGCAAGGGCAGGCAGTCTCTGCAGCAGTGAGCAGAGGGTAAAATAATGAACCGTGCAGAGAACATGGAGGAGATTCCATCACACATTCACTGCACATCCAGCAGGGATGAAGGAAAGCTGTCACACTTCTAAAGACACTTGGAGGCATTTTGTCCAGAGGTTAAAGCACAGCCTCCATTAGGAAGACCAGGGGGCACCCACTGTCCATTCACCCATCGATCCCCTTAGAGATATTTACCATGGCAATGCCAGTGAAGAACTCCAACTCCAAGATCAGTGCGATGTCCCAGTGACCATAAGAATGCCCACATGCATTTAATTAAATGCTAAAACAAGTGTATCCAGGGTTTTCTTTGCTAACATCCCCAATTGCTACCTAGCATTCCTCCTCCACTTCCATTACCCAGATTTGTTAGCCATCTATCTATCATATTTGTACTCCTTGAGCAAAATATTAATTTCTAGCTTCATAAGGTGCAGCGATATGGAGATCTACCGGGTTTAGAATTTAGAATTCAAAGGAGATAGCTTCTAAAAAGATTTGTTTGTAGTCCTGTTTTGTCCTGTTGCCTCTCTGGCCCCAGACCAGTTGGTTTCTGCCTTGGGGTCTGGTCTAATTTAGCCCTAAGCTCAGGTGAGACCTCTAAGAGCTGTTGTAATGCATTTTCCTCTTAAACACCTTAAACTACAAGTAGACAAGATGAGCAGAGGAAAGGAAGGATAAACAGAGGTGCAAAAAATGGTATAAATTGCCCATTGATGTGCAGTGTGGCGAGAAATAGGCCATGGGTCTCGTCATGCCTTGTCTTGCTCACTGATGGTGAGCTGTGTGAATATTTACAGCTCTCAGCTGCTGCCTGATGTGGATCTAAACGTGACTTTTGCACCGTGAATATTCTGATGTCTCATTTAAGGGAGGGATATTTTTGTTTCCATGCAAACGTTGGCTCAGTTTTGGAAGAAATAAAATTCAATTTTCAGTTCAAATAAGCCCTTTATCTGAATGTAGTTAACCATAAATGTACGGCTAATGGGCTGGCTGGTCTTCAGATACTACATTTGCCAGAATGTGTGTTTGAGATTATGAAATTCATGTATCTGAAGTACAAGAACATAAGTCTGCTCATAAAGGGAAGGCAGGTAATATTAACAGCCTGAGATGATAAAGGGCTGCTGTAGTCATTAGAAGAGAGGTTAGCTCTGTTATCAGCAGGGCAGGGAGCTCCAGTAATAGGTCATAGCTGGAATTTTTATTTTAAGGGTCTGCTACTCAGCAGAAAAAAAAAAAAAAAGGAAACAAAGCAGCAATCCTGCTTCTGTTCTCAGGCATACCATCACAGACAGAGAGCAGGGGGTTGCCAACCAACATCTCCTCTGCCATTTAAAAGCAAGTATGGAATCATAGAATCATTAAGATCGGAAAAGACCTCTAAGTCCAACTCCAGCTCACCCCACCATGCCCACTAACCACATCCCTAAGTGCCACATCTCCATGGTTCTTCACCACCTCCAGAGGTGATGCTTTGTGCTGATACGTAGCCCTGAAGTCCTCCAACAGAGAGATGGTGGCGCTGGTCTTCCCCTATCACTCAACTTTCAACTCTCCTGATTACTCTGATCCTTGGAGTGATGCCACAACCTCCATCTGTGTCCAACATGGATTCCCCTCAGAGCTCTTTTGGCACTGAATCAGGATGGTGGAGGCTGTATTGGATTTACTCTCTGCATTTTCAATTTTAGGTTTTGCTTCTTCAGGAGATTACTGATTATGGACTAATTGCATTATTTGTATAAAGGAAACCTCTTGTGGCCCCAGCACAAGGACCAGCGTAACCTAGCTGCTGTACCTCATATGGGCCAGGGTATAATCACAGAATCACCGAGGTTGGAAAACACCTCTGAGTGTGTTTGGGTCATCTAGTCCAGCCATCCACCTACCACCCATATTGCCCACTAAACCATGTCCTGAAGTACCACGTGTACACGTTTCTTGAACACCTCTAGGAGCAGTAAGTAGCCAAAACTGAGCTAAATGGCAAAAAAATGTAATAGTATAGCATATCCCAAGTGGGAAGGGACCCATATGACAAGGGACTTTCCTCTGACAGGTGGAAACTGAGGAAATCTTCCAGGCCTGACCTTGCAAGCACGCACGTGTGTGCTTAATTTTAAGCATGAGTGGTTCCTTAATGTCTGTGATTTAAAGGATTACTCATGCTTAAAATCAAATACACATGTATGGATAGAGAGAACTGGATCTTCAATGTCTGCCTGAACTGGGCCCATCTCACTTGGAGGCAACAGCACCTCCTATGTTTGTGCAACTCGCTGTAAGCACTAAAACAATCTTATCAGCAGCATCTGGAAGCTGTGCAGCACTTAGCACAACAGATACCTGCAATTATTTGGAACCTCTGCAATAATAGGGTGGGGAAAGCTGAGCACTGAAGTTGTGCTGATGCCATCGTTGGCATCTCCCTGCACCTCTGGCTTCTCTGAAATTCCTTTTTAGGATCTGTTCCAGCCAAGGAGCACAAACAGCCTTACCATGTTTTATTCATGCACCCCAAAAGGGCTTCACTTTAAAACATTCTGCCACTTCTGTTCCCTTTGTGTAATGTAATTGCATTGGGTCTGCTTTGAGGCTGGGAATTATGATTCCATGTGAGATTGACAAAAACTTTCTTCCACTCGTTAAGATGTGCTAGCAAAGAGAGGAACATTGGTGCACAGCAGAAAATAGTACTCCTCTCAGCCCCCAATTATTAAAAATGGGTCTCAATTTAAAGCATGAGGATTTTATGTTCCCATTTAAACCCTTCCCTGGCTTAATGCTGAATTTTCTTTATCTTTATTCATGTCTAAGCTCTTTTGAAAAATCCTCCTACGTGTCTTCAACAATATCTTGGAATAATGAATCCCACTGTCTAATTATGAATATTTTTTTTTTTCTCTCAAGGCTTTTTTTAAATCATTAAAAGGGGAAGAAAAAAAAAAAAAAAAAAAAAAAAAGAAGTACAATCCAACCCCACAGTACCTCCTCAGCAAGAACTCTTAATTCTGCTCCGGTGAGTGAGCATCGTCATCCTCTTATAGGAACAGACAGACATACTGCATTGGGCAGCTGAATAAAGCCAGGGATTAGTGTATGGCTTTATGCTGAGTCCTGGTTTCAAATGCAAAGTGGTGCAGCTCAACCATTTCTAGAGGAGAGCTCTGAGATGACCACGACATGTGCAGCAGGTGTGTGATTGCAGCAGATTAGTGCATTGTAATTTTCCCCAGCTCCTCAAGGCAGGCAATGGCGTAGGATTTATCAGCAGCACCATGTTACCAGCACGTCTTCCAAATTAAGAAGAAAATGTTCCATCCTGCCTTGTTTAAGCAGAAGAGAAGAGAGCTTGTTTTTCTGTCAGCTTTTTCTATCAGTGAGAGTCCATCACCATGGACCACACATTGTGCTTTGCTCTTTTTAGGACAGCAAATGCTGTTTCTGCCTTTCTCTGTTGCTCAAATGACGCAGAACAAAGCAGCAGCTCAAGCTTGATGTCCTCTGTGCCTGAAACAGGCCTTCTGTTAGGGCTCACACTTTCATTTTTAATCACAGAATTGAAGACTCATTAGAGTTGGAAGCGACTATGATCATGTAGTCAATGGTCACGTAGTCAATTAAAGGTCGTGTAGTCAATGGCTGTCTGATTGGTGGTCATCTAGTCAATTAGAGGTCATCCAGTCAATGATCACGTAGTCAATGGCCATCTAGTCAATTAAAGGTCACCTAGTCCAAATGCCATGCAATGAACAGGGACAGCAGTCCTCTTAATGATCTTCTTGGTTTCTTTCCACCATGCAGTGATAGGACTGGGTCCCCAAATTCATCTTTCTCCCTGATCTTATTTTCCATCAGGATGTAGGAGCTCGGATAACCACACACAGCCATCCTTGGTGAGGGATGGAGCTTGTAGCGGAGCTCTCAGCCTGCTCCCCTGCTCCTGCACAGTGGGATGCTGAGCAGCTCAGCAGCGCTGCAGTGCTTAACAAGCAGAAATCAGCCGTGGTGCAGTGAGGGTTTTATGTAACGTGGGAGAATAGGGGAACCCAATGTCTAAGGAGGGAAAATTGCTTCTTCTATAATGACTGTTCCGCTGCTTAGTACAGAGTGGAATAATTAGGGTTTCTTTTCTCTTTAATTAGAAAATGGCAAACATAGATTAATCAATTACAAATGCCTCTTTATACTGCAGTGCACTGTAATTAACATTACTTAAATGTGTTAACAAAGTAGGAGGCCTGTATTTGTAAAGCAACTTCTTGCTGCTTTTTCTTTCCCCGGATTCCCAGCTTGCAACATGTCTGAACCTTTTCCGTTTTCCCTTTCTGCTCTCCCCCCCCGTTCCTTCTGCAGAGATTTAGCAGCTCTCGATGGGATTTTCAAACCATTATGGGCCGCATAATGTTAACGAAATTGTGCTGTCCAAAACCCTTCTGGCTGGAGGAATTAACCCAGGGGAAGAAGTGGAATCGGGAAATTCACTGGGGTCGCACACGACAATAGCAGAGTAAAAATCCAGGAAATACAATAACTTGATTCATTCCTTGTTTCTTAACACCACTGCCAAAAGTGTGATTAAGTCACAAAGAGTTCGAGTTGGGACACTTAGGAACAAAACCCCGGCTCCATTGACATGGTCTATTTTCAGAGTACATCTAGTGCTTGTGCTTGCTGCGATGGGCCGGCATTTAATAGCCTCTAAAGTAACAGAGGGACAAAATTAGAGGAGGATGGAGCAGGGGAGGGTGAAGGGAGGGCTTTGGGATGGAAGCACACAAACAGCAGCTCAGGAGGAAGGCAGGGGGCTGCTCACCTGCAGCTGAGGCCGGACAGCACTGGGAGCAGCGCCCGTGGCTCCTCCATGCATTGCTGCCATCTATTGGGAGCAAGCAGCTTGCTCTCACCGAGATGTCCAACCCCGCTGAGATGAGATGTGCCACCCCACTGAGATGTCCAACCCCAGCCATGGTGAGTGCGTCACCTCCTTGTTGTGGGATCTTCAAGGCTGTAGTGCTTTAGGGCATACCCCTCCTGCACACACTGCTTATATCCCAACTCGGGATATTCCGTGATTCTGTGATCTATGAACAGCCCCATATTTCCATTCTGAACTCCCAGGTGTTGGCATTGCTCCATCAAATTCAGTTTTGTGGTGCAGTGATTGCAGTAAGTATGGATATATAGGAAGCATTTGAAAGCAATGCTACTTAAAATTGGAATGCTCCAGAAAAGTCTGACCCCTTTCACTGTTTCTGCGTCGCTATTTTGAATGAGTTTTGAAGGAACAAACCAACCAACCAACCACATGGTGACCAAAAAGGACAAACCTGTGGCCCCAGGGATGAGGGCTGTGTGCATGTGGTGCGTGCCCTGGTTGAGAGCTTTGTGACTATCAGGTTTCTGTAGGTGGCTGCCTACTCCTTTCTTCTCCGCTGTAATTTAAAGACACTCAGCACCTTGGATCTGCCCCAAGATGAAATAGGTAGAGCAGGGAACGGTATCGCTCGCACGTTCATCCCAGCACGAAGCCCATGGAAAAACAGGTTTTGCCATTAGCTCATGTCTTTGTCCCGGTGAAGAATAAGGCACAGTTCAGTGTTTTCCACCCTTCCTTGTGGGTGTGATGCATCGTATTGCTTTGCCTTGCAGTCATCCCTCCATCTCAGGCAGGTGGTGATGCAAATATGAGCATCCCCATTTGGCCAAGTGCATCCCCATACCCATCAGCTACAGTCCCTGTCTCTTCCCTTAGACTGGCAACAGGTCAGCTCCTCTTGAACAGCTCTTGGTGATGGCTGGTTGCAAGATGCTGTCATTTTGGGGGTGATGGGCACCGCATCAAATGAAACAGATGCTCCTTCCCAGCACAATCTCGCAGGGACTAGCCAAATATAGCAGCAGCGTTCTGCTCTCTTGCAAAGCAGCTCCATTCAAATTCACAGCTGGTGTGTTTCTACCTCCCATATCGCATGCAGCTCCTCCAAGCCTCTCTCACTTCTGCATGAAGGATATGCTCCAGCCCCTCTACTGAAGGGGAGAGGGCAAAGTGTCATATAGTTTATCCACATTGCTTGGATCCCTCAAGAAATACTGCCTAAAGCAGGGTTTGTTATCCCACCTGTGTTTTGTCCTTTGTTGGCACATTTCCTTAAGATTTCAGATAAAAAGTGAAAAGGGCTTTTTGTTTTATTCCTAAACCTTCTAGAAGTGATTAGGTGAGAAGCGCTCTGCCTTTAATAAGCAGCACCTGCACCACTCAGTGTCCTGACTGCCAAAACCTGCCCTGCCCAAGAGGGAGAACGTGTGCAGCCATGCACAGAAGGACCTTTCAGGCCATGAACATCTTCCAGTAGAGGATGCGGACTCTCCGGATCCCGAAGTTTGATGGAAAGCAGGACCCTCTGTGAGAGGGGCCCTTGGGAAGTAGTTTTCTTGGTGTATGGCCTTCACCCAGCTGCCCAAGAAACGAGCCTGGTTGATTCCTGAATTCTTTCTCTTTAAAGCTGGAGATGCAGCTGATGAGGGTGCTCGCTATCAAGTAAGTGGTTTCAATTTGGGATGCTGCTGGCCCTCCTCCCAGCAAGGATGCTTTGAACTGAAGCGGTGGCATGTGGCTCACCACAGCTCTGCTGACACAGGAGACGCAGAGCCTTTGAGAGCTGCTTCCCTGCTCCTTTCATGCCGTTATGTTGTGTGGAAGCTGGGACCACAGCAACGCTTTGGGTGGCAGGCTGAAGAGCTGTCTTCTCCCCCTAGATATTGGCTGACTCGGAACAAAAGCGCACGTGGGAGGGGTTGCATCTTATGTGCTCGTGGATGCAAAGGCAAACAGCTTTGTTAGAACGTCACTGAAGATGATTTTGGAGTTGATAAGGATGAAGCAGCTGGTGTTTCATAGAGCAGTGAGCAGCACTGTCAGGAGGCTGAAGGAGGAAGGAGACAGAAGTTGGGATGGCAGAGTGCTGGGAGAAAGGGGATGCAGTGATTACATGGGAGTGGGGATGGGGGGTTCTGATTGTGGCTCTAGGAATGGATTTTGATCAGTGGGTGAGCAATCATGGAGCAGAATGTTCGGATCCTCATTGAGTTCTGGTCACAGCTATGCATCTTCATCTCCCTAGAGTATGGACAGAAGGTTTCCCTTGAAAAACGTTTTGTGGAACTTCATTCATGAAATACATTCAGCAATGCTGGGGAGAGGAGAATCGTAGAATCATTGAGGTTGGAAAAGACTTCAAGTCCAACCCTGACCCACCCCCAGAATGTCACCAACCACGGCCCACAGTGCCACATCTCCACCATTCTTGACCACCTCCATGGACAGTGACTCCACCACCTCCCTGGGCAGCTGTGCCAGTGCATCACCACTCTTTTGGAGATACTGACCTCTTTATTTCTCATCTTCCCCACTGCGTGGTTAAGGTTAACTTGGCTTGTATTTATCCCCTTGGAAACAATAAGGCACACTGAATCAGCACTTGAATGCAAATAGGGGAAAATCAAATTCTATTGTATGTTCAGCAGAACCATGTGCTTACCATATCACATAGCTTATGTATGTTTATTTCTCAATAGCAACTGTCCATCACGGAGTGCATTTATGTAATAACTAAGTTGAAAGTGAGTTATTCTCAGAGAGCTTAACTTTGCAGTGATGAGTGCTTTCAATTTCCTGGAAGTATATTTGGTGCAGTAACTTCTGGTTAGGCCTCTTTAATTTAAAATGTATATATATATTTTGCAGATAAGATCTCTCAAAGACGCATTTAAACCACTGATATATGAGAAGGGCTGCGTCTGAGCAACATAACCTGGGAAATGACAATTGCTTTTTCTGAGTGAGGGTATAAGGGCACTCTGCTGCACACTGAACTAAAAATCTCTATGTTTCTTAATCAGGAATCATTTACTAAAGAAATAACTTGCAACTAACAAACATAAATAGACTTGCACATAGCTTGAGTTCCAGCTTTGTCTTCTTTGTTTACCAGGAATTTGTCAGACAACTGTCTAGGGCTCTAATATAACCCTTAGAGGCTTCAGGCAGCTACATAATATATTGCAAGAAAAACTTTATGCAAGGCATCTCTTGCCCAGAAATTCACAGCCTGTTCTGGTGCTTCTTGTTTCTAACCATAACCATGCTGAAAAATCCTCCCTAACGTGCAAAAAATTAGTGTGCTAACTGCTTTCTGACACTAATAGGTCACTTGGGGAATAGGTCACCTGGAGAATACCCAACACAACAGAGAGTCACCGAATGTCAGTGTGAAGATTTTAATTCTGATGAGGACACCTGTGCCCACGTCCTGTGGAATCCATAGAATCACAGAATCACGAAGATTGGAAATGACCTCTGAGATCCCCAGGTCTAAACGTTGACCCATCACTGTGCCCACAGAATCATTGGAGTTGGAAAAGACCTCCGACAACACCAGATCCAACGGTCAACCCATCCCCACCGTGCTCACTCATAGAATGATAGAATCACTAAGGTTGGAAAAGACCTCCAAGATCCCCAATTCCAACCTCAACCCATCGCAACCCATCCCCGCTGACCACGTCCCTCAGTGCCACATCTCCACGGTTCTTGAACACCTCCAGGGACAGCAACTCCACCACCTCCCTGGGCAGCTCTTTCAGAGCAGATTCTTTTCCTAATACAGAGTCTGGGTATCAGGGTAAGTTTTACTGCAGCACCACCCATTCAAAGATGACCGATCCATTTTGCCTACTGCCAAGCAGATGAAGACCCTACAGATGAATTCAGGAAGGGAGCAGGGTTGTCTGGATGCTGGAGCCGGTGCTGAGTTTTCAGACAGAAAAGTGTAAAAAAAAAAAAAAAAAGAAGAAGAAGAAAAGAAAAGAAAAAAGTGCAGCTCTATTCAGCCTTTTTAATGAGAAAGCTGAGGCCGCCGGGGGGATGGGAAGGCAGGCACAAGTCTGGCAAATCCTTTGAAGAGTTTGGACCAGCGACTGAAATGTATTTAACTGTTAGATATGAAACTCCAGCCTTTCTCCCTCCCCCCCCCCCTTTTCAATTAACAGTTGGTCCCCAGGCTAACAGCCTGCTGATTCACTCACACGGCCATACAGCTGATGCTTCATAAAGTCTCTGTGTTAATCTAATCCCTAAATAGCTCTGGTCTCCATCACAGTCGCAGCGGCGATTTCGGTTCCAAATTGTAATTTTATTCTCGTTGCCTCTGAAAAGTCAATAGGTTCCTGGAGGCGTTGCCTGCCCATCCGATGGAAAGGGGCTATTGTACACCCAATTTAACATGCCCTTCGGTATGGACAGGGCATGACCCAAAGCTGCAGAAGTCAGAGAGGCTTTCCGAGAGCTCAGAGTGGGCTTTTGGAGCGGGGCTGTCTCAGGCTATTCTCAGTTTCTGTCTATATATTTAGATGGGATTCTGTGCCTGTATTAGGGCCTTCCACTGCTTCTCATAACCAGGGTAGCAGAGCAACTCTGCATTCTTTGCATCCTTGCCCAAATTTGCACTTTTATTCCCGGAAGCCACGCTGAAGTGCAGAGCTGGTGTGAAGGGAATGAGTTTGCAGATTTTGCTGTGAGCTGGCTGTCTGGTGGCATTGTACACTAAAATAACCAAAACTCCAGCCTATTTTTAGAATTAGAGCATTCTCAAAAGCTTCCTGCCTTCATAATTTTTTTTCCCCCTATTGTTCACTACTTTGGGCTGCACTGTTGCTCCAGGCTTAGCCCCAAAAGCGTAAGTGCCCCAGAGAAGGGATTTTTGGTTTCTGTGGCATGGGCTCTTGTATTACGTTGTTGCACCCGCAACACTTCTACCTGTCTGATAATTGCTGCTTATCAGCTAGTCTCCATTGCAAATCTTGAGGAGATCTTTTCTACCTTGGATGCAGGTGTGGTATTTCATAGAACCGCAGAATTAATAGGGTTGGAAAAGACCCCTGAGATCAACAGGCCCATCCAACCCATCCCCACCATGCCCACTAACCACGTCCCTCCATGCCACATCCCCATGGCTCTTGAACACCTCCAGGGAAGGTGACTCCACCCGAACTCTAATTTCAAAGCAAAGCCTTTCTTCTTGCCTGCACTTTCTGGAAGAGATTTGAGCGATTTTCACAAATTGCTCCTTTTTCTCTCATTAGTGCTATCTGGTAAGCATAGCTCTGAAAACCCTTAAAATAATACCTGCAAATAGCTCTCATCCTCCGCTGGGAGTTCTCCATAAGAAGAGATGATCTCAGCTGGGAAGTCAGGAGCTTTCTGCTACAAGATGGCTAAAAGCTCTTCAAAGATTTGCTGAGATCTTCGGGTTACTGTTCAGTAGGATACATTGGTCACCATGCAGCACTTCTCTGGATCTGAGGCTGACTGGACATTCATCAGAGCTTCTTCTGTGACTCCGTGATGTTGCAGGTCCATGGTAGACCCATCTTGTAGGCAGTTCCATCACACGTCATAGCATCATTTATCTGCAACATTGGAGATTTCGATCAATTGCCACCAGCTCGAAAGCAGTGAAGTGAAGGATGGGGAGTGTTTGGGAGGGAGGGAGAGTGAGACTTCACCAACAAATTGGCAAAAAGGTGGAAGAAGGAGGATAAAATGGGTCAAGTCTATCCAGTCATTAACCCACCTTTCTGAATAGCACAGGTTGGTTTCCCGTGTTCTCAGCCTTTGTCCATCCATGTCTTAAATGTCACGAGAGATGAAGCTTCAAATTGCATGTGTAACGTGTCCAGCCAGGTCTTAAATATTTGGAACTGAAGTAAGCTGTTGGTGAATGGCTGGATGGTGCCGTGGTGCAGACACCCAGCAGGTCCCGTCAGTGGGAAGGCAGCTGGCAGGAAACGGGCCCCTTCCTCAGGGTATGAAGAGATATTTCCTTGAGCACAGGGATTAACAAAGCCTGGTTTCCCACAGATTTGTGTCGTGTGGGCAATTGTTAATTGCTAGGGAAGCTTTTCCCACAACTGGGGCTTTTGACTTTCCCCCATGTTTCCCCTGGAGCTCTGCTGTCCAGCATGGGGTGCTCAGGTTCTGTAGGTTTGGAGTGGTTTGTAGGGTTGTATTCCAACAGCTCTCCTTGCTTTCAACTTCTTTTCCCCAAATTTGGGGTGGTGGGGAACTCCGTCATACACAGCTGAAAGTGTACAGGGAATTAAAATGATCAGAAAAGTGCCCATGCATATGCAGTGTTTGTAGAAAAGTCACCTTGTTAAATCAGGCTAAAATTACCAATGATGGATCTGAAAATCACAGCAGGCTTTATGAACTTCATTGTTTTTTTATTAACTTAGTGGGTTGGGGAATTTTCCTTTGTTTTCATTTTATTTTTAGGGGGAGTATTGCTTCTTTTATTTTTTTTTTACTGTTTTTTGGCTTTTTGTTTTATGTAGAGCCCTATAGGGATGTTTGGAATGAAAAACATGCACGATAAAATTCTGCTCATCTTGAAATGAGGATTGTGGGCATTATCGTGGCTCATTCCGTGCAGGCAGAGCAGGACCAACATCCTGATTTATTTGTGTTGTGCTCTAGCTGTGATGTTGGTTGCTTGATATTCACCGTCCGCTTGTGTATCAGTGCCTGTATCAGTTTCCCTGCTCTTTCACAGGGATAAAAGAACTCCTTTGTTCTATTTAGAATTAAAACTGAGCTAAGACAGTGGCGTTTCCCAGAAAAACACCCTCAGCTTTAGGTGTTTGTGATGGACAAAGCTGCTGCTCTGCTGGCGGATGTCAACGAGAAATCCCAGCCAAATTCTTCCATGCGCTGACATGAACTGGGGCAAACTCCCAGTTCATATAAGGTCTTTAAATGCATATTCCTATGGCTGAACACCAGATAAGTGACAATTAGAAAAGACAATCAATTTGTGGCTGCTCTGGTTTTAGTTCCCATCTGATGCAACAGCAATCTGGAAGACAAATCTTAATTTAGGACTACAAAGGGATTGTTCTCTCAGAAGATAAAGTGCTGCAGTCCAGGCTGTTATCTTCTGTGCAAATTGATTGTCCCATTTAGTGATGTCTCTGTTCCCATCTCTGGTTCAGGAGTTGATTTGATGCCGAAATGGGCACTGTGGTGCTGTGTAAGGGCTGGGGGTGAAGCCTTTGTGCTGTTGGATGGGTTCTGCAGGACGGTTCAGCATCCCTGGGCAGAGGGACAATGGGGAAGAAGTGAACTGAAGCCACAAAAGTGGTCCTTTAGGAAATGGGTAGAGGTGAGACTTCCCCTTCCAGGTAGGGGACGTCCTCAGATCTTTTCCATCATTGTTGCCCTTGAGCATCCTTTATCCTTTTCCCTCCCATTTGCTCCACTCCCCACATCTCACTTTCTTTTAGGACTCATCCATCTGCTTGGTAGCACCTTCTCCAGGCTGGAGCAGGTTCTCTGACTAAGCTAAAAATTCAGGTTCTTCCCTGCTTTCCTGGTGACTGCAGAAAGCTCCAAGCAGCTGTCAGATATTTATGCAAGCCCTTTTCCTCTTCTATTTTAAGTTCAGTTTTGATCAAAAAAAGAGGATGGGGGAGAGAGGGGAAGAAAAAAAAAAAAAGGAATCAGCTTGGAAACCATAGTGCATTACTCAGAGCTCTCTGCTTCTTTTTCCTGCTTGCTGGGTGTGAGGTGCAGTGATAAAACACTGCTGGAACAGAACCTGCCCACAGGGCTGAATACAGGGGGCTGGGGATCCCCCATGGGTTGGTTGTTGGACCAGATGATCTTCATGGTCTTTTCCAAACTTAATAATTCTGTGATTCTGTGGGGATGGTGGTGATGGGTTGACAGTTGGATTTGATGATCTTAGTGGTCTTTTCCAACACGAATGATCGTATGATTCAAAGCCAGCTTACTTCTGACATAGCCCAGCCTTTCTCGATGCCCAGTTTGAGAGCTGAGTTCATTAGCATCTCCCTTGGAGGCCAACCCATGAACTTCAGCCAGGCAATGTGCAACTCTTCACAGCCCTACTTATTTAGCAGTGTTCAGGGTTTGCCATCCAAAGCAGCAGATGGGAGGATTGTAGGCACTGCAGGCAGAGCAGAGTTGGGAACAAGCTGTGTTTCTGCTTGGGTTTAATTTCCTGGGTGAACGGGGGTTACACTGTGCTCAGGTCTTTGCGTGGCAATGGGGGAATTGAGGGCAGAGCAGGCCTGATCCTCTCTGCATGAGTTTGGGAAGAAAGAGGAGGATGGTGCTGCCTTTTCCCCCAGGTAGCTTAACAAGTGTTAAATGGTGAATCATAACACCATGGAATCATTAAGGTTGGAAAAGGCCATTAAGATCATCAAGTCCGACCATCAACCCATCCCTGCCATTCCCGTAGAATCACAGAACAGGTCAGAAAAGACCTCCAAGATCATCAGATCCAACCATCACTCATGCCTACTAAACCGTGTTCCTCAAAGTCTCCATGGGCAACGAGACACCATCGTTGGGACTAAATTCACACTGGGTGAGGGTATAGGGGTTGTCTTTTTTTGAGACCATCTCTGAGCTCATGCTTTTACCATCAGCCCTAAAAGGAGCAGAATTTATTGCTCATGTGGAACCTCAGAGAAAATATGGGAAACCTTCCTGGTTTTCATCTGGGACAAGGAATAACCAGCAATCTGTGCTCTGATGAGCCCCAAATCCAGAAGGACCTCCATCCAGCCTTAGGGCTGCATTGGCTGCCAGTCAACCCCTGGCACAGAGGTTGGGGCTGTAATCCCCATAGGGTCTTTCCCATTTGCTTCTATATGTTTTGAATTATATTCTACTCAGTCATCTCCCCATTACTTAACAAGCACTGTGTTCTTTAGGGCTTAGCAATTAATGGTTTTTCCATGAGAATAATTTTTCTAGCTTCTGAAAAAATCGTGGGGAAAGAATGATTCCCGTGTTAAATGCTCTTGTCAGTAGGGTAACCAGCGTGTTTAATATATCAACTTTAGGATCTGTAACTTGTTACAGCAATAAAAACTACAAAATGACACTCTTGCAAAACAAATTCCAGTAACTATTGACTAGAAAAGTTTCAAGAGACTTTCTCAAGAGCAAAGTGAGAATGCTGCCATGTCATTCCCTTTTTTTTTCTCTCCTCCTTTTTTTTTTTTTTTTTTTCCTATTTTTTAAAAAGCTGTTGTGCAAATTGAAATGTATATTGCTGGCTGACTCCTGCCTGCCTCATTTCACACCTTGTGCTGAGGACACCCTGCAAGAAGCCGAGCAGGGATTGCTCCTGCCTGCCTGTAAACAGGGGAGAGATCTTCCCAAGGATCATGCAGAAAAAGCAATTTCATGATTCATGAAGGCTCTGGCCATAGATCTTGCAAAGAAATGCTTGGCAGCTTTAGAGAATAGCTGGGTTTATTTTAACCTTTAAGAATGACACCAATTTCACAGCTGTTAATGCTATGTGGCTCCTACGCTTTCCAATGCAAATTGCACATGAAGGGCTAATACATTTTGATGAAAGGGGGGGGTGAGGCAGAATCTCCATATTAATGTGCCAATATCTTTGTTCTGAAGTGTTTAATTTTATGCTTTAATGAGAGATCCTCTTTCTGGTTAAGGCAAGCCTTTGCAAGAAACTTTGGATATTTGCTGGTGTCATCAGGCTGTGGAGCAGAGAAAGGGAAGGACTTACGGTGAGGTTCGGGGCAGAATGGGGTTGCATGGAGATGTGGGGGTCCCTCAAATCAGGGTTAGGATTAACTCTTGCTGCAGCTAAATGAATTGTGATGTTGGGCTCAAGAGAAGAAAGCAAACATGAAGGGCAGGAAGGATTACACTAACTCTGCGTTTCAGAATTCTCTCCAAGCTGGTGGCCATGGACCCTTGGTAATAGTGGAGGAAAGCTGTCTGCAGTGCAGCCAGGGGGTTGGTTTTACCTTCCACTGGGGGGTACTTCCAGTGGCCAAATCTCAGCCAGGTATTGCAGATTGAGTGCTGAAAGTTCTTAATTTCTAATGCATAGTGCACATCCGGGCTTAATCAAAATCCCATTGAAACAGGCAGTTGGGATTTAGAGAATGGGATTACAAGTAATGCTGGGTTATTATTATTAATCGCTTTTCATCGTACGTACTGCATTTACAAGATATAAAACAAGCCTAGCAGAGATATACTAAAATACATAATTGCTTTTATTAAAAAAATCGAACTGTGTGGAGTGAATAAATCATGTAGTGCAGCAAGATGAAAACACCTTTAACTTACTTTAACAATTAACCCAAATGCAGCACAAGACAATAGTTGCAACCTTATATTGGGCATTAAGCAATTGTACATTAAACATACAGTGGTCACGACCCAATTAAACCTATTCTGACTTTTTGCATATAAACCAGTGTTATTAAATCCCTTTGTTTAGCAGGAAAATTGTGAGCAGATTTGTGTTGTGTTGTTTTTTTTTTTGTTCTCCTTGCTGCCAGGTTTGTGGAGCGAAGGCCAACGAGTCAGATCCCAGTAGCTTTGTTGGGGCAGACACCCAGGTAACTCAACTTGCATCCTGCCTCTTGGAACAAGTTCTGACATCACTGACTCCGGTGCAGCCGGGGTTATTCATTTGGGCTAAGCAGATTAAAAGGTTCTGCTTAGCCTCTCCCTTACTTTGCTTTTATACTGTCCGTGTAATTGAAGCTACTCCTGGTTTATAACTCCACAACGAGGAATCGCATCCAGACAGCATGCAGTGACGCATCAGAAGGATGGCGCAGATGAAGGGCGAATATTGAATTCAGCGGTTAGCCTAATGTGCACCTGTTGAGGAGCTGGTCTGGCAAGATGTGCACTGGCGAGCTGTCAAGGCCCAGAGTTTGCTCCTTTCCCATGAGGTTTTGTGCACAGAATCACAAAATCACTGAGTTTGGAGAAGACCTTCCAGAGCATCTCATCCAATCATCAACTTGAGCCGGACTACGTAGGTCTCCAGTGAGACTGCAGCCATTAACTTGAGTCGGACTCCATAGGTCTCCAGTGAGACTCCAACCATCAGCTTGAGTTGGTGGCCAGAATGGGGAAAAAAAAAAAAAGAAAAAAAAAATGGGTGCTGTGGAGTTGTGTCTTTCACAAAAACGCCCAGTATGGGTTATTTTTTTTTGCCTCATTTTGGCCACTGAAGATATGGGGAGCCCAATTGACGATGACTCAACTGAGCTGATGACCGGAGTCTCATTGGAGACCCACTGAGTCTCATCACTAAACCATACCCACCAGTGCCACGTACACACATCTCATAAATACCTCCAGGGATGAGCACTCTACCACTTCCCTAGGAAGGCCATCCCAATGCTTGATCACCATCTCCATTGGGAAATCCCTTCTAATAATCCAATCTAAACCAGAGGACGCATGCTCAGCGCAGCGCGATGCGGCTCCGCATCCATCCCCTGGAGCACCGTAACCGAGCCGGCTGCCGGCCGAGCCGCGAGGAAAGGGTGGGGTGGCTGTGGACGTGTGTGCCAAAGTGTCGCCGTGCCGTTCACAGCCGACGTGCGGGGCCGACGCAACCGAGCGTGGATAACTCCGAGGTGCTGCAGTTGCTCACGTCCCCCCGGAGCGCAGCGAATGCAATGGGACCGGGCTGGGGAGGGGGCTGAAAGGTGGGCAGGCATCGAGTTACACAAAGGCAGCTGAGCACAAAAGGGGGTGTGTGTGTGTGTGTCAGGGGGGGGATGATTGGCTTTGGGTCCCCCTCCCCCAACTCTCTGCCTTTGTGTTTCTTTGTGAGGTTGCACAAAAATCATAACACCTTGGGAATAGGCGAGGGGTGGCACAATGGGGAGCACTGTTTGGTTTAATGGGATCTCTTGAATGGGAACGGCACGGAGGGGCTTCTCTGCTCAGGACCAACAGTGCCCTTTCCCCCCCCCCCCCCCCCTTACATGTATCAGGCAGAAATGAAAGGTTTTCAACAGGAATCCTTCTGCTTTGGGGCAGCATTTGTGCTGAAGGGGAGGGGAAGGAGGAAATCCATCCAGCAGGTTACACTGAGCCTTTAGAAATGCTGAGTCAGACCTTTGTAGTTACAATATTTAATTTTATTATTATTTTGAGGGGCTTTTTCTCTCCTGGTGGCATTTCTCAGATCTGGGCCATTTATTAACAGGAGGAAGGAAGAGTTTTAAGGAAAATGTTCTTCCATAATAGATATTCCATAAAAAATATTCCACATTTAAATATTCCATAATAGATACTCTTCTTGTGTCCCAAAGCCTTCTTGGAGCTCAGAGTACAAGAGAGAAGCCAATCCCCATTGGCAAAATGGAAGTTTCATGGGGATTTACAGTCCTCATTGCCCTCAGTATGCAAAATTACCAATGCAAATGCAGTCTTGTATTAAAGAACACAAATAATTTTCTACTACAGCAACTCAGTGTGGGTCCTTCACTCCCAAATTTGTGTTCCAGCTTTCTTAAAGCAGTAGGGAAACTGCTGCCTTCATAGGTTGGAGATTTGAGCAAGTTTATCTGCATACAGTAGTGCTCGTTGCCATTGCGTTTCATGTCTTTTTACTGCTATTCATCATCAGAATGGGTTGCTTTGAAAATCTACAGCAGGTACAAACTCTATAGCATGTGTAGCCCTAAAGGAGTCAATCAGCCCTGGAATAACGGTAGGAGAAAGAGTTGAAAATGTGTTGGAGGTATTATGGGATCTATAGGAACTCTTTGGTAGCTTGGACTCCAATCAGGATGTATACGTGCTTGTATACATATCTGTTTTGCTTTGCAAACTATTCCAGTTCAGATCAAAACACCGAAAAAAGACCAGGAGGAATGTTCACCTTGGGGGTGAAGGGGTGGAGGAATCAGGCTTTGAATTTGAAATTCAATTTTGTGGAAAATGCAATGCTTCCACTCCAAATAGGACTTAGATAGGGTGGTGATTCATCCCCCATTGAAGTCAATGCCAGAGTTGCTTTTGATTTAATCAGAATCAAACCCCATGGGATTATTCTCACTTGCAAACTGGACTGGTCCTATTAAACAGAGAAACCACAGTGCTTTTGCAGGGCTGGTTTTTGTTGGTTTTTTGATTTTTTGTTTTTTGTTGCTTTTTTTTATTCCCCTCTTTTTTTTTAATTTAATGAAATTGGCTCAGTGTCACAACGCTGAGCCGAAACCTGAAACCCTTCTGTTTCAGTGCCTTTGGAGCACTCTTGGAACATCTGGCCCAGCTGTTATTTTGACCCCAAGGCAGGAGCACAACCTCGCTCCTGCTCCTATTCCAACTGGAGCTGACACCAACAGTGTCACCAGTGCTTGGAGTCAGAGTGGTCCCATTGTCACCAGCAGAGCTGTCAAACCCAGGTTTTTCCTTTCTGCTCCTTCCTTATTGGCTTTTCCATTGAGCCGCTCATAAACCTGAATGAATGAACGAGGCAAAGGGTTTTTGCACCTCCACTCAAGGCAGGTTTGTCAGCTCCTCCAAGCTGAATGTGACTTCTATGCATGGATGCATGTAGGAATCTGTTGGATCTGTGTCACCGCCACTGTAGAGATGGGATTATTTCGTCTCTTCTCTGATCAGTAATAGCTGGTATCCAAATCCCTTCACTTACTGAAAGTGGATGGAATTTCTGACTTTTTATCTACAGATCTGTCTCCGAGCCCCTTCAGGATTTCTTTTCAGCCTGACTGCTGCTCATACCTTCATCCCTTAAATGCTCAGAGCCTTACATTGTCTCTGCTATAGGATAATCAGTTCTGTCGTGTGCTAATCCTCATTATGAGCCCATTTAAACGAAGCCTAACTCAGGCACCAGGCTGCCTCCTCCCGTTATGAAATCAGAAGAACAGACTCGAGCGAGGGGGGAGGAAAACCACCCAACACCCCCCAGAATCCTTTCACTTCGAAGCAGGAACAGCTCTATAGGATCGCGTTGAGGTCTGAGCTGAACGCCTGATTTTATTAACATAATTGTGTGAGATAAGGAGCGCTGTTCACGGGGAGCAGGGTTTGGGGTATTTGCATGTGCCTACGTGAGCCACGGGGGGTGTGGGGTTGGGGTGAGCACACAGCACTGGGCGATGCCGTTCCATGCACCCGTGGACCCGGATCTGCCATGGGGCTGCCCAGAGCCCCCTCCCTCCTCCTTTCCACGGGATCGCTGCGAACAGATGGGAAAATATCTTTCCTTAAAGGGCAGGTGACTTTTTAGGAGTGGGGGAAGATTTCGGGCCGCACTGTCATTTCCTTGAGCTCAATCCTCCATGGGAAGTGCCCTCCCATCCCCCCCCCCACCCCCCCTCTCCCCTTTCCCCTTTCCCACCGATGAACTTTTCGATGCTCGTTGTTTGGCAGGTACTTTTAATGGGCTGGAAAATATTCTTCCTGTGAAGTTGCAGTTTTCGGAGGGCTTTGAATGAGTCCACTCTGCCATTGGCTCTGCCCAACGCCTCGCGATTGGCTCGGCAGCCCGCGGGGGACCGATAAGGGCGGCTATAAAAGCCCTCAGCGCTGCTCCCGGTCCCCCATTGAGCGCAGCCGGAGGGGTCACCACGCATTGCCGGGCAGCGGTCCCCCCCCAAGCCCCGGACTCGCTCCTTGCATTCCCATCCAGCTCCACATCTTTGCTCGAGCCGGAGTGGAAGAACACATACACCAAAAAAAAAAAAAAAAAAAAAAAAAGAGCCAAAAAGCCACACTTAGCGGAAACTTGTCAGAGAATGCTCCTAAAGTCTGGTTTGCTGCTGCTGCTGGTGATCAGTGCGTCCGCGTCCTACGAAGCTGAACAGAATGACTCTGTGAGCCCCAGGAAGCCCAGGGTTGCAGCCCAGAACTCAGGTAACAGCCAGAAGGAGGGCTCTGAGCCTCAGCCCCGATGGGTTCCACTGCTTCAGATCTATCTCCTGCTGATTTTTATTTTTATCTTTTCCTCTATTTTGTTTTTGGTTTTTCTTTTCCTTATAAACTGGTAGGAGCAAGCATTAACGTAAGGGGTTGGTCGAGGATGATGTTGGTGCATAGCTTCATTCAGAGCTGGGTCAGGAACCGGTGTGTGCTCTGCTTGCAGGATGCAATTCATTCTCTCTCCTCCTCCCCCATCTACTAAATGAGTTCTGTGCACTTTTTCCCCTTCTGCTTGCATGTATCTCTCCTTTCTCTCTGCAATTCTACTTTAAATCCATAGAACCACAAAATCTCCTGAGTTGGAAGGGACCCTTAAAGGTCATCCAGTCCAACTCCCCTGCAGTGAAATTCTTTGCTTTTTAGGAAGTTGATAAAATCCGTGGAAATTTGGCTGAACCATTGTTCTGCCAAACATCTGTCTGCTCAGACAGGGGGGGAGATGTGTGACTTTGAAGAATGCAGTAACCTAGAAACTGTCCGCCGCCAGCATTTATTTCCACAAACTGATTGCTATCAGTTAGATGGTACTGTAAAAATACGTTTGTGACATTTAGCAAAGTTGCTTTTACAATAGATTAAAAAAAAAAATTGCTGGCAAGTCAGCAGTGGAGTCTCTCCACTTTGAGCACTACAGATGCTTAGATAAGTTGGACACATTGTCTTGAACAATGGAAATTAAAAATCTCTCTTCTAAGTATACTGAAAAGATATTATGTCTCTAATTTGGAGCTCATTAACAGATGTCTTATTTTAGATCTGCAAGGCTCTGCAGCATTATACTAGGGTGTTTGCTCAATTTCCTTTTGTATTTGGTTGCTATAGAAACATAGGGTCTCACTATTGCACTGTGCCTAAAACAATAAAAGCTTAATGCATACTAAGTCTGCTGAAAGCAAAGTTATAATTTGAACCTGTGGAAGCATAATTATGGGAATGACTTGTGAGGTTATGAACTGGGAAGAGGATGATCTTACCAAATATTTCTCCCTTCAGGCATGTAAGCAGGAGCAGAGCGTGAGGAGGGGTTAATTGGGTGATTTTTGTTAATTTTATTTTCTCCTGGTTATGAGATACATCTTTAGGCTACAACTTCATTCTGTGTAAGGTGTGCCCTCTTCCACTAAATGCAAACCCTCACTTTTCCCACACCTAAGATCTCGATGGGAGACTCTGGGTTTGCATTTCTTCCTAAAGAATGTCTGGTAACATGATCTGCGAAAGTAATGAATATGCCTTGCACAGACACATAAGGGGACAGATGTTCAGTTTACCAAAAAAGGTTAATCCCTACTAACTTCGGGGCAATCATGTGGCAATACTGCTGATTCATTGTTAAAATGCATACTATCTGCACTAAAAAAGATGGGATGACATGGATATCCCTCTGCACAGACCGGCTCCTGCCTCGCAGATGTTAATTATGCATGGTCATCTCCATTGCCTTAACTTTCTGCGCCCACATGTCGCTTCTCTGTGCAAATCTTCAGCTGCGTAGTGTAGCTTTCTTGGCTACACTTGTGCATTGCTGGGTACCATGTTAGCACCAAGCTCCTTGTTCAAGTGCTTTGTTGTACTGAAAATTAACACGTCAGGGTAATTGGAAGTAGATGATCTTTAAGGTCCCTTCCAACCCAGCCAGTCCTATGACTCTCTGATCATTAAGGTCCCTTCCAACTCAGTCACTGTATGATTCTATGATGACCCTAGGGATGACCTCATGGCGCCATTCTCCTTGCTTCTCCCTTGTCCACAGGAGCTCTGAGCAATGCTATAGGTGCACACCATGAGAATTAGGTTGGGATGAACCTCCAAGTCTCCATCTACCCAAAGACCAACAGCTCCCACCTCTCTTTTAATCCACAGTAACCCTCTGAATGTTTTGGTGGTTGAAGGCTCTGTTCCTCAGTTTTCAGTTCCATGATTTCTGTTGCTTTGCAGAGCCTTTTGCCTCTCTTTGTCCCCTCTCTCCCCATCCCAAGGAACAGTTGGCCAACACTTGGGCATGACACGGCCCACAGCTTGGTATTGGTGATGGGCACTCACCCTGTGCTTCTCTCCGCAGCCGAGGTGGTTCGCTGCCTGAACAGTGCCCTCCAGGTGGGCTGTGGGGCCTTTGCCTGCCTGGAGAACTCCACGTGTGACACGGATGGAATGTACGACATCTGCAAGTCCTTCCTCTACAGCGCTGCTAAATTTGACACTCAGGTATGATACGCCTCCGTTTCTCTTTCCTCTGTGCAGGCTTAACCCTTCCTTTCTTGCAGTTCTTCTTGGCCGCTCCTCTGAACCACAGCGTTGGGTTTTGGCCACAAGCGCATCCTTCAGGGCTATTTTCTGCAGTACATTTTCCACATACTGTACTCTATGTGTGAGGACTTGGCAGGGAGCGTTGAGTGGGGCGGAGAGCGAAGTTTCCTCTTCAGGAGGAAATATAAACGTTCTTTGAACAAAGTGAGTCTTCTGACTGTGGGACCTGGCACGGGGCTGGGGTTTGAATTGGAAGTCTCCAGGTCTGGGAATGCACGGCCAGATCAGCCCCTCCAGAGCTGCAGCAGGATGAATAGGAGAATATCACAGCTCTATGGTTCTGCCAAAGGTTCTTTTCCATCATTTTCATCCCCAAGTGTACATGTTCCCATGTGTCCAGCCCCTGGTATACAGAGTGGAGGGCAGGATTAGGTCCATCCCTGGTACTGGTACTCCTAATGCTGTGGACTGCTCACACCAATGCTTCCATTGCTTAAAGCTGTTGGGATCAGGAGCTCGCTGTTCTGCCTCTTAACTATGCTGCAATAATAGTGAGCACTTGTAGTCCAGCTCCCTGCCATGCTTGGTAAGAGGCCTCCAGCAGCTCTGTAATTGCAGGAAGGTCAATTAATAGCAGCCAGCCACAGCAGAGCGTTTGTTATTACAGCCCTTTCTATGTAATCTATCGCATTTTAAGGGTTTTCTTCTGTTTGCAGGGAAAAGCTTTTGTTAAAGAAAGCTTGAAATGCATCGCCAACGGGGTCACGTCTAAGGTGTTCCTTGCCATCCGGAGGTGCTCCACGTTCCAAAGAATGATCTCCGAAGTGCAGGAGGAGTGCTACAGCAAGCTGGACATGTGCGGCATTGCAAAGCGGAATCCTGAAGCCATCACAGAGGTCGTGCAGCTCCCAAATCAGTTCTCAAACCGGTACGTGGCCAGAATGCAACACAAAATCCAACACGAAAATCCAGTTGGAACTGGACAGTATTTAAGGTCCCTTCCAACCCATCCCATCCTATGGTTCTATAATCTTTGAGGTCCCTTCCAACCCATCCCATCCTATGGTTCTATAATCTTTGAGGTCCCTTCCAACCCATCCCATCCTATGGTTCTGCAATCTCTGAGGTCCCTTCCAACCCAACCCATCATGCGATCCAACACAAAAATGGTAAGCCTAGAGAAAGTCAACTTAATTCCTCACTTCTTAGGAGCCCTAATGCAGCTCAGCCTCTATAATGCTGTGCCTTTTCAAGTCCTTGTTAATTTTTACCAGCATTCTTCTGATTCTCTTTTTGGTAAATACACTTATAAACATCTCCGTCGGAGAACTGTAAAATTGACGTTGACATACATTGCTTCAATGCCTGGAGCTGGTTTAAATGTTGGTTCTTTTGGTTTGAATGCAGAAGACTTTTCATTGAATGCAGAAGGCAAGCAGACCTTTTCAATACCAATCCAGTGTGATTAATATAGCGTCCATCAGATTGAGCACATAAGAGCAATTCAACCTATTGCAACTTTATTCTCTTCTTTTTTGGTTTTATGGCACCTTGCAAATGAGCTTGGTGTCAAATGAAGGTCCAGAGATGAAGAATTAGGAAGGCTGAAAGGGAACCAGTGAACAGATTCTATAACCTTATTGTGGCATGAGCCAGTAGAGCATATTCTAGAGATAGTCTGGTGTTCCTAATGGTCTCTTTTAGGGTTGTTTCACCCTTGTTCCTCCTTGCTAGCAAGGGCTGCCTGCAGGAATGGCCACGTCACGCTGCTCTCTGTGCTTTATCTGAGCACAGACCTGACCTGTCCCCATCTCCAAGGACAAGGGACAGAGAGAGGCTTCAGGGAGCTGCTGCAGTCTGCGCAGTCACGCTGCAAGGGCAGGGATTTCTTCCTCTAAATCCTGGAACAATCAGTGCCGAGTCTTGTGATTGGGATAAAAGGGATCTTTTTGAGCAGTTTGAGTAAATATGCTCTTAGAATTTGAGTGCAAACAGACTGAGCTGCAGTGTAACGTGTTGGCTGGCTGCTGGAGCTCCTCTGGGCTGGCTGTTTGACTTCATCAAGAAACATACTAAGCCTTCAGAACTATGTGAGCACGGGTGGGATGATAGACATTTCATCTCTGTCCAGGATGAACTCGTCACTGAAAACTGCATTGTAGATACCCAGAAAATCATACACTGGGGAAAGGCAATTCCTCCAGCAAGGAGGGAGTTGGTAGGTGACCAAACTCATTGTCCACCAAGTCAGAAGCTCCAGTGTGGCTTTTTCTCCTTTCTTCTCCCAAATAAATGTGGGTTGGGATTTAGAGCAGCAGCATTTTGCACAGTTTGCACCAGGGATAGCAAGGCTGCAGGGCAGTGGGGCAGAGGGGGATGTAGGGACAAGGACCATAGAAGGAGCAACAGTGGTGCTGCATGTGTTTGGGATGTTCTTCCCATGCCTAATGCAGAGCTGCTCTGTCCCCAGGCTGAGGGAACGCCTCCCCCACCGCCGCCAGCCCGCCTGAAAGCCAAAGGATATTATGACATGTTGAGTAACAAAAGCAGCAGGATTTCCCAGCTAATAGTTTACATGAAGGTCTCCTAAAGCATCCTGCTTTCCCAGCCCCTGTCCCAACATAGCGTCAGAATAAGAATGTGCCACTTGGCCTGGGACGCCAGGAGGAAGTAGTTAAAGGTCATAGCATCTTCCTGTGATTTAATCTCATGGCATGGGCAGAGGAAAGCCTCGCTGCCTTTGCTCTCAGTCTAGGGAGGTATCAGCAGCCGCCAGGTTGCAGCTCCAGCAGTGGAAAGCACTCTGATGTGATTGCATGGTGCTGGGCAGTGGGTAGAATCTGTTCTTCGTGCCTGTATGGTTTGCACAGATGCATTCACCATCATCTCTGTGCATGATCCAATGACAGTACAGCCATGCTCCTGCTCCTTTTGTACTTCGAGTGCAGGAGAAATTTAACCTCACCTGACCTCCACTGACAGCTCTAAAGGGCAGAGCTGAGCGCAAGGAAAGGAGCTTGAATACGAAGTCCCATTTCCCTCTTCCTTCCCCTCCTCCTCTTGCAGGTTATTCTCTTCTCTGCTCCCGTGGAAAAATGTCACGGTGACCTTAAAGGCTTAAAATAAGTTCCCTGTTGTCCTTTCAGGCAGAAGTGGCCCAGAACATATGGGACTGCCCCTCTTTTCCCAACTTTCTGCCTGTAGGGGGATGATGCATGAGGTGCACACAGTCCCGTGTGCTGCCGTAGCTCCATGCTCCACTCAGCTCAAGCAGTGCTGGGGAAACAAATCAGCACAATTTCCTGGCTCCCTCCTCCTGCAAAGAACGTGTGCTTGGGGCTGACATAGCAGCAGTAGGCAAACATGCTACAGGGGAAAGCAGAAGGTCCCCACGTGTGATTTAATGCATGGTCAGCTCACCGCAAGTGGCAGTTGTATGTCCTAAGGATCTGTCCCCAGGGAGTGCACACATCTGCTGGGCTCTGAGCTGAGCTGCTTCTCCCTCCTCCAGTCCTTCTCTGCATGGAAAGGAAGGGAGGAGGGAAGGGGATGGGGCCAGAGCTGCTCAGAGGTACTGGGAAGCACAGGGATGGATTCCTTTGTAGGAAGGGCCGCCCTGGCAGTGTCTGCCTATTAGTAAGAAGCGATTATTTTTCTTCCTAAAGCTTTAGAAGCTTGAGGTGTTGTGCAGAATAAAACACATGCTTAAGCCAGTTACACTGACTTAGTTCCTCAGGATGGATGCTCCATCCCTGCAGACAGCCAAGGTCAGGCTGACAGGGCTCTGAGCACTGATGGAGCTGCGGCTGTCCCTTTTCATTGCAGAGGGGGTCGGACCAGATGGCCTTTAAGGGTCTCTTTCAACTCAAAAGCTTCTATGATTCTATGATCTTAACATCTTTTCCAACCTCTCTGACTCTATGAACACAGCCTGAAACACTCCAATGGGGTGCTGGAACAGATCGTCCAGAGGTTGTGGATGCCCTGTCCCTGGAGCTGTTTAAGGCCAGGTTGGATGGAGCCTTGAGCAACCTGATCTAGCACTTGATCTAGTGGCTGGCAGCCTTGCTTGCGGCAGGGGGATGGAAACTTGATGATGTCCCTTCCAACCCAAGCCATTCTATGATTCTATGTTCCCAGCCTCTGTGTTTCTATGAACATATCCTGAATGACTTAAAACTCTGATTTCCGTAGTCTTGCTGCATGGGCAGTGCTGTTGGCTTGGGATCAGCTCACACCTCATTTCTGTGGTCACGCCGGGAGACTGAGTAACGGTGTATGTCCTGCAGGTATTACAACAAGCTGGTGAGAAGCTTACTGGAGTGCGACGAAGAGACTGTGAGCACCATCAAGGACAGCTTGATGGAGAAGATCGGGCCCAACATGGCGAGCCTCTTCCACCTGCTGCAAACTGACCACTGCGCCCAGGGCCACCCGCGCACGGACTTCGCCAGGAGACGCATCACCGAGCCGCAGAAGCTCAAACTCTACTTCAGGAACCTCCGAGGTGAGGGGTCCAGCCCAGCCCACGCCAAACGCAGCTCTGCCGAAAGCGCATAACGCCTCGGCCGCGCGATGGGTGTAAGGGATGCTAAGCACTACCAAAGCTGAAGTCTCTCTTCTAGAAGAGTAATGCACCCAAACCAAGTGTACTGTAGCTAGTTTTAATAACAACTAGGAACTGGTTTTAGATTTAGTCATTAATATTTTCTATTCCTCTCCAACCAACTTTTGCATGGGTCTGTGTTCAGTGTCTCAGCTTTCCCGCCGTCAAAATGTCTCCATCCCTCCTTTTTTCCCCACAAAAACTGATCCCAAACAATCCTAGTCTTAAGTAGAACCGTGCAGCAGTCAGGCCTTCAGACACCAAACCCTAAAGTACTGTAGCACTAACACCATTGAGGTCTGAAGATTTGGCACCCAGGAGAATCGCTGATTCTCGCTCGTAGCAAGCTGGTAGGTGATGATAGATGCACTAACAACTATTGCACATCCTAATGATGTCAGTGGAATTCGTGTTATGAATCTGTGCTGGCCATGGACGAATATGAATGTCGTATTCCTGGTCTCTTAGCGTCATGCAGTCCTAATTCTTCCAACACAGCTCCCTTAACTCGTTGGTTTACGAACCCATCGGTTGGTTTACCAAACTCACTAGCTGTGGGTGATTCTCATTACCATGACCTGGCACCACAGTGCAAAATGAGCCCAAACGACCCCCTCCCCCCGACACACAGCAAATCAGGAAAGGAACATTTTGTACTACGGAAATGATTAAAAGCGGTGCCAGTCTATGGTTAAAGCTAGTCAGAAGGTTACATAATATTGCATTGTATTTAAAAGCTAACATCTATGTACTGTATTTAACTGTCTAAAGCTTTAAGAGAAGTTAACAGAAACAAACCCTGTCTTAAGACAAGAGTATTAAAGGTCTTGCTCTTACTGTGGTATAAATAGTTTTAAAATCTGTCATGTACTGTACATAAATTCCATGAGAGTCTGCTTGACAGGAGCAGAATATAATAACTTTATTGCATAAACTTAGTTTTGTAAGTTAGCTATTCTTTTTCTTCCTGGAAATAGTATCTCTGTCATATTCAAGGATTCACCTTCTACTCTGTGGCCTTTTTATAACAGAAGAGAGAAAATGTTTGGCCAGAAACAAACCTCTCTTCGTAGGTGAAATGGGGAAGAGAAAAGCAGAATGAGCTCAGAGTGGCCATAGCTGTACCCAAGGCTGCCGGAGAGCTGCTGGGGGGAACGCCAGGCGGTTCTTTGGGATCCCAAAGGCAAAACTTCCCGTAGAAAGGCCATTTCTGGGGAAAGGCAGGACAAGAAATCTCGAGAAAAATATCATAAGCTCCTGCAGCAAAGCAAGGCGCATGCATGAAGCTCTCAGACCTGCCTTTCCTCCCACCCATCTCTCCCGCAGCCTCCGCGAACAGGACCAGGGCCGGTCCCACGGCCGCAGATGGGGGCCTTCCCCCGACGCCGCTCTCTGCACAGTAGCCCTTTGTGGCACGCGATCAGCACGGCCAGCTCCAAAATCTGTCCCGCTGGAGCCTGTCTGCGGCGTGGATGACTCTTGCTCAACTAGTTAGAGAGCTAATAAAGGAGGTATCTATTTTTTCCTTTTTCAAAATCTAAAAGCAATATAACTCTTTTTTTTTTTTCTTTTCCTCTTTTTTTTTCTTCTCTCTTTTTTTTTTTTTTTAACCACAAAGCCTTTAAACAATAACTTGCTGCTAATATATTGAAACCAGATGCAGTGGCAGCATTTCTCATACTGCTGTCTTCATTAAATGTAGCCCAAAAGTGCTGTCATGAAATTGTAAGCAGCAAAAAATGTTGCTGACGGTAGAGGGTTGGGGTTTTCGTTTTGTTTTGTTTTTGAGTACTCAGAATCGTGCAGTCCAGGACAAACAAGATGCAATATTGCTCGTTCTTAAAGTCAGGTGTATATAGAGTCCGACACCATAAAGTTTTGCAAGGTGAAAACCAAAGTCCCTTTGAACATCATGACCCTAAAAGTTTGACTTCTGCTGAAGATCTAGCCCTGGGGCTGTGCGCTGTGCAGCACTGCACCGTTGGGAATGTTAGAAAACGGGGAGGTCTGCTGGGGCTGTGCATTGAGTGCATGTATTTTGGGGGAGGCAGTTGCTCCAAAAAGACACCATTTGGTTGGAGTGTCCCAACAGGACGGCTCTGGGCAATAGGAAGCAGCTCCCAGCTGAGTTCCCCGTGGGCTGATGCCAGTAGAGCTCAATGAGCTCATCTGGTTGCTCTGGTGGCAATTGATTTTTCTGCTGCTTTGTGCAGCACTTCTGTGAAAACCCAAAGCTTTATGAAGTTGACTTGTGGTTGGGGAGCAGGAGCCCAAATCCAATTTTTTTGGGTTCTCCTCACTTTTTTTTTTCAGTGGGAACCTAAGCTTGTTTGACTTTGTCATGAGGTCACGGGTATTGGGTTGGTGGTTGGACTGGGTGGTCTTAGTGGTCTTTCCAGCATTAATGATTAATTAATGAGGAAGCTGCAAGCACAGGGCTGTAAAATCCAAAGACTTGGGGTTCACCTTGCCAAACTTTTAGCCTAAGCTGGTCACTTAAACTCTCCCTTATCAGCAGAGGGGGACATGGTGGCGCTTCCCATCGACTGGGAACAGTGCCCCATGGGCATGGTCTGAATTAGGTGAGAGAAATCCCCCTGGAGATGGGGAATGATTCTCAACAGTAAGTCCAGCTATTTCACACTTTATTTAATCTCTGATGCTTTATTTTTTTAATCTTGCGTTCACTGCAGAAATGATTTCTCTCGGAGGCGGGGAGGGGCTTATCTAGAAATGTTTGCATGATTCTCATTGTGATTTGTTTGCACTTTAGATGTTTTGTGCCATTATAAATTTGCATTATGTATTTATAATTTAAAGATACTTAGAATGGGGAGAGAGTTTTGGTTTTTTGTTTTTGGTTTTTTTTTTGCTGAGTACTGGAATAAACAGTGAGCATATCTGGTATATGTCATTATTTATTGTTTAAATTACATTTTTAAAGCTCAGTGTGTTCATAAAAAGGTTATTTGAAACATATCATAGTAATGAGAAAGATGCAAGTTATTTTCTTTGCTTATTTTTATAATTGAAGATGCATAACATAATGAGGCCTATGTTGGATTTTCTTCTGCAATGAAATAAAATGTCAAATTTAAGGAGCTTTTCTGTGTCTGGCTCTTTCATTAAACCTCACTGTGATCATGGTCATGCCCTGCAAGCACATCATTGCACCTAGCTGTCCAAGTGCCATTTGGTTGTCTCACTAAGAGGGCATAGAGATGGGTGTCACCATCTTAGGGACATGATTGAGTGGACATGGTGGTGGGGGTTGACGGTTGGACTTGATCATTGAGGTCTTTTCCAACCTTAATGATTCTATCTGGCATTTTGGTTTATGTAGAAATCCCCAAATCACTTTCTAAACATGTGCACCTACTCACCCACCCAACTGCTGAGTAGTGAACCCACCCACCCCATTTTCTAGGAGCCAAAGCAACAAAGGAAGCAGCATTCAATTTGAACTGACCAAAAAATAAAAAAATGCAGATAAAAAGTGAATTATAACCATTATAAATAATTTCTGTACAATGCTGAGTACTGTTCCCATGCCGTGTTTGTATGGCTTTCTCATTCACAAACCACATTCGTAAAATAAAATTGTTCTAGAGAATTGAGATTTTATAGGGACTGAATGGGTGGAGTCACCCTACCCAACAAATTCTGCTTGAAAGTCTCTTGTATTGCAATAACTGCCCCTTGCAGCAGGAAGACTTCAAGCAGGCAATGAGGGCACGGCATCCTCAGTGCTGAACTCCAGCCCCAGATGGAAGAGGTGAGTTACACATGAGCTCTCCAGCACAATGCTCTGATCTGCACAAGAGATTGCAGCACTGTAATACCAACTTTCCTTTCTTCTCCTCAGTTTGAGACTGACTTCTTGGTGGGATTACATATCCTATAGGTAAAAAACGTCTACAGTTCATTCACACAGCATATAGAGCAGGCAGCAAGGCTCAAGTGAAGTTCTTCTAAAGAATAAAGGAGATAATCAAGCTTTTTGAAGCTTGGTAATCATTATTACTATTATTATCATCATTATTACTATAGAAGATTTCATTTCATGGGACATTTCTACCTTGTTATCCCCAACTGCAGCAATATTTCTGAAATGCAACTGTTCCTCACCAGTTACTCAAAAAAATAAAATAAAATAAAATAAAATAAAATAAAATAAAATAAAATAAAA